>LQNS02007215.1:28787309-28850470 GCA_001587735.2 Parhyale hawaiensis | reverse complement strand
ATTCGCGTAACTAGCCCGGACCTGTGACGTCATCGCTGAAGACATCGCTGGTTTGCCATGGCCAATCACAGCGTAGAGGAACGATGACGTAGGCCTCTAAACCACGCCCATGAGCCAAATGTTGCGCTAATTTACCCCTTAGAAGTTTCCCTACTCCGGCGACCCATACAGTAGCACGCCGTCTGTAGGCGGCAACTGACTTCGGTAATAATAATTATTGTCGAGGTGTAGGCGACAGTGAACGTGTCGAAGCTTATCAACGTTTCATGATGATCCGTGCATTCAAAAAATCATATTATGAATTATAAAAACACATGAGATTACTCTTATTTGCACGCCAGTGACTCCGTGAGGATCACTACCACTGGTGCGTTCATGTCTTTCGAATGCCCGATTATCGCATGATGTTTCCTTCGTATATTCCCCTTGTATCAGATGCGTCACAAACTTGGAGAATGCATATGAATTTATGGAGTGTTTCTACCAATTAGAATTCATCTAGCAAGCTCTGATACTTTCGACAGATAAGTCTTACTTCCCACAAGTACGCAATTCAATAGGAAGGAATTGGAATCAGCCAAAAGCCTCCCTGATCCACAGTTGCTTTGCGCTGCTGTAAGTAAGTACTGTACTAGCATTACTACACAGGTATAATATAAATAAAATATGCCAGTACGTTGTTCTTTCGGCTAGGCCAATGTTATTAGCAGCCTCTGCTGTTATCAGATAGTTTCATTATTACACTAGCCGCTCAACTGGACTTGCTGAATGTTGCCCTGGCCGGTCCGCACAGAACCAGCTCACTGGATCCCACAGCCCTCGCTCATCTGGGTAATTTCTTTGTTAGGTTAACTGGACGTGTTTTCTTTGTCTGTACGCGCACCTTACGTGAAGTGAGTGTGCGGTGAAAGCAGCCTTACGTCCGTTCGTTCTTACCTTTGTAATAAGACGCCTTGTATAGTCGACTGTACAGGCTTTACTGTGGTGTACTTTATCATCTTTTGTGTTGCAATAGCGAACACGTTTTCGAACACTATTTATGGGGGCATTCCATCAACAGTGCTTTTAAGCTGAGTATCATGTAGGCTATAGTAGTGTGAGTATCCATTGTGTGTCACTACTTATGCGTAAATTATAGTTAAGCCATTTTAGTTTTGAGAAATGGTCTTTGGATATGCCACAGTATCTAAATTAGTCCTTTTCGCTGCGATTCTTATTTCCTCTTCCATAATTTTGGTCTCTGGGGACATTTCCTCCTCAGCACATTTGCACAATTGCACACCGTAGCAAGTTTATAAATCAAGAGTCAGTTTACCTGCAGTTAGCCAACCATGCTGTGCGCTTCTACTTATATAGCATTGCTTCGTTATTTGTTTATATATTGGAACTCCCCCTCCCCCCTGGATACAGAGACTTTCCAAGGTTTATGAGCCATTTTGACTGTTAACTTTGCTTGCTGCATCCAAAGCCTGGAAAGAATCTCGCGAATTCACCGCTTCCACAACATCACTGTGGAGCGAATAACGCCCCCAGTTCTTATCCAGGATTGCAAGGGTCAGCCGGAGGTAAAAAAATCAGCTCAGTTGCTTGAAAGGAGACGCCTTTCCTGTGGTACCCGAACAAGCTGTGCCGGCATTCTAAGGTCAACGGTCCAGTGGCAGAACTTGCTTGCTGGCCGGCCTGGTCCGGCACTCTCGCTTTCTGCCACACTTCTCCTTTGAGAATCTCCAGCTGGTGGTAGTGCTGGTCTTCCTATAGGACCTTCGAGAGGTGTGAGATACTTTCTGCTGCTCTTTCACTTACAGTCACACTTCTCCTAGGTGCGGGATCTCAAGCAGGAGGAAGTTATATAGTATTTATTTAGAAGGGGGATGAAATTGCGAAAAGATGTTGTCTCCTTCCACACTCTCGCTTTCTGCCTCTCTTCGTATTTAAGAAGAAACTTCAACTATTTGAAGTTTAAGACCTTCTAGGACCTCCGTACATTCCGTACGGGGTCATATGCTTTTCGTTTCTTATTTGAGATTCAACTTTCTGCAAAAGCTCTCAGTAATATGAACGATCTCCGACTGGAGGTATACCTAGCACATGTTGCTCTAGGACCTGACGCACTTCATTCGCTACGAACCTCCATCGGTTCAATTCAAGCTCAAGTATTTTTTTGGATTTTAGAATAGCATCAAATGCTTATAGCTTTCTTTCCACACACTTGCTTTCTACCACGCTTCCCACACCTCCAACTGGATGTTGTTCAAACTTTTCTAGGACATCCCAAATGTGTTTAAAATCTTTCTATTTCCGTGACACTTTTTTCATTCTATACTGCAGTTTTCAGATAGTGGATCCTCGGCTGGATAGCCGGCTTTGCTTTGAGGACATCCAAATGGGGTACTGTGCTTCCAATTTTTATAGAATACTCCTGTATTTTTCGCAAGGATTTCCCCCCCCCCCCCGGAAGTACCTACTGCTTAAGTCTATCCAACTGGGAATCAGTTGATTTTTGCACTCTCGTATACTGTAGCATTTTTTTCCGTAAAAAGTGCAGTTGGATGTGACCCAGTCTGTGCGGGTCTTCAGAATTAGAGCAAAGATTCGTTTCGTTTTCTGTTTCACGTTTAAGTTGATCCCTGTCACAATAATTGGGGAAAAACTGAAGTATTTTTAGGATCCCTCGATATATAGAGGGTAGATGACCATAGCTGCACCGCCCCACTCGCTTTTTTGCCACAGTCCTTGTACGCCTCATACTACATTGACGTCAAAAATGACGACAAAGAATTTGTAACAGAACCTGTTCATGGTATGGCGTGTAGTACTGCTTTTGCTAGCTAGATGCCCATGCCTACGGGCTCGATCTTGTGTAATTTACTAAATAAAAGTAATGAACGGTGCCAACCAGAGTTCTGGGAACAGAATTTCCGTCCTGTAGCCAAATTTCGAGTTTTAAATCCGTTCGACTGTCAACTAACTCCGAGAAAATGAAGATCGAACGAAGGAATTTGACGGAACCGTTCATCATATCTTGGACACTGTATCCACATCATCATTAAAACTTGGCGATAACGAAGAATTGTAAATACATTACATCTATTGAAGGAAAAGCTTCTTCAACTACAAAAAATTCAGCTGATGAAAAAAATATACAATGGATAATGAATTTGGAAATGGAGGCGCCATCGATTAAAACCCCGTTACACAAAATGTATATATAAACCCTGAATATTCTAAAGTATAAAAGCTGTATAGAGACGAATTGTATTCAAAATAATGCCCATCTCATCACTGAAAGACCAAACTGAAGACAAAATAAGTAGACTTGAACGATGAAAGTTAGGCTAGCTATACTGTAAAATAATACGCATCTTTGGAGATACTAATTTGAGAGAGTTGAGCATGGAAAGTATGGCTTTAAAAATCTGGCAGTAAAGTCATACACAAAACCACATATATTAATATCCTGACATATTATATTAATATATATAAGCATAATCAAATAAATAACTAAGTACTGTGAGAGCGTATATACCTCTGCCAAGCAAAGCAACGTTAACGAAAAATTCAGGTTAGTTCTGAAACTATTTCTTTTTATCAGCATCAAAATATGGTTATTTGTGCTTTTTGGCTGTAAAACAGCTTCTGTAATTTTCTTCAAGATCCGTTCTTAACTTTTAGAGTTACCGGTATGTTGCTGAACATCATTTTGACAAACATTAGTCAAACATACAAACAGATCAGCCGATCATCATCAAAATTTGATCATTTACTTTTCGTGATATATCTAACCACTCACGTGAATTTCAAATTTCATAAAACCCATCCATAACTTTTTGAATTGTGGTACTAAGAAAAAAGATGCAGTCAAAGAAACAAACGGTTGAATGGATCTCCGCCAAAAGTTAATCTTGTGTTACGCTTAATATGCCAAACAATCCCTGTAGATTTCATAAATATTAGTCTGTAACTTTTTGAATTATCTTTATAACAAAGAGACAAACGCGAAACTCGACAAGAACATATCCTCCTTGGCAGAGATAAATATAGAAAGACTCACATGATGTGTATTATTGAATTGCCTACATAGTTACCCAGCTTCAGAGCAAAGTGTTACTTGTCCCTCGGTTTATATCAATTCCTCGTATTTACGCAGCTGAAACTTATGAAATTCTATATGCTCAACGTATAGCGACAAGTGCCAGAAAATATTGTACCTTTCTACTGACGCTTCCTTGTCATATGGTTGTCACGGTGTCTGGTGCAGGTCTTCCCCTTCTTTATAGTCGACCCAAAACTGCTGAGTCATCGTGTTTGGTATCGTTCACAAGAATTACTTTCTCTGCAAGTTAACCAGTGGACCACATGTCGTGGAATGGCGAGCTTTAAACCCTATCCTGCTCACTGTATCCTTTTGAGGACATTGCAAATTGTGAGAGGTGATGTTTAAATCAGATATGACAGGATTAACTCCAAGTTTATTTCTATTCACTGTCAGTACCCGGTATTTCTTGTTGTTTCATTGCATCACTATTGGTACGACAGGTTATATGCTCGACAGTTGCACTAATTTGTTTTGCAACGTATATTTTCATTTTATATTAATATCTAGTGCATCAAAATTGGTAAGATAATTACCTTTATTGATGGTTGCACCACAATTTACAATCATTTTCTTGACAGTATGATATGCATTACACAACTGCACTATGCCAACTATAATTGATCATTGTACTCAACGGTTTTTTTTGCCACCCATTCTGTTCTTATTATAAAGCGAGACATTTCTTTTGTATAGTTACGTACGTGTTATGGTGAATGGTGGCATTGTATACTACTGTTGTTTTCTCATTGTTTTTTGCATCAGCGTATACGGAATAGAGGTGTGGCTTACGTTTGCATTTTTGCTGTCTAATCTGTTTCAAGTTTTATCACTGTTATTGTGAAAATTGTTATGTTCCAAGCTTACAATATATTTTACCGTAATTAGTTTTTCTTATTATGATATATTACATCGCTTTTTGCAAAACTATTATTTATTTGCTGTTTGCTCTGAACATAAATGCAGGTAACGTAGTTGTTTCTTCGGTTGATTGAAATTATTCGATATATTTTGGGTTAGAGATTTCTTTTAAGTTTTCATATGCATTAAGTAAAGACTATATATGTTATGTACCATTAAACAGCCTCTTACATAAGATATGAGCTGTGTGGAAGTTTGTACGCTGATGAGCTATATTATAAGCTAAGCTTAACTTTATCCGAGAATTTCATTATATTCAAATTGGTTTATAGATGGTATATTAAAAGCATCAATCAACCCAACAATACTATTTCTATAATAAATGAAAACTGGTTTAGCGCTCTAGGACGAATAATCGATTAACAACGCTTTGAAACTCACCGTAGTTTCTGGGGAACGTTACAAAGAATAGAACGTTCTGCCTTTTAAAAATTTCGAACTCAAATTTAGTGTATAAGGTACCCCTGCTATGCATTGTATACCATAATATATCGTACGTGCCAAATTGTGTTATTCCTACGAGCATGACAAGCTGTAACAGGCATGGAAGGGCTAGTTCGATATACCTGTTCCTCACGTCGTGTTGCACGCGCCGAAACAACCTTCTCTACCCAACACACAAGCGCCGCATACCATGGAAGGTCGCCTCTGCTACGATGCATGCCGTCACGGTCATGCCCCGAGTCTTAAGCAGGGCGGATGACAGAGGAACAAAACCACCACTGAGCCACAACCAACTGGAAGTCTAATCCCTTAAAAACATCGCCTGAGTGCAAAGATGAACCAGAAGTAAACCCTTGTACCCGAAAGCAGAAGCGTTCCGGTTCACGGGTTTGCTTCTGCTTCATCTTTGAACTCAGGTGATGATTTTAAAGGATTATACTTCCAGTTGGTTGTGGCTCAGTGGTGGTTTTCGTCTGGTTAGTATCACAGTGGGCTGTGACTCTGGAAGATTATTAAAGGATTCGACACCCAATTTAATGGTGGTCCTGCGGTAGTTTCAATAGGGATAGGTTCCCAACTGAGAAGCCCTCGGGTATATTTTTAGAGGGACCGACTCCCACTGGGCGATGGCTTTGATGAATTTTTCTTAAGAGCGTTCGACTCCTGGTTGGCTCCGAATCGGGACTAATGTTTTTTCTAGTCGATTACACTCCCACTTGGTAATGAGTTCATGGAACTTTTTTAGTGGGTCAGACTCGCAGTTTGTCGTGGCTCGGCAATCAATATTTTTTTAAGTGTCAGACTTCCAGTTAATGCCAGCAAACACCTGCATTTACAGGCGACTATTTGCACCGGTTCTGCATTCATAGGTGGAGCTGTTCTGTTAACGAGAAAAGTGAAGCGTTTATTCTAGTTCATCGCACTGTGTAGGGTCTTCATCTAGACTACTATACGAAGATCTTGGGTGCTGAAAGAAAATATAAGGTCTGACGTCAAATGCTTCTATTTTTTTGCCATTCCTAGTTGTGCTTCAGACAACAGCATTTTCTAAAAAGTAATAAATATTTAATTTTTTTCGATCACCTAAATGTCACCCAAAAATTTAAAATCAACTTGCAATTCAGCAATATATTCGAAAGTTTGAGAGCCACCATGAATGTATATTGCATACACCCGAATCCTCAGAAAGGAAAGTGAACATCACAATGTCTTATATAATGGATATGCACGTTTTTTTTAAATATTTACAATAAATTTTATGGTGCTAGTTGATTAAAATTTAACTTGAAAATTGGCTTAACTTAAAATATTGCTGTCAGCTCTTATCAAACTCGTGTATTTGATTTTGAACAAGTTGCATGAAGTCCTCCAACAACGTACCGTGTTTGCGTTTAAATTCTTGGAAATAGTCGACATGTACTCGTCGTACAGTGCTCCGGGTTGAATTTATCGAGATACCGGAATAAATTAATTGTACTAATAAATTATTGCGAGAACAGTGATCGAGTGTAGTGGGGTCATTGTGTACTGATATGTATTCCTTATGAAAGAATTTGTATAAGAAAATCTCTATGTTTGTACAGCTACTATCCTGGGTTTATATTGTGATATATTTTAAATTAATCTGTGTTTAGAAATCAATGATAGCACAGCTAGTGTTTTAAACTGATATTACGGGGATATTCGATGCTAATGAAATTATATTATTGTACGAGTACAATGGTGCTCGGTGTTGGATTAAACTAGGGACCATAATCGAAATTGGCAAATTCAGATGAGAAAATGAATAGCAGCGCCGCTATAGCACAGAAAGTTTAGACTGCGGTATATTCGCTATTCCGAACTGGATTTAAATCAGCAAATGAAGTGAGGAAAAATGCAAACATTTATGATGCATTCGATGAATGAGCCTCACCTGAAAGCGATCGCTGTGGCCAAGTTCTTGCTTGTCTGCTGGGCGTCTGTACGTAGGAGCCTCTTATCTTTTTAATTGGTCGGTAGTGCCTTAGTTGCATAATCAACAGGCGTACAGCTGGTCTGAAGCCTGTAGGTTAAGTATTATTTGCCTACAGGTACTCCGTAACTGGAATAAGTACCCACTTTTTTTCTCGTGTATTTTTGTGAGCGTGTATCATGTTTAGTTTCACACTCCATATGTTGCTCCATATATGTCAGCTTTCTATTAAAAAATTTCAATTTTTATAGGCAGCACTTAATGTGATAAATGTTTTCTTTATTTTTAATGGGTTACAATCAATATAAACAGTGCTTTTTTTGGGGTTCCTACCGGTATTATTCAGTAGAAATATTTTTTCTTTGAATTTTGTCTTCATATTTATAAATTACCGCATAATTTTCCAATATGATGTCAGTATCCATCCCGTAGTGAATGAAGAATTACAAAATTGTTGTATGGAAGTGTGTAGTACCGTCACTAATTACCTCCGCCCAAGAGGTTATGGTTTTGTCTGTTACCAAGATTACTTAAAGAGTTCAGAACAGATTTTTTACGAAATTTACTAGGTTTGTTAGGCATGTCAACACTAACAAATGATTAATTTTGGTGATAATCTGTTCATCTGTTTGTTTGTTCGTTTGTCTGCCTGTTTTTCTTAGTACCATAGCTAAAAAAAGTTATATGTATGAACTATATGAAGGAATTTTTATGAAATTTACATGAGTTGGATAGGTATATTACGAAGAGTAAATGACCGAATTCTTGTGATAATCTGTTCGTTCGTTTGTCGCTGTGTTTGATTTTATGCTACTTAGCACAATAACTCAAAAAGTTATGGATGGGTCTTTATGAAAAAAAAAATTTTATTTTGGTGATGATCGGTTATCCCGTGTCTGTTTTTAACTTACGGTTGTCATAACGTTTGTTAGCAGCATAACTCAAAAAGTTGTGAACGAATCTTCAAGAAAATTACAGAAACTGTTAATACTGTTAAAAGTCACAAATGACTGGATTTTTTTGTTGTGTTGATACAAAGGAAATCATGGTTTCAGAACCAATTTGAATTTTTCGTACCGTTGGCCTTGCTTGCCGACGGTATGCGCTGTCAGAGTGCTGTAGTTTAAATATGGATGCGTAGTGAAGTCTTCCGAGCCGTGCAAAGTTCAGTAGAACTTCATGCCATAACGTATAGTACACTAAATCGTAGGTAAAAGTCATCTGTGACATGGCAATGCCTGTAAAGCCTTTTACCCTAACACCTGTTGATCCCTTGGAATTGCTGCGGTTTCTTATATTTATACCGGACACAACTGTAATGATGCTTTTTTTCATTTGGGTTGTATTACCTGTCCGTGGGAGCTCAAGCGTGAGGTTTTAATAATAATAATTCGCTATCCGTGATGGTGTGAGGATGCCCATTTTCACTCTTAGCCCAATATTTCGCTTAAACTCTGATTTTTCACTGTCTCGGTATTATTTTTAGGTCTTCGCTATCAAAACTGATACAACACCTCCGAAACTCTGCGTGTTTCATACCTGCCACAGTCGGATTTTGCCAATTTTTCTGACCTTGCCAAAGCCGCCGTGAACCAACAACGCCTCACTAACTTAGTTGATCTTGCGGTATTGTCGTATTGAATCCTTTGCCCAGGAAACGTTACAGGGTTAAGCTCTAACGCAAATCTTATTCTTCAAATCTCTGTGGGAAAGTTCGGTGTATCAGGTAAATGGCCCTACTGCTCAATTGCAAACTTAACATTATCAGCCTTGAATGCCGCCGCCCTCGCGTGTTACTATTCAAAGGACGCACGGAAAATATTCGGAGCTACGAACTTTACTACGTGACAGTCACTACTGAATGTCTCCACAATCGAAAACTACGCACAATGTAAGCCGAACTTGTTTTCTAACACAACACAAATTCTCTGTCAAACTTGTGGGTCAAGGGTGATACTTATCACAACATAAAATCAACGCCTTTATCGCTGTATTGCGCTCCTTTTAACACAACGATGACCTCTAACATAACTTTCATGTTACAAATTTAAGTGAGGTCACAAAAGATTGACTTTGCCTACTGAACAAACGATTTGACATCGTCAAGATTAGTAAATCGCTCCCGGGGTAGTGTATGCCCTACTAGAGAGTTTGTTAGTTTCAACATACAACTTACAAAGTTACAAACGTGCTGCCTTTAATCCCCAATTTTTCAAGTATGGTACCGGTAGGTTAGATTATAAGCACGCATAATACACCTCTGAATGTCAGGTAGGCCATATACTATACCGGCACCAGTAAAGCAATGACGTGAGAGTAGAAGTACCTCATGTTCAGGGGGTCTTGGTCGAGGCCATTGACCGATACACACGCCAGACCCGCCCACTTGACAGACCTAAACCAATGCTCTTGGCCTCTATTTGCTGAAGTCAGAAATTCTTGCACAGGCCCTAAATTGCTGATCAAAGCCAAGTATCTAATCTGCAATATACCGCATTGAAAGTATGTTGTCGACCTACAAAAGTATTGCCAACAACTAAAGAATATTGCCAATAACTGAGAAATATCGCTAACAACAGGAAAATATAAACGATAACTGAAAAAAGCAATATTACTAACAACCAAACACTTATAGCCAATTAAAGAACACCTTGCAAACCTACACAAAGACACACATCACAAAGACTCATCTAGTGTGAATGTTGGACACGACGCTTTACGAACCTACACCACACGACTACAGAACAACAGATGCACGTGTCATGGCATACCCCCATTATTATGATCACCTCCGTACCTACCTAAGAACGTGACCTCTTCCAGTTGAGGAAAAACTTGCATAAGTTGCCGATTTGGCCCTCTCGGTGACATGCTCTGGGTCATCAATTTCTTGCTTGCTTTTGGCAGTCGGCGCGGTGATGTTGGCGCGCTGCGCTTCGTTGGTAATGATGCTTATAAAGAAAGTCATAATTTGTTAATATCCACGGCCAATGTGCTTCCTTCTATTAAATGTTCATTATCCCGCGTACTGGTTATATTTGTTGTATTTGTTGTATCATCCCACTCATTTTCGAGTTGCTCTACACATGAACTGTGAGCCAGTCTGGAAACACCTCCCCCATGGGCTCCACGCTTCTCCCAACAAAGACACGTCTCTTTCTACTCCACTTTAACTAGTCAGTTACTATGTCTAAGGAGGCTTATTCTTATCACTAGTTCCATTCAATTATTTGATACTTGATGAGGATTACTGTGTCGAGAAATAACTTCCATCGACACCTTCCTTGTTCTTTTCCGGCTCGTTATAGTAAATCGAGTGTGGAGAATCCGTTGAGACCGTTTATTTTTTCATTCCGAAAAAACAAGCTGCATCTGAAGTTCAATGCAAAGCAACCACCCTCAACAACAGTAGATTAGATACTCGTGTGGCAGGCAGCCCTCAGACACACAGATATAGGCACCAAGATGACTCCAACACAGATACCGTTGTCGTTTCACTTCAGCAGGCTGTAGAAGACATCAAAACATGACAACGACGTATTGCAGTTTAGTGAAGCGCTGACAACCTTTCCGTAATGTCTGAAATTACCGCAGAAGATATTTTAAGTTGGTAGGGGACTTAGCCATCTACAGTATGTAACCTTTGATCATGCAAATACATTTTTTTGCTTAATTTTTCAAAATAAGTGTCTAACTTTGAAATATCAATATTAACTAAATGTATGGCTATATGTTGCAAATCTAAACAGCACTTGTAAAATAAATATTTAGCCATTTGCTAAGTTTATCATACAAATTGCTTATATACGAGTTTTTTTACTGTTACCTCCAATTATGCAACAAGTTAATAAAAACGTCATAAAGAGGAAATAAATACAAGTGTACAGCAATATTTTTATTATACGTCCAAAACCAAAAAATTATAACCAAAACAATTCAATAAACACTGAAATACGTGTTCAGTAGTGGTAAACATAAGTTAATTTTGAACATGGCAACCTCCATTTTTCTTGATTTTTATAAGGCGATTATCAACAGACTTTGTCAGGTATGATATTTCAGATGGTGGAATAGAATCTGTAGCTGTTTTTACTGCGTTCTACAGGCTTACTTTGCTCGAAAACTGCCGACAACCGTCATAGACCTTCCTTTTGATCATTGCCCAGCGGTTCTCAATGGGATTTAAATCGGAGTTATTCGCTTGGCAGGTCATAATCCTTTTCGATTTGAATCCTCCATCCGCAAGCCAGTTAGCAGTGTACCGTGCTCGGTGTGAGGGAGCGTTATCGTGCTGAAATACCAATTTGGATCTGCGTGTGATAGTCTGTTCATCAAGCCATGGAATCAATTTGGCTTCAAGAAACTGGCAGTACCTTTCTGCATTCAGTTTACCTTCTTCTGCCACTTCAAATGGACAATTTAAAATGGATAACTAAAAGATCATGGACGAATCCTCATGAACTTTATAGAGCATTGTAGATATGGTAGGAGTAGAAGGAATAGAGTAATTGCTTCTGGTGAAGATCCGTCCAACCGTTTGTTTGGTTGCCTGTTTCTGTTTTGTAACGTAAGTCAAAAGTTACCAACGAATCTTCTTTAAATTTGCAAGAATTGTTGAGACTGTAAGGGAGAGTAACTGGCCAAATTTTTATGTCAATCTTTTAGTTTGTCTGTGTGTTTCTATGCTTGTATTGCATTAGAACATAACTAAAAAAGTTATGGATACACTTTCATGAAATTTGCAGGAATTCTTTGAAATGTGAAATGGCACAGTTGACTAAATTCGTTCTTGTGTTCGTAATGTCAAGTGGTCCCAATGACTCAATTTTGGTGATGGTAAATTCCTGTTTCAGGACTAATTTGAATTTTTCGTCAACATTGCATTGCTTGGCGGAGATATGCGCTCCTAGAGTGCTCCAGTTTTTACTATTATTGTGTTTCGATAACTAGTCTCTTGAGCTCAGTGCGCTCCAGGGACATTTGTACGGCAGTATCCGTGTTAATTGACAGTCAAGCATATGCTGCGTGTAAAATTTGATATGCGGTAAAGTGGAAACCGTGTTTTTTTTTATTCTAAAATTGTACAGAGGAGACAGATCTAGAGATTTTTCTGAAAACAATATTGAAATTTATTCGTTGTATACTGGGTGTCCCAGACAAAAGCGGACCGACCTTCGAGTATGTAGTCGTATGGCTATAATTGACAAACCTAAACTTAATAATGACAAGCATGATTTTGCTTGTATTTTGACGCTAGGTAGCCTATCTACTATACAACTTGCATGATTGTAGTTTTTTTAAGTTTTAGATTTGTCAATGACATCCATAAGAATACATAATCGAAGCTCGGTTCGCTTTTTTTCTGGGACGCCTTGTATACCTCTAACCCATATTATACGATTCCAGACACACCGGATGGATAGAGTAACCTTATTTTACGGAATTCTGGGGGTGGTGACGTCATCAACGAATACCATACGATTTAGCGCAGGTCTCGCCTGGGGAACAGGCCACGTGGATCAGTCCGTGCCCTATAGGCTGGGTCCTGGCCCCCGTTATTGGCCACTTCGGACTCGGCAGTCTGACATTGACCTCGCCACCATGATAGCAACTATTTTAATCAGGCCCCTTGCGTAAGAGACAGAGGGGACATTTGGGTGCATTGAACGCGCCTCGGATTTTTGGAAATATAATACTAAACAAGTGAACTGACTATAAAAAAAAACTGGCGCTTAATTTTTCTTGCTGTAGCCCAAATTTTTTGTTGCGTATTAAAATTTGGCCGTGTGCGTTGCGTTAATTTTCTGATATGTAAAAAATAATAGTGTGCACGGAATGGCAGAAGCGCGTCTTTCGAACTGAGCCCGCTGCGGTTTGCAAACTACGCGTTTTAAGCTTTGAAGCCAACAACAGAGTCTGCCGGTGGGTAATCTCGCATAGTTCACGATCTTCCAGGGATTCTGTTGCAAGGATATATTCAGACGAGCCCTTTCCCCGTTAGAATATATATGGGCAACACTCACCCAGGGGCTGTCCCGAGCGCCTTCGTCGAGGGTGTTGTTCCATCTGACCGCACTTCCTGCTGAGAAGGTTAGCTAGTTAGGCTAGGTAGCTCCTGTAAACTTCCCCTTCTGTTCGGAGAGGTGGGCCACCGAATGGTGGTGAGCGACTCATCCCATGGGACTCGATCCTATCTGCTCCCGTATCGGGAGACCCTCCGCACGGGTGTGTTTTTTCTTTTGTCTCCTTCTCTTTTATTTTTTCGTCCTTCAGAGATAATTTGCACATTTTTCTCGACAGTAATAGCGCACTCGGCCAACTGAGGAGTCTCCGGCAGGAATGCCGAAATAAAATATCCATTTACTGATGCGCCAAAATCAATCGAGATGCCCCGCTTGGATCACGTCGTATGACGTGTATGCGGTAATGAAATCTGGAATATGATCATATTATAGATTCTACACGGAGCTCGGTTTGCAAACTTAGTTTGTCAAATACGGCCATTCGGGTGTGGACAAACTGTATTACTGTATTACTTCCCGCAGCTCGTGGTGTCCTACTGAGCTCTTCCAAGCCTTTTCCCTTTTTTATCTGTATAAAATTAATACCTTACACACTGGAGTCGACGACCGAGCTGGCCTGTCAGTCTGTAGTCTAGCTTATTTACCAGTAAATAAAGCTTAGAGACATCTCTTCTCTGGTACGAAGTACCTATGCTTGTACGCCATTTCCAGATTAAAGCCTTTGGCCAAGCAAGCCTCTTTGATCGTTACCTCACACAGCTATAGTGATGTCCCAGGGAGTTCGGTTTATTGACTTGAGCGTTCTCTGACCTGCAGAATCCCGTATTACGCTTCAGAAATAGTAACCGAGCAGCTCTAGCGTTTCTGTCGGATAGCATCATCTCGAAGTGTCCCAGTTAGCTTACTTTCAAAGCTGGAGCCTGATCTGGCCTGCTGATAGGGAGCATCATCCACTAGAACTGACTACGATGCGAATCCTCCAGATTTATCCGATGACATACACAACTAATGACATCCCAGTGCGCTCTGTTCCTAAACTAAGTCTCTGTATAGATCTGTTGAATACGTGCATTACACATTGATGCCGTCGACCAAATAGACCAGACGTCTCGATAACCTTACACCACTTACATGATGGTCACAATAAGCTTTGTATTCATATTCAGGCTGTATCAGGTCTGCAGAAGACGTGCATTACACGCTAATGCCGAAGACCCAGCAGACCAGGCCTCTCTGTTACCTCACACCGCTCATATGATGGTCCCGGTGAGCACAAAAACGCAGCGACCTCTGTGACTGGGAGCATAGCTGCTCTGGGTCATCCGAGGGCCGACCGGTTGTGCAGCGTCATGGGGCTGGGGAATGGAAACGCAGCCGAAGCTGGTGCCGCTTGTGGCCAAGTTTGCCCTGCACTTTATTAAGGTGCTCTTATAAGATGTTTTAGCTTGATTGAAATGAATTGCGTTGAGTGACTTACGTACAAAGGAATTCTAAGCTGAGGTGACACTGTACCTGTTGCGTTAATGCCGCTGTGCGCTGGTTTGCTTCCTCGTCATTGCTTGATTTATGCTCGATAGTAAATTGTTTTCATATGATTTGAAAAGAGTAGGTGAGTGTCTGACATGCAAAGCTATGCGCAGATCTTATACTTACATTGTTGAGGTCGCTACTCCTATAGCTTCACTTGTATAAAATTTCTTAGCTTTGTATGCGTTTATAAAATTTTCCACTTTGATTTCAATGATAGTACATGTATATGGTGAGTGTGTGCACGACATTTCTACCGAATGGGACTGGCTAGGCTTTCTTTGTTTTGCTGGATTGCATAATGTTTCCTCCACTTCAATGACATTTTAAGTGTTTGGCTTACACAAATATTCAGCTGTTGGAACTGCCTTTAAATAGTACTGGTGCTACTCTTGTTTAACTCAAGACTCAGAGTTTTTTCATCATTCGTGTTGATTTAAACTCATTACCTTGACTCGAGAAAACTCGGGGTCGAATGTCTGACACGCCGACGCGTCAGGTTGAACTGGAGGCTGTATGTTTGATCCTCGGCAACGTTCAGGCCCTGTCCAACGTATCCCAATCCCACTAGCTAATCCAATAGATAGTAACGCACATCACAATGCTTGCATGCTTAAACATTAATGTGCTTTATTTCTTCTGTTATGCTCCATTTCTTAAACTCGTGCCTATTTTATCTTCATATTTGCGCATTTTACCCTGTTATTTGTTGCCTGTGTCTTTCCATAGTACAAAAGGTCGTTCTAAAACCAGTAATATAATGCATTGCAACGTATCGTGTTTTACCTACGGAAACCGTTACCTCAGTTTCCGTCGTTCTATTGAATGTGTTGCTCTAATTTTCGAAGGATTTATTTTATTGCCAAATGTACATGGCTGATGATGATGATCTTTCTCTAGACTCTGTCTGCTAATCATGGCCCGGGAACTGAACTATGTCGTAAGTAGAGGGCACTTACAAATGAACAGCCTCGTGAATTAGTCTTGTCGCCGCTTAGATTTTGTCTGGTCGTTTCACTAATGCCGATCCAGTTCTGATTCACAAACCAATTTAATCTGCGGGTGTTGAATAATCGGATTTGTGAACGGGTTTAAATTACTAAAACCATCAATGCCTTTGCCCCTGAACTCTACTTTTTACTTGTTTTTAACTCACGGCGTTTGGTTTGAGTAGAGCCAGAGTGATAACTTTTTAATTGTTTAGTGTTGATTTTTAGGTATATCTGCCAGCTTAATTAAACTGAGTACGTAGAGAATGTTCTATTGTGCATATTACAATCGTCGTGAAAGTTGCTTCTTTCTTCTAGGTGACGTGCATACGTTTCTGACACTTCAGTGTTTCTCAGGCAGAGGAAATATGTCGTCTCTTTGCAGCTCTGTGGTGGAGCGAAAGCGAGGATGTTTATTAGGAAGCAGTACCGTGTGTGTGTGTCCTTTAGATCTGTTTGGGACTCAGTCCAGGTTGTGTATAGTGGGCCTCGTCTTCGTTCTTCTCTTACTCTTCTGTGAAGCTGTGCTATGTAGCGAGATGCGGGTTTCCGCGAGGAATTGAGTTTCACAGACACTCCCTGCTGCCACATGGGTAAGTATCCTGTATCACGACCGGAGACAAGTTGTTTGTCACTCCGCTGGGTCCGTTACAGCAACTGCTCTCACTTAGGTACAACTCAGGAGGAGAAACAACTTGTCTCTCCACTGGGTCGACTGCATCCTTTGCTGTCAGTCAGTAAGCAGCAAGTAAGGCGACGGAACAAGTTGCTTGTCTCTCCACTGGGTCGACTGCATCCTCTGCTGTCAGTCAGTAAGCAGCAAGTCAGGCGACGGAACAAGTTGCTTGTCTCTCCACTGGGTCGACTGCATCCTCTGCTGTCAGTCAGTAAGCAGCAAGTCAGGCGACGGAACAAGTTGCTTGTCTCTCCACTGGGTCGACTACATCCTCTGCTGTCAGTCAGTAAGCTGTCACTTAGCCTCAATTCAGGTGAATGCGTCTCTGCACTCGCTCACTGCCGATGCCCCTGGTAAGATGATGGCATGCATGATCGATTGCGCTCCGCAAGTCAGGCTGTTTTGACAGAAGAGCCGCGCATGCGCACCGTTGATTGCAGGAGGCAAACTAAGCGTGCGCATGCGCAACGTGTTGTCATTTTTACCAGGATGATGCGAGCGTTTTTGTTCGTAAATTGCTTTTCTCGCACCTATTGTCAGTGATGCTTAACCTGGTCGCTACCGAAGCTGCAGCGCGCATTAACGCTCCCATTGATATTCATGAACTGCACGTTCACTAATGAAGCTGAGGCTCTTATTTACGTTCGTATTGTTATTGATCCTTGGCCCCTTCGCTGCTTTAACGCGACTTTTGCAATAGTTAGTTTTTAAAATATTTCTCATTGGTCATATGCGGAATCTCGTTTTCTTATGTGGAGTCGGATACCCGCTGGTGCCAGGAGTCCCACTCAAAGCTGCAAGAAATGGGCCTACTTCGACTCCAAACTTCTGTTACAAAAGTATTTTACATTGTGTGAATTATTCTAAGATTCATGTCCAAAATGCTCATGTTGCAAGATATCGCCAATTTTGAAAAAAAAAATCCTTAGCTCGGTCCGCGTAATGCGTAGTTGGCCCAAGCGTAACACCGTACAGTGCCAATAGCGTATAGGGCACTAGTTTAAACTTAATATTTTTGATGGGTCCTTAAAGGGATTCTGTGTAGTGATGAAACAGACTCTTGTGTAAAATTTGAAGCGAATCGGTTTCTGTTTAGATGTGGTGCAAGTGAATTGAAATGTGCACTATATGTATTGAAACCTGCAAATGGTACAGGTCTGAACTCACTTCCCTTGCACCACCGCTAAACATAAACAGACTCGTTTGAAATTTTACTGGATAGATTATCTCATGACTACACAATAAGCCACCAATTAACTCCCATTGAAAAATATTAAGTTTCATTTCCTCAATGCGCTACTGGTACCTTATTCAAAAGTCTTTCCAATTAAGTGTTACTATGTTAAGGCGTCGGGTCGAACGTGTTACCTTCCGATTCAATAACCATCGTCAAAAGGAGGCTGCCTATATGCATATACTAACTTCAAAAAATATGCAGAATTTAGTAAATGATGATACTCTCTACTTGCGATGCTGCAAGGGTCGTTTTTGTATAAATAAAAAACGACGCTTTGCTCTCGATAGCCGAAGCTATTATAGATCATTGAAATGGCTAATGGTTTGTGCTAACTTTATCTAGGCCTTCGGTAATTCATTGCATGGATTGCATGACCGTTGATAATGAGGTTGTAAGATATACCGACAGTAATTGGTATTCATGTTTTGCTATGGCAACCAGGAACGAAAATTTGTCGAAAAAGCTGATTTTTCATTGGATTTGCAAAGCACTGATATTGGATAAAATTATTACGAGGGGTACTTTTTATATACATATATGGCGTACACCGTAAGGTAAACTAGTCTTGAAAAAAAACTCCTCAATTGATCAACCGACTGGTAGAATAGGTAGGTACTAACAGTAATAATTATAAACTGTTAGTAATAATAAACGAAAGATCTATGTATAATGCTGCTCATCATGCACTGAGGTCAATCATTTAATCTTTGGATAAGTAATCTAGTAGTCATAATAATTAGTTTGTAATCATGTAGTGCACCAATTATCTGTGTGCATAAAGTAAGCCTATCGAACTATCAACGTAGTGTTGAGATAATGAATCAGTAATGACTGTAATCAATTTATAATGAGCTGTGAATCCGAGATTGTGGACAACATTGCCTACCAAGCAGTCAGTCAACCAATTGCTGTAGAGGATGAACATTCACTGAGCATTCAGTGAACATGATTCCTTTGGATGAATATTCCCTAATCATTAATGTAGGCAATTAATTGATTATTGATAGTAGTGATCGGGAGCAGCAGGCTTCCCGTGCTGCACCGTTTGGCTGCACGAGCCGGGAATGAGCCCCAAGCCTGGTGAGCGTTTTTTGTGGCACCTGTGCGGTGAGTCAGCAAACTGCTTGGTATGCACAGCTGCTGCGGGGGCACTTACTTTAGTGTATAGGCGGGCGCGGGTCGTTAAACCTTCTGCTGCTGTACTTTAGTTCTTAACGACCAGTGCTCGGCGGCAGCTGTACTTATTCCTCTAAGGCCAGTTGGCCTACGAGTATATCTGCAGCACGAACTAGTGCTTGTTGGTTTCACAGTGGAGGGTACAGTCGAAGCTGACTTTACCTTTACCTTTCACAAACTGTGAATAGTAAACCCAACAATCTTTCAACCCATCTTTGGAAGGAAAAATCATGAACGCTTGTAACCAATGATCAGCAACAAACCAACGATCCTTGAGTAACAAACCTAGGAATCTATCAATTACTGGAAGGAGTAATCGGTAACGATTGAAACTAATCGGTAATCGGCAGTATATCGTTGGCGTGAGCACAATGAAGACCTGCATTGTCTGACCAGCCTACCGTAAGGTCAGCCTCTCAAGTGTAGATAATTACTTCTTTGTTTTGGTAGAACTAAGGTCACCGTACGAGCGCACTGCCGCCTTATGGTTCCACCCAGTTAAATGGAGGTCCCGCTTCCTATTGTGTATTGTGATATTTGTATTGTCGTTACTCATTGGAAATTACTGAAATATTATTTAATTACGTGTTCTATGGTGCAAAGTCACTCCACAGCATTGAGGTTTTGACTATCTCATGCATGATCGCTTTGAGATTATCGCCCGGTACACTGTCCCTAGTGGGGAATTGAACGCTCAATATGAAAGTTCCTGGCAAGTTAAAGCTAATAAAGTTGTATTATCTCGATGACAGTGGGCGGATTGAAAACGTATCATGTCGTTCTAGGCAATGACTCTTCTCTTTTTCCCCTTAATAAAAAAAATAGTAAATTGCTCTCGCAGCAAAACAGAAAATGGATAATTACCGACAAGAGCCGAATTACCGAATATAATACCGGCAAGTGCCTTTGTTCTATTACTGAGCGAAACATCAATAACATGTAAACTAGTTATTTAATTAAGCATGTATAATTTTTCATCGTCTAGAGTATTTTTTATTTTTGTTTTTACTTCCTCAGCTGGTAGATGAGCGCCGTAGAATTAAGATAATCTATCATAAGCGTAGACGTCTGGGACTGTAAAGGCCGCTTCACACGTGAGCGTTTCTCTCACGCTATCTGCAACGTCTGACGCTACCGTCATGGAGATTTTAAAGGGACGCGTCGCAACGTTTCAGTTACCATGAGAATGTCGTCGCGCTACCTTCAGACAAAAGCTCCGGTGTGAGCCCGCCTTTATGTTTACTGCGTTAGTTACAGTTCACCGTATTTGACTTACCGTATGCCATTAGAATGGTACGATCGTCGTTGTGAAAACAAGATTTCTCAGAGGCACAAGACAGAGCATGTAGGGTTGGTTTTCCCATCCTGTCTTATGGGGAGTCGCGCTCCGGACCTCGGGTGGATATCACAGCTAAACCTTAGATCACGGCAGGTACGTGCGTCTTTCATGCTCATTGTGCTTCTCTAGTGCATTTTTTCTACTACTTATGTTGTCTAGATGTTCTTCCTCGTCATTGTCAGCTTGCTACTATTCTCACACACGGTGTTGCGCATGGATCTCCCCATTGCTCTTGGCATACTACGTACACCTTTCTTGCGTGTTCTTGAATGATCGTTGTAGGGACTAGAGAGGCTTAAAGTAACATGTAGTAACAATAATGTGGAAGCAATATGGTAGCACTTGGTTCGACTACGCAGGTCGTCAATAAACCTTACCAAGCAATCTCCTCCGGTCTCATAGCTATACCCCTCTCTCCCTCCTTCTGCCTCCTCTCCACCCCCATCCGTTTCTAAGACGGGATCCCCCCCCCCTCGTCACCAGTTGGCTAAGATACAGCGTAACACAATGAAGGCGTGGCGAGATCGTAACCATTGTTGACGTGACCTGCACCGTAACACTTCCACGGGTGTCACATGTGTCACGTGTGTGCGTGTGCGTTGCTCATCGTGTGCGCATCTCGGCCCATTAACACTCTAGTGCCTAAATTAACCAACAACTTTAGCGTGACTAGCGTTTCTTGCTAAGTACGTCCACAAGTGTCGAGGTACAAAAGGACCCCTTTCTGCCCCAGGCTGTTGTGCCTTGCTACAAAGACAGTTTCCCCGCAGGGATGAAGGAGGTCATAAAATCCTTTTGTAGCGAAGTAACTCAACCTAATATATGAATAGAGATTATTCCTTAACATATTTTTATACAGCATTGAACGCGGCAGCTAAATTCGACATAGGTATATACTGAATCACACCAACAAAATAAAGGGCATTAAATACCTGCTACCGGCGCTCTATGTATTTTTGGAACAGTTATACTCACTATTGAATTGCTTGAAATAATATTTCTCGATGAGTAGGTGCTACAGGGTTATGCTCTCTTGTGACGGTGACACAATTATGCCATATTGCTTTAACGTTTAGTTGCATTATAATATTCCTATTTCAGACACGTGCCGTGAAAAATATTTAGGGTTCCATTATTGAAACATTTGTTAGTATATGAAAGAACATGGAAGATTTTGTTGCATCATAATCACAATTCCCATAATAATTATCTTGTGTTATATTTGTATTTTGCCATAGAAGGGGAATGTAACTACTAATATACTGTATTTTATTCACTGAAGGCTTTATCTACCCAACGCGGCACCTGGTGTCTTATTCGTAATACATATCTTGAAAAGCAAAAGTTGTAAAGTGTCACGAATACTTAATATAGGTACCGGCCCGCCTGTAGTACATCTAGACATTGATAGCTACCCTACAGCCTAATGTATTTCCACCCCATTAACACCAGCTCCTCTATATATACATGATAAATCAAACGATGCTATTTGTACGAAAAATCGAAGTATTATGTTTTACGTACTACAATGCTGTGAGACTAGAAATTGTAGCAGTTTCAATTTCTAGACGCGGGTTTCCACACGACGTACCATGGCTTTGATACCTTATCCGGTTTTAGATTGTCCCTAAGTCGATGTGACGTAACGGTCAATCCCATAGTCATATGGCATCTTTATAAGCATGGCACTATTAATACCGTTCAGAATATAGACTGCCGGCGTTAATAGCTAAATTACGATGTGGAATCTTTTAGTCAGCTGTAAATCCAAATCCCTAACAACAGCTTGATATAATATAACAATATTTATTACAAGGGTAACCTGCTCAACAATTTGATAATAAACTTCCATAACTCTAACGATATCTTTGGCGCCCCGTAAACTAAAATTGTAAATCTGCCTTCAAATTTGCCAAAATTCGGTTAGAGAATTCAAAATTAACTGCAAATAACATTAATTATGCGTTAAAAGCATGCATTGGAATTAAATGTCGCAAATGGCGAGTCCATAGGAACAACATGTATTCGAAAGTTTTCGCGGTGGCGAACCACCCCGCGTGACGAGGTACGTACGGGGCCTGTCACCAGCTGCGGTTTTTCGTTTCATTAATCCACTCTGTTTGATTTGACGATGGAGGTTCACAAGGGACCCGAGACTCGGACATCGTCCCCTCTCTTCGGATGTATCTCTAGGTCTGTGCATTGCCCCGTGTTTAATCTAAGCTATTTAATCTTATCGCTGATTCCGATAATACTACTCAGGCCCCTAGTAGTAACGCGCCCGGAGATAATCTCAAAGCGCATTATGTATCGTAGTGGTGAATCAATAAGGCCGCAGTGCGTGGGTTCCACGTTTCGATTGACATAATTCATGTCCCTTCCTTTTCCTCTCCTGAAACACAACAGTCGTGTCTAGCTAGGAGGACTTGAACATGTTCGCTCACTCACATAAACGAGTTTCAAATGATTGAGTGATTGATTATAGAGTTTGTCCTGATGGCTTCCTTTTTGAGAACTAAGGTGGATATTTGAAATAAACGTGTAAATTACTCTATTTCATTAAAATCACAAATTCACACAAACCTATTAACCCATTATCTGCGAATAACTGAAATATCCGGTACCGAAACTGCAGTAAGGGTAAGCCTGCAGCAGTTGATGGGTTACTATTTTATCAGCGCAGAATCCCATGCCGAGTATCAAACGGGCTGTAGCACTGCTAGCGGCACCTCCCAAGACTTCAGAAATGAGGATTTGCTCTCTGATATAAGACTTCAGGAGCGTTGCTGCAATTACCTTCAGTCTGGCAGTCATGTATTAATTACCTCCGCCAAAAGTGTTCTGCTATTGTGAGCGTTTGTATTTGTCTGTAAGCAACAAAACCAAAAAACTTATGGACTGTTCTCTCTAAAATATACAAGAAAGGCTAAGAATGTCACAAGAGACACATGATCAATTTTCGTGCTTCTCCGTCAGTTCGATCGCCACTGTGTCCGTCTATCGTTCTAACTACGTTGCTTGGCGGAAGTGTGGGCTCTCGGAGTGCAGCTCGAGTTATTATGAAACTTGAACTTTAACAGCAATTAACGACCCTGCGGAAAGCTTGGCCGTACCAACTACTTTGCGCTGGAGAGACTCTGAGTCGACCCAGAATGAGTTTGGCGAATCACTGCTGGCTACTGGAGGCATGGCAAGCTACAAAAGTTGTAATTTATTAAGATTTCCTTGAAAGAACAATCGTAATGCAGCAATTTTGCTGTCAGCGCCGCGGTAACTTTCGGCTCCCCAATCACCCATTTTTTTACGTTTCTCAATAAGTTGTAAGGACACGACAGGACTTGACAACCACAACAATAGGAGAAGCTGAGGTGTGGCAGTGGCCCTGAGATCTACCGCCACTGTCTCACTTTCCCAATTCGTGAGGCGTATCTTATTTTTTCTTTCGTCATCGTCCTTCTCGTCTGTGCAGTACTGCGTGTTTCCCTGGACCTTCACCGAAGTCTTTTATATCCCTTGTCCTGTGACGGAACTACTATGTGTTTCCCTTGGCCTGAGGTTGAAACACCGTCTGTTTCCCTTGGCCGGAGATCGAGTACAGTGTGTTTTCCTTAGACCGAGACCTGATGACCCTGTATTTCCTTTCCCCTAAGAATGAAATGGGTGCATTTTTCTCGTCCTGGGACTGAAGCACTTTGTGTTTTCTTTGTCCCATCATTCTCATGGCTTGAGACTGAACTACCGTGTGCTCTCCTAGACCTGAGACTGAAATATTGTGTTTCCTTTTGTCTGAAACTGAACTACCTTGTCTTTCTCGTTGAGCTGGAGCTTGAACATCTTACTGTGCATAGCTCACAATTTTTTATGAAGCAAACTCATAATTTTTATGAAGCACGTTCGTCACAAAACGTTATTGAACTGGTTACTCCGGCTCTGGTAACTGTGGACACAAGAATGCTTTTGATGGGCCGGAATGAGCCAAGTAGGCTATAACGAACCCAAAACGAGTGAGGGCCGAACAACTTGGGCTTAGTCTAGGCTCTGACGTTGCAGCCTCTAGGCGAAATTTGCAAAAGAGTTTTCTTTTTTTTTTTTTGTTGTTGCTTATATACCTATATAGTGAAAAAACTTCTTGCCCAGGATGCGACTGTACAGCAATATACGCACAGCGGAAATTTTGTATTTTGCCATCGTCAGTTAATATGTTAGTACTCGAACTCCATACATGAATGTCATTTGGAATGCAATACCTGAAATGGGGAGTCTTTCTACCTATGATAAAGAGTCAATAGGCTAAAAACATCTGCTGTACTCTTTACTGAAGTAATTTCACCATATGATACATCCATACTAGGAAGCAAAGAATGCAACGGGAGACCCAATAGGACTAAAATAAAACTTAGCTGTGACCGCACGTAGCAAATTTACATCACATCGACGAGTCGAAGTATTTGAGTGTGGGACCTCAGGCCTTCGTATGTTGTTTTCTCGAACATATAACCGTACTTTTTCAATTTATTTCATTCAATCTCCCGCTCATGACTGGCTAGCTACTTGAGCTGCAAAATATCGTAAAATGTTGTCGCAAAGTACAGAAAGTTCGAGTAAAATGCTGTTACTGTGGTTTCTCGAGTACAGAATTAGCGATATTGGTACTTATATTTGTTGGTAAAGAATAAATATGTTCGGTGAAGAGCAGTGTGAACTGAATATGAAGTGTAAATAAGGCTTCAATCAAGAAAGAGAAGTGAAATCAGGTCGCCGAAAGGGAACAAATTCGGCGCTAGTGCTGTGAAAGTTTCCACCAGCAAGCACTGCAATTTTCTATACATGATTGCTAAATTAGTGTATATTCTCTCAATTTATTTATACGTTAGAGATGAATTTCGCATTTAAGACGATTTTTTCTGCTTAAATTAGTTAAAATACTTATAGACTGCTCAGCCATAGATTCGTCGATGGTGACGTCACTTTTTGGTGCTAATTTTTCGTGAGTCCTCCCGTTACGCGCTTTGGTTCCTGCATCCATACAGTCAACAACATAATGACACTCTGTACATAAGTACGGTGTTGTCTATAGCTATTTGTGTCTGCAATATGTTTTACCTTTATCCAAAGTGGTCATTGTTAGGAAGAGTTATTGATCGCAAGGCAATATATTAGTTCGTTATTCGTTAATAGGAATGGCATTTAAATTAGTATTTTAAAAAATTCTAATCGTTATATATATCCAAATACACTCAACTTAATGTTTTGTGCTAATGTTGTATTAGCTATACTACAGAGGCTAATGATAAATGATGGTATAACTATAATATTAGTACACCTTTATTGTTCTCTCAATACAATTTTAAAGCAAATGATTGAAACATAATAAACTAAAACAAGCAATGACATTAATGCTTATGATATTGTAAGACCAAAAATTTATAAGAATATTACAATATTTAAATACACAGAGTAGATAGCAGAGCCGGACCTCACTTATAATTTCCCCCATAAAAAATTCCCAAGTCAGTTGAAAGAAATACAGAAGCCGAGTTAAAAACTTTCAAAAAATTCCTATAGTTTGGCATGAACAGAAATTGATTTTTTTTTCATTTTTTCGAAAGATCGTTATTTCTGCTACCATCAAATAGAAACTAACGAAAAATTACGTTTTCCCATGTGGTTTTTAATATAATATCACAGTTCGCTGTACAAAATCCGTAGCTGGTCTTTTTAGGCGACGGGGGGATCAGCTTGACCCACACTTATAGCGAAAGATCACCAGTGGTATGGTTGATTATCGGAATAATATAGTCCATTGTGATACTGCTGCACATCATCTACGACCGCAGTTAGCGGAACTAAACCAGCAGTGTAGCTGAATGTCGTAAGAACCCTTTAACGCCGAATGTGGACATTTTGCTGCGTTAAACCACCAAATCTAGTATCACAACGTACTACGTCTTTTTAAACCGCTGTCAGCAGTTGAACGCCAGTAAAGTAGTTGAACAGCAAAAGAACGCAGTCGTATACGGACGATGGCATGTTTGCGATGGGGTACACATACTGCCCGACGGCGGCGACGCAGCTGGCAACGCTTGGACTGTAGCCCATCTTCATTTCCGGAAGGCCTATCCAGCTGGTTACTTTCTTGTAAATCATGTCAAAGCCAAACACTGCTTCGGAACCTGGCAGGTCGCTGATGAGGATGATAGCGGCTGCGCCCAATGCCATCATCAGCTGCTTGGATATCATCGTTTGTTCGTTGATCTGTAAAGAAGAAAAAGGTTGTAAAAAAAAGAAAGTGGTCGTGTTTATTACTCACCACCAAATAGCATCGTCAGTTTAGTTTGATACGAAGTGCAATATTTTAATTCACACAAATAACATCGTCGCAGTGTGGAGATTATTAACAGTTTTAGCCCTGACTGAATGGAACCATATCAGTGTACCTAAACCCTAATTCCTGTGCATGTTGAGGTTGTTGACAAAAATTTCATTTTATTATTTTATCGGCTCATTTTCGGGTACTCTGCCGCTGTATGAGAATGAGGTTTATTCAACTCTAATAATTCGAAAAAATTGAACTATTTGGGCTATAGCTCAAACTGCATTATTGCCGTTAGGCAACAGTTTTTTCCGAGCTATAATTAGCTTTTTATAGGCCAGTTAACCTTCAAAGTCCACTGTGAAGTTGTGATATTCCTGCGGAAATTGATGCATATTGTGGACAACTAGGTATGAGTTTTTTTTTTTAATCTACTTTGATTCAGGTCTTCCTAACCAATCCAGCCGTACTACATTTGTGAGACACTTATCGATAATTATTTTACTAGTTAAGTAGAATTGCAAACTAACTTAATGCAGTGATATCCCCATCGGATAACAATACCCTTGTATTCGATGTCGACGATTGTACAGAGAAAAGCATCGGCTAATGGCCCTAAAATTTCCGATTGGGTGGGTGACATTTCTAAAATGAAAGGCTCAGCGTTGCTCGTCTGCAAAGAGAGAGCGATGTCGCACTATGATGGACATAAGATTATTTAAAGCTTTACCCGCTTCTTCTGCATGTGTAGGCTCCTATACGGCCGAGAGCCCAGACCCATATATTGATTAAATGGCTGGCAGTATGCGGATCAAGTTTTCTGTGAATGGGTCTGCAGCCCTCTCAGTTATATTGGCAATGATATTATTTGGCTTTCAGCCTGGCCTCCAGTTCCCATCGTGGTTTTTTTACTATCATTTTGAGATCTTTTTTAACTAAAGTCACATTGTAAGTCATGCCTGTAATTTGTTGAACTGGGGAGGACTACTCCATGGCAGGTAATGCTAGAAATAAGAAATGCTCCTCTATAATCCCGCGCGTAATTTCGACCATGGAAAATGCAATGTGATCTGCATCAGCGGTGGTGGTAGGAGAGTTCATCACTTTTATCGCAAGCAGCATTTTCATTTCAGCATTTTTTTTTCCTTCGAGGAGACAGAATGTCTAATAATTTTTTTCCATGTTTATCTCAAACAAGGCTGCAATGCACAAGTAGAGAACAATATTAAAGAATAGATTGGAAAATTTGCAATATGTACTCGTAGATGCCTACTTTACGAATTGACTAGAAACTTCAATTGTTGTGTAGGTTCTTATGATTTTCATCATCAATGCAAATTATTCAAAAGGAATGTTTCTATATGAAGCATTTTAGCAATATCAAAATATTGAAATTTCAAGGGCAAAAAATTGAAAAACTGTTGACAGAAACTCTACAATGAGGGATTCCATACATATATACATATATTTTTCATATGACAATGCATGATCTAAGCATTAATTATCTAGCTGAGTAAATATTACCAACAAAATTAAAGCCATCACCGAATGTAAGTTTGTTGCAGAATCTCTTAAAATTGGAAATTTCAAGCATGCTTTGAAATATTTAAAAAGACTAGTGTCATAATCAAACCCGTTTCCATCTCCAAATTTAGAGCAGTTTGGCACTGAAAGCAATCAGGCAATGCTGAAGCCCTACACCGCGGCGCCAAACTTTTAGAGTGTGTCCCACTCGAATAGAAAACGAGGTTTTCTTCAATGTTCGCTGAAACCTTTGCTCCTTTTGAGTATCAACCCTGGTGAGACGCACATTTTAAGCCTGTTTCATCAACAGCGTGTGGGTCTGGGTGCACGGACACTATGATCTTAATCAACATTTAGCTTAGGTCACTCAAAAGATCGTTCGTTTCGTCACCATCTATTCATTTCCCGAAATGAAACTTTTCCGTTTACGAATAGGTAAGTTTGGCCAAAACCGCCATCCTCTTAGAAAATGAATCGATATTGATGATCTAGAAATAAGTAACCAGGGTCTTTCGTGCACTTATTCTCAAACTATATAGATTAAGATTATCGTCTCGGTGTGCCCAGTGGAACAAGCCATTAAGAATATAATGGTAATCCGATGCCAGGTTACGCTTGAGCGCGTTCGCTTTTTCTGTTGGCTGAAAGTATGAGCTATAATGTCCGAATCTGGATTTGTATGCTGGATTAATCAGCTTTGAGAAAAGAACACCTTATTGTTTATCTACATTTGGATTATTGTTAGGTAGGTATCTTGAACATCTTCATTAAACCAGTCGACGCATTGAAGGGTAAACTGATTTCAATTTGAGTTCGCCAATTCGAAAGATATGCGTGTTCGATTTGCTACTTTGCATCCTGATCCATTTTGAGATTATCCCCGAATGCAGTTGAATTGCCTGATTGCTTGTTGCTCCACGAGCAGTATTATTAGGATGCGGATTGGCATTAGAAATAATTCTATGTTCTAAAGGAACACTTTGCCCTCGTAAAACTTCTATTAAGCTGCTTTACAGTGTCTTTAATTCACTTCTGATTCAACTAAGTTGACATTCAAATTCAGACTGAAAATGACATTACATTTACTAAGGTTAATTACAGGCCTCGGAGCTACCTCAGACCGGAATATGAATCGAAGTCGATAATCGAAAGCGCCTAAAATCACAGAAGGAAGGAGAACCCGTGTACTTTATCAATCTCCTGTGGATGCTGTATCCATCATATTTGTATTAAATTTGGGTACAGTACCCTGAGGTAGTATATTCTCGACAATAACATGGAGAGAAAGCAGTTCTCTTGTAGCGTTACAATTATACCTAGACCAGGTTAACACGGGATTAAGAAAAAGCTAAAATAAATACGGTGTCAAAGAGAAGCTGAGGTGGTGCGTTCTCATAGCAGGCTGTGTCCTCATAAATAAAATAGAAAGAGACGTTTTTAGGAAATTAACTTGAATAAGTCGGTTCATTCATATTTAAAAGCGAGAAAAGAGTGTATATTATGCTTTATTTGTGTTAGCAATCAAAGCCTTAATTTATTTCGACTTACTGCTAACCGTGGTGGTGAAAGGAGGCTACTGCATGAGAAGTATCGTGCTCTGACTAGAAAAATCTCGTATCAATGCCGGTTAACGCAGCTCGCTGTGCGGACTGCTCGTGTGCAGTGCGACAGCCCCAGATGTGGGACAGTGACAGATAAAGTAGTCTACCAAGTACATGAAATAAAATGATGAAAATCTCCAGCACTGCATGTAGTCCTTTACAGATTTCATCTTTTGCATGACTTTAGCGTTCATCGGTCGCAGATCACTATAATAGCCAGCTCTGCTATGGTCTTACGGTCTGTCCTCGACGTCCGGACAATAAAAGCATTTTCGCGGCATAGCGACATTTTTAACGTGGCTGAAGGGTGATCTCGTAGGAATAGCATTGTATGAAGTGTAACATGCATGTAAAGGTACGAAAGAAATAGTTAAATCATGCGAATTTAACACCATTCACCGAATGCAATCTCGAAGGACACGATTGAACCTGCATGTCAGCATAAAATGTGATATCATCGGTAAAAGTTTTCGTTATGTGAAACTTGCTACCAGAAATATACAGTAAAACTGTAATTAAATCTTTAATAACCATCATTATATTAAATAATACTTACGTGAAAGTTAGTAGATAAAAACACGATGTTATCAATTAATAACAATAATGTTACAATCAGTTTCGGTAGGTGGGTCGATATCGATGCCGAGGATAGTGTGCACACTTCACAAGCGCCAGTGTACGAGTGCTTAGAACACTTGTGCCAGAGCCTTGCTTGCTACCATCACCAAACGAACGCTTGTACCGGTCTATGACGGGTATCGAACGCCGGCGTCAGGGTGCCCTTGAGCAGCTTTACCCTAGAGACCTAGACTACCGTTTCGCAAACCGTGCTTGGTAAATGCTACTTTTAACGTTTAACGTTTATTCCTCGATCCATAATGTAATGTACACCTCCCTCAACTGCCTGTAATAAGTGTCGTAAGCCTGTTTATCTATTTCCTTTCTGCAAAGGCACCAAGATTTTCCCAGATTTTGTTATATCAAAAAGAAAAGCTGAAGGGTTTTGTAAACCATATGTTGCTTCTTGATTGTTTTTCATAAAATTCAGGAAACAAAAGTAAGAGGACAGAAATCAAGTCTCCACCAAGTTCTCAAAACAGCGGCGGCGGACGCAAAATACGAACCGTAGGGCGCAGTGTTAAATTACGCCACGCCTGCATCTCTACGACGCCTCTGAATTAGATAATTCAGAAATTCGGGTCATTTTGCCCCTCTCGAATATGGGCCTGCTGCCCATTCGCTATCTCCTCTCATAAGGATCTGTATATTTTAGGGTTTTTATCCTAATTAGTATTTTAGTGAATAATTGATTTTAGACCTCTTCAATATTCATCGATGCAAAATCTCTTTGGTAGCGTTAACTGGCCGAGGGTCTCTCATGAATGGACTGCGCAGACTTGCAAATATGGGTGGAAAAGAGAAGGTAAACACAGTGGTACTAATATAAGTTTTATCTAGAAACTACACGGAAATGCGTTGTACATTCAAGATCACGACTATTTAACGATTCTCTATTCGATCTCCGTCTATACTCGTACGCTCTATCTCGGAAATTCGATTACTGACTAATATGAAATCTCTTGATATCCCCTCCAGGAAAATCTATCTACACGCACTGTAATACCATCCAAAACAATCTAAAAACCGCCTCGAAATTATATGATCGCAAAGGTCACGGAAAAACGGAATGCAAGGGCAAACACAAACATAACAATTTGATCGTTCTTCTCCGGGGCTTGTTATTCTTGCCAGACGATCGACCTCTTGCAATGCTCTGGCCGTTTGAGTCCTCAAAAGAGTACAGAAAGTGTGAACCACTCTAGCTCTGCGAAATCCGGGAACTTTTAAAGCTAGACTGTTCACAGAGAGGTAGAATAAGATGTGTGAATTCGTAGTGCCCTGCGGAGCCAAAGACTCTTAAAGCTCAACATCCGCAGGGCTTTGAGCCTAACTAACTTCAAGCATGCCTTGCCGGTGTACCGCATTCAGAAGAATGAATAACTGATCTTGCTTCCCAAGTGATGCGATATACATGGTAGAATAAGATATATATTTGATACGTAGCAGCGACATGGCTTCTTCTTACCCAAATGTAACTGTTTTAACTATTGCCCTTACAGGCGGGGGGTTGTTCCCCTATTCCCCCGTAGTCGATGGGTTCACGATGCAGCAGCTTGTGATCTGCTTTCGGAAAGTACATAATTCCCTGTTAGTAGCGGGTGTCTGCTACTCTGACTTGATACAAGAATCAGCACAGCATAATTTGCATTGAACTTCTGTATTGTTCAGATAGTAATATACTTGCTGTCCCTCGCAATATTGTTATGAAACAGCTTTTTTCTCATATATATGCTTAGGTAGTTTTTTTATGTGTGTATATATACCTATATTAAAGGCAAAAAAATAACATTAAAAAAATTCACCAACTAGGTAATGTTCTATTTCATAAAAAAAAAAATATTTCACACCAAACTGTGAGAATCTCAGAGCCAGTTCATGAGAGAGAGGATGTGACGACCACAGAAAAATTCAAGTGTTAGAGGAACCGTTAGGCTGAGGCCTATAAATTATAAGGGTCCGTCACTTGATGTAAACAGAGAAGCTTGTACAGCGATAGCCGAGGTTTGGGGAAGACGAACACACCAATAGATGCAAGACGTCCCATTGGCCCCAGCTTTGCTTTGGGAGGAGTGTTTGAGGCTCACTCGGCCAATTAAAAGTATCAAAATTGGACTGGAGGCGTAGAATTTTAGCCCGGTTACTTTGGGGAAAGTCCTTGGTAGATTATTAGGTGGGTGGTTCGTGATTTTCAAGATTTAGAATTAGTTGGGAGGTCGTTCGCAAGGTTAGAAAAATTAAGAATTAGTCCCGAAGCAGAGGTTTGTGCGACAGCACTGTTTTCGCCGCTCTCCCCGTCGGGGAAAGCCGGCTCGGTAATCTTTTACTGCCGTCCTCTGCCGTGTTGAGTCGGATACCAACCCTTTGGTCCGATTTCAAGTGATCAGCGCTTATTTTGCGGTGTGATTAACCCGTGCATCGAACTTGAAGATCGTGATGTGCGCGTGTTTCTTGTGATAGCTAATCCATGATTTTCTGTGACCCAGCGCCATACGATTCGCAGTATTTTACCATCATGTTTAAATTCCTGATGTTGCTGCGGAGTGATGAAGTGAGAGTTGGCTAGCTTGCACGAACAATCGGCGTGTGTCATAAAGCAGTGTGCCATAGCTACCTAATATATCGACGATTCCTTGCTGATCTGTTTAATTTTTATCAGTGAGTTTGAACTTTGTGCCTTGTCAGTGCCAGTTGTGCTCGCTATCATCACCAGTAATTGAGAACTACACCTTAGTCTCAACCACCAACGATTTTGTGCGACCATATTGTGCAGAATGCCCCAAAATGTCTAAATAAAAAAACTGTAATTCATCTAAGAATGCATGATGTTTCGACACTGCCGCAGTGCTATAAAGCACCTGTATATTGTCAAATGACCAGTTACGGCTTACTGCTGTGAGCAGCGATGGCCGCGCGTGCCCTATGAAGTGCTAAGGCTGAGCGACATCTTTTCTCCACTAGGCAGAGCATATTCGAGCGCACGATGATTTTTAGAAGAGATTAAGAGAAGTCCGCCAGGAGGCTCCGGTTCTGCAGTTTGGTGTAAATTTTGCAGCTGATTGGTATAAAAAGAACACTATTTGTGTCCAGAGGTTTCGTGTTTAATAGGAAGATCGGAACACTATTGGTGTCCAGAAGTTGAATGTTGATCGTGCACCCATACAGAATTGCGGGTTGCCCCTTCAGTATGCCGCTCTGTATAGGTCAAATATTTCTCCAGTGAGTGATGGAGTTCACACGTTTATGTGTTTTTTTTTATGATCAAGTGAGCTCATTCACTAGGGTAATATTCACGAAGTGAGAGTGACATCGGTGATGTTAGCCAGCTAAAATGTTGATCTATGCATTTTGAAAATTTGGGCAGAAAATACCGACAGGAAAAGGTTTCTCTTGCAGTAAATTCCCTTATGTGTAGGAAATGTAAATATATGTAGTTTAATATGGGTGATTAGTATAGCTCCTTAAAAAAATGGAAAAGTGGAAAACGTTAGATTTAATGGAGTAGATATTAAAGATTAGAGTAGGATTTGTGCCTGAAGATACCAATAAGATTAGATACATATGCTATGTTTTATTTTATCCGGGTTTTGCCTTTCAAAACATAAAAGAAATTTTGTATGTCCTTTAGATTGTACGATCGTTAGTAAACATTGCAGTCATCAGCATGTGTTAGTTAAAAAAATGTGAGAGTTGGCTTATAGCCAGTGCGGTCCTTTCTCCGGTGGTCCTTAACCCGCAGTTTGATTTGATAACATGTGTGTTTACACATATTTTATTATATCTTCGGCCGCGGAACATCCCATTTTTGCCACCTGGTTTAATATTTGGCTTATGATAATGTTTCTCACAAATTTCGGTATAACATGTCCTGCGCGAATGCAACGTCGCCTTTGCATTGTATTTGCGCAGATCTTAACCCTTTACTAGGTATGTATTCTTTCCTAAGAGATCCTCAGATCCTGTGTTCCTATATGAAAATTACCGGATAATGTGCGCAACATCAGTGTTTGGCCGGTAAGTTTGGCGAATCAATAACTAGCAAATTTATTTGTCAACCGTTGATTTATTTCATGTTGTGTTTTTTTGCGAACTCGTCATTTGTACCGGGTCTTTTTCCCAGTATATTGAAAGATCTAAATGTGTGTTTTCTTTGAACCTTCTCTCAGGCTGAAAGATCCAATCGCCTATTATTGTATGTAGGGTGGGGAATGGCTCGCCCCTTGGGGACATGTTCTATTTGTGTTCATTTTATAACTCGTAGTCACAATTCTATCATGTGCTATTTTCAGTGAATGATCAACAGGATCATTCCTAATTAATCCTTCATTCACACTTGGAAAAACATGCATATATTTATTCACATATTATTCTCATGAATAATTATATCTATCACCTTGCCTTTTATTTATATACCCCGTAACAATATATATTCAGTAACATCTAGAGCATTCAGAGAGCGCATACCTCCGCCAAGTGAGGCAACGGTAGCAAAAATTCAAATTGGCTCTGAAACCATAATATTCTTGCATAAACTCCTAAACCTAATCATTTGTGCTTTTTTATATTAATAACAGCTTGTTCAATTTTTTTGAAGATCCGTTCGTAACTTTTTGAGTTATACTGTTAACAAACGTTATGGCAAATATGAGTCAAACATACAAACGAACCAACCAATCTGCACCAAAATTTGATCATTTATGTCTTTTACCATTATTAACAACTCCTATGAATTTCATAAAGATCCATTGATTACTTTTTGAGTTATTGTGCTAACAAGCATAAAATTAAAAACAGTCACAAACGAACGAATGAAAAAACGGACCATTGCAAAAATTTGGTCATTAACTCTTTGTTATACACCCAACAACTCATGTTAATTTCATCAAAATCCATTCATAACTTTTTGAGTTATGGGATCAAGAAAAATGACGCAGACAAACAAACAAACGGATGGACATATCTTCACCAAAAGTTAATCATCTGTTCCTCCTAACATACCTAACAATCCCTGCAAGTTTCATCCAAATCGGTTCATAACTTTTTGAGTTATCTTGGTGACAGACAGACAAACAAAATAGACAGACAGACAAACACAACGAAAACATAACCTCCTTGGCGGAGGTAATAATCGCACCTAATAATGAACAGTTCAATTCACAAGGATGAATACTTTAGGAATGAGAGCACAATATTTATGGACGTAGAGCAGAAGTCACAGCGAAGTTCACGCAGTCATATTAGTTGAGTTTGCTTTAGGCTCTTAGCGCCAACGAAAGTTGTTGTTGTTGTTCATCATAACATAATAATTCTTTATAATATGCTCCAAACATGTAAAATGCGTATTGGTGCATTGTAAGTATTCCAGTAAAAATTTCTGTAATTGTTAAATATTACCATTGTTGTAGTCACTTCACACGCTTGGTTGAGGAACCCTCTCAGAATGCACCTGTAAAACTTCTGGGGCAAACTCTTGGCTTAGTTACCCCAAACTCACGTGGCCCAGCTGCCGGGCGTCGCTGTCGCCTCGATGTAGAATCGTCACAACCTGGTTCCGTCTCGTTACATTCCTGGATTTTTTGTACGTCTCGCGACGCCTGCTGGGCTCATAGTGGTCCCTGTTTCAAGGTCACAGTATGCATAGTAGGTTTCTGAAACATGTGCAATATTCTTCGTAAGTTGCCCCTTCAAGGGGCACAGGATTGGTGGTCCCCGTCAGGGGCATAAGATTGACAGTCCCTCTAAAGAGGTATTATAGGTTTGGCGATCCTTATCAAGAGGAATATGATCAGCGGTCCCCAACAAGAGGTATAGGATTATCGGCACCCAGCAGTAAGCATGGGATTGGTGGTCCCCACAGGGAGCATAGAACTGGCCATAGGATTACACTATAGCTACATCGAGGCTCGCTTTCTCTATAGTAGTAGCAGAAACTTTACTAGCGCTTCAGTGGCACACTGCCTACGTCGCGCTGACTTACTCTTTATGATGAAGAGCAGCACCCTGGGAGCACTTCACAGGTTGTGACCGGGTGTCTTTCGCACCCTCTTTGCTTCCTTCTATTTTATACTCCTTACTAATTTTCTATCCTGCTGTCCCTCTTCTTTTCGGACTTTCTATTCCCATGCGCGTTGATCCTGCGTAGGACCAACTAGATAGCCGTGACAGTGGATACGCCTTTTTTTCTTTTTCTTAATTACTGTCACTTCCTCTTCGTATCTTCCTTCTGTCTGTAATGTACCCAACGTTAATTTCAGCAACCTTATCATACAGTATTGTTGTAATTTGTTTAATTTTGTCCCTTTTGCGGTGTAACTTGTTCTTTTATCTTCTCAGACGCATTCATATTAGTTGAAACTAGCTGATCTGAGTGTGATAGATTTATTATTAGTATTTAGTAGTAATATTGCCGCCCTTGTGTTTCTTTTCATTCTGTTGACTTGCTGTGTGCCTCTTGATTTTTTCCTCGATTAGATCGCCTTTGTAGTAGAGACGGATGATTAAATTATTCAATATAATAATCTACTTAAATAGTGTAGCCTTAATAATTACGTACCATTAAAGAAAATAAAGAAATGTCATGTATTCGTTGTTTTAATCTATGTTCACAAGATGGCCCTTGATCCATTGGGTCACCAGCACCATCGTCTTGCCTTCGCAAAAAAAAAAAAAAAAAAAACAGTTGTATTCAGCTGGTCTTAGACCATACGCTATTCAGCTATCCACTTTTGACTGTATTGGTCAACATCACCCGCTTCTTTGCTTCTCAAAGGAAGTTTCAGCCGTCTGCCTCTAAGCAGGAGGAAATATATATATATGTATACAGGGTGTTGCAAAATTGTTGATGCAAATTGTTAGGTTAGGTAGGTTCTCTACGCTTCCCTTTCTGTTCCACGAGGTGGGCTGTCGATCGAAATAGCCGACCTACAGTACTGGTAGTTTGCGTGTGGAAGGCCTCGGAAGGGGCCATCCATCCACCGGATTATCTTTTTCTATTTTGTGCTCTTTCCCGCCAGTAGTAGTGCCCTGGGCCAAGATTGCGATAAGTATAGAACTCACCTACAGATTTTACCATTAGATTCAATTTCCGGCAGAAATTAATGCCCAGTAAGACGGGGTATCACTGCATACATAGCGCCTTTTGTGCCAGCTGCTGCAGTGTTTTAGCTAGGACTCATATAATAGTCATAATACTAAAAATAATATTTTTGAGCCGTACAAGGTTCACGCGTAAGAAGCACAAAATTATAGGATGTACGGAATTAACACCCAATTATTATAATTCTATGTATTCAATTAGTATTTCCAAAGAAAAAGTAAACCGTATTTTATGTCATAATAATAGCTCGCATGCTGAACAAGCTTAAAAGTAACATCTATTGCGTGTGCATAATTCAAACTCTACTTCTTTTTTTTTCCAACACGGCTAAAGTGACGCACCTATGTACCTGCACTCCAGACAAGTTGAGCCTTTTGGGTTTAATTTCCCTAAACCTTACTGGACAATTGTTGACAATTCAACTAGGCCATAGCAACACGTGTAATAGTATGAGTTATAGGTTACGCAATACGCTTATGGTACGAAACTGGTCGATTTTGTAATAGATTAGAAATTTAGCATGAATTCTACTCGGTATACATCTCGTTACAATAGGCTGTGGGGGAAGGTGCACGTCAGGAGCCTTCTCTCTGAAGAGTTGGCATATATATATAGTACCCTGCTACCAAGAGTGGGACATCTGCTTATCAAAGTCAGTTACCGTTCCCACACAAAAGTAAACGTATGCGACTAGTACTTCTCCATTATTTAGCTCTTCTCTTAAACCGAAAAGGTACCTAACTCCTACCACGGCCCTCTCACTATTCAGCCCATGGGGGAACTCCTGCACTGAACACCATACTCTTATAAGCCGGTAAGGAGCAACTGCTGCGATGAACCTCTCCACAAGAAGCGCGAAGTATATTTTGGAGAGTAGGCGAAGCGAGTGTTTCTTAGTCTTCAAATGGTACGGGAAGTTCTGCAATTTTCCTCATAACAGACAACATGCACTTCCAAACATCAGACTTCAAAAGATCAGGCGACGATCTCGACTTTGCTGCAGTTATGCTTGCTCCAAGAGACTCGTAGCACTCCTCGACAGAAGGTAAGCCAAACGTGTAGTCTGACAAAAAGCCCGCCTCGGACAGGTTGAAGAAGCACGCCGCCCACATGATGGTGATGAACAAAAATACCTTGAGGAAAACGCCATTCGAAGCCATGATGCTCTTTCCTGCAACCAACAAAGAACTGCGAGTGAAATGCTGTTGGCAAGATGAGAAAACGAAGACGCAAAATACGCACTCGAGTGACAGCAATCTCGTTCACGTTCGTTTTTGTGCAATCAAAATTGAAAGAAAGTCCCGGTAGTATAGGTGATTGCAAGATATCCGTCTGCTGCACGACGGTACTGAATAATGTATTTTACTACAATCGACATCTTGCACCGCACTTATAGCAAAATGGAGAAATATACAAAATGGCTTGGTCAAATCATAGACTCCACTACACTTGATGGCCCACACCTTAAAAAAGCACCTACGTCTCACTAATGAAACATTGATAAAATGTATGCATCAGCTCAAAGTATAAATTCTTGACTGAAGACCCAAAAATACAACATATTTTAAGAAAAAAATAAACACTATCATCAAAATGTGTGATCGGTGAAAGACATTTAATATAAATTTTCGCCTGACCATTCAATTATTGTCACCTATCATTGACTAATCGGCGAGATGGGAGTGGTTTGAACGGTTGAAGTATGTTGTGGAGGGGCATCATGTTGCTCTGGAGTACATGTTAGTTAGATGGGAGGCTCTCCTTTGCGCCGCCACTGTATTTAGGATTTCGAGTTAGCTGTCAATTACATTGGAGTCAAAACGTAGACGTAACGACGCCACAGTCGCCCAGCTAGGCGCCTCTAGAAATATCACGAATCCATGAAAATTTATTCTTTCTCCTTTTTCTAATGTTCGTGCCTCCGACAGGCTGCAGTTTTTTAATTAGGGCGCATTCGATTTGACGACAAAATTAGGATTTCGAGAATTGGCTTGTCTTCAACTTCAGACAGAAGCTTTGAAGCAACGCGGTTATATTGAGCAAGCTAAAAATGGCAGTTTACGAAGAAAGATAGAATTTTGGAAGTGTGAAGGGTAACCCACTTGATTCAACGCTTGAGACTGGAATTAACGGTCCCCAGCCAATGTCCCGTCAGAAGTGATATTCAAGTCAGCCCTTGTACACTTAGTTTTGCCGGCCTGTCGAATGCGTGTAATAGGCGCCCAACACGCTGCGGTAGTGCACTAGTAACTCTTAATTTGAACGCCTTGTATTCCAATTTAGTTATAAAGTCGAAAAATAAACCGTAGTGTTCATATAAAATTATAATAAACCGGGTCGGTAATTTCCTTCGCCGTAATGGTACTTCTAGCCCAATATAATTATAATTGTACGCAGTTTGTTGGTTAAGTGCTTGTTTCGATGACGGATCTCTACGGCTCCTATTATTGTACAATCCAAAATTTTATTGTCATCAGCGAAAAGTCGTTGCATGACCAAATTTAAAGTTTTATCATTTAAGAGGCGAAAAGTTCTCCGTTCTTAACATAGAACTCGCAGAGAACTCACTTAGTAATGCACCTAGTATTTCAACGGGAAACAAGATTTTCACAGCTAAGCGATCTATTTGTGCATGCTTTGTTTTGTAGGTACTTAAACTTTTATTATCATGGGTCCTTGCCGCATACCAAAGGTGATAGGTTGAAGCAATTGGTTGCACTAACTTTAGTGATTTCTTCATGCGTAGCCTAGCCTAGATATGATAATTATTCATTTTTAATTATTTACTTACGTTCAATTCCAAAGCGCGAACAGAAGAGTTGATGCGGCCGACGAAAGTTTACTGCTTAGCTGCTGAAGATATCAGGACCACTGAAGTTACTCAATTGTTTTTAAGCAAAGTGAACGTATTTGAAGCGAAGTCAAATTGCAAATAGAATAACTAGTTAAAGTCCAGCTGAGAAAATTAATCATCTGAAAAGCACAAGCAGAGAAGCATATTATTAATCATCGGTGCCAACTCTGTCTTGACCTTATTTTTTTACCAAACCGTGTTTTCCTACACCAACGGTTCTTGTTCATGTGGTATTCGTATGGGGAAAAGTAGGTCAAAGAATTCTTGTAACAAAATAACACAGCCTAGTAAAAAAATTAATCACTTTTATGCTCTATAGGTTGCGTATTTTCGCTGAAGGGAAGCTGTAATTGTTGCTCAAGAATGGCAGTGCCTACAAACGATGAATTTATAAAATGTAGCGCTCGTGTGTACAGAAAATTATGTTCAGCAGACACAAGCCATGCCACAATCATGGGGAGAAATGAAATTTTCGAAAATTAGATTAAAATGAATTATCGTATTCGGTAATATTTTAAAGAAAATTACGTCTATCCTGCACGTGTTTAGTAAGTTTGCGTACAAAAAATTACGTTCGATGGTAAAAGTACTTCTACTAGAGCACTCCGAGAGCGCATACCTCCGCCTGGCACGACAACAGTTGCGAAAAATTCAAATTAGCTCTGAAATCATGATTTTCTTTGTATCAACACCAAAATCTAATTTTTTATGCCTGTTGATTGTATTAACAGTTTCTGTAATTTTCTTTAAGATCCGTTCATAACTTTCCGAGTTATGCAGCTAACAAACATAAGTCAAACATACAAACGGACCAACCGATCATCACCAAAATTTAGTCATTATGTATGATAGCAGTGCAAACAAATCATGTAAATTTCATAAAGATCCATCCATAACTTTTGAGTTACTTACTGTGCTAACAAGTATAAAATCAAACATTACGACAAACGGACGAACATACAGACATCACAAAAATTTGGTCATTTGCTCTTCGTAGTCTACTTATAAATCATGTACATGTCATCAAAATCTGTCCATAACTTTTTGAGTTATGACACTGAGAATAAATAAGCAAACAGACAAACAGATGCTCGGATTTTCACCAAAAGTTCATCTGTTACTGTTGACATGCCTAACAATCCCTGTAAATTTCGTAAAGTTCCGTTCATAACTTTTTGACAGACAAAAGACATATAAACACGACAAAAAATAAACTTGGCGTAGGTAAATATGGCGCACTTGAGTTATGCCCAAGAGAACGAATAAGCAAATGTGATACTGCTGAGTTGGACGACCTGGCACATTAGTTGAACTGAAAGACGCGCAATCAGGTCTTAACCTCGAGCATTTCTTAAATCTGCGTTCGTTCAACTTTCGTTGTATCGGAAGTGGCTGGTGTTCGAAGCACTGTTGGCCACTAACTATTGAGCTGAATCTCCATCAGGTCAAATTTCACTCCCAGTAATGTATTTCTCTCTTAAAATAAAATTCCAAAGCATAACTTCAGCAAAATGTATGAATTTCTCTTTGCCGGGCGGTTGAAATACGCCTTCGTAGGATTACTATTATGGAAGTGAAAATATATTGTCACTGGCCCGATGAAATTAAATCTGTAGAGTTTTGCTACGAGGGTGCGTCGTCCTTTCTTCTGCTATAGGCGAAAGAATACCTGCATCGAGATAAGGCAGTGCCTCGAATGGAACTTTGACGCAAATTCCTGCCGTGAAAGCTCGGACGAAGTTCAAATTGTCCGGCACAATTTTCCTCGCAAAAATAACAACATCGCCCGTCTCGTACGGATTGATACAATTATTAGACAAAGTTTGAATTCTAGTCCGAGGTCAGGGTGAAAATTTTTACGCAAACACTGAAGTTTTCTGAAGAAGTCCAATAAATCGTATAACTCGTCAAGGGACTACCACGATTAATCGATGATTATATCCCTCCAGTAATTATCTGGCACTTGTTAATTATTCGTACCAAATTGAAGAACATTTGAAAAAGAAATCCCTCTAGCCTTAGGACTAAACTTACTCAAGGCAGGTGCGCACGTCTATTCCCTGAAAGTTCTGCTGCTCGATGACAGTCGCTCGCCGACGCTCGGTCGATATAAGTGACTTGCACGCTCTGCTGCAGCTGCTTGCTTAGCTGCAGCTCAGACCAAGTTCTGCGTCGTATAAGCGATGCATTACGACCGTTGCACCACGGTTACCATACAAATATCGTCAACTGGAATTATAGATGACATTGGTAAAGAGGATTTTGAGAAAATTACTGCTGAAACTGCTTCCTCTTCAACAAACGTCACTGAAAATTAATCTATCGAGAACGCTGCAACAATGAGCTAGCTGCGGCTGCCGTCGTGCGGACGCGTTCTGAACGAGTTGCGCGAGGCTACGGGTAGTCGTGGCCTTGGTTTATCGATGCGCTTGTACGCACGACGTTTGCTCGCATAGGTGCTCTTTGCTTCCTTTTCTACTCGGTGACCACCAATTTTATTTCTTCGCTATAGTATCTTCACCTTGATTGCCTATTTGTTCTATTTAAATGATGTGTCATTGTAAGTTCAAAAATCCTTTATTGTAACATGGAATGGCGTAACCACACCCAGCAAGGTTGCTGCAACTTGGTTCTGTCTTGTAGCATTCCTGTACATCCGCGTGTCTTGACTGTCTGCTAGGCTCAGAATGGTCTCCGTTTCAAGGTCGAAAGGTACTTATAGACTGAATCACTGAAATATAATTTTCTTTTGTAAATTGTCTCCTTAAGGGCATAGGTTTGACAGTCCCCCTCAGGGCGCATAGGATTGGCGGTCCCCTCGGGGGACAGAGGATTGGCGGTCCCCCTCAGGGGTCAGAGAATTGGCGGTCCCCTCGGGGGAATAGAATTGACGGTCTCCCTCCGGAGGCAGAAGACTGACGGTTCCCCACAGAGGGCATACGATTGGTGGTCTTAGCTAGTCCTTTCGGTCGGGTGTATATTGTACCTACCCGCCTAACTTCATTTTATTTTTCATACTCCCACCTGTTACTTTATAATTTGTTCTTCCTCTTCTCACCAGACGCGCTGTTCCCATGCGCTTTGATCATGCGGATAGGAGCACCCTGGTGCATGGGTTCCACGTTTCTATCGACTTACTGGATATATCCCTTGTTTCTTCCTCAGTTGGATCATCGTTGTAGCCGAAATAAGGCCCAAAATAATAAATATATATCAGACTAATACAGTTGTATAATGTAGCCGGTAGTAATTACGTAACATTTAACAAATATATGGGTTCATTTATTTGTTTTGATTTAACATAACGTGCTTCCTTTTCTCTTAATTTCCCTTGAAATGTCTTGATTTGTTTTTAATCACACTTTAATTGTCGCGATTTTTTTTAATTATGCTTGAATTTTCTTGATTTGATGGGGAAGGGCAACATATGTGGTGTATCGTTTTCTGTTATGTAGAAGCCTAAATTTTAACTAGAGAGATTTTTACAACGAACCAAAGTGTGGTAACAACGAGGGGCAACTTGCTATAATGGTATTGGCTTATTATATACTAAATTATTGAACAGATATGACTGGTTGTCAGTTCTGCTTTTTCATCGTAGTCCGGCATGTAGTGACTTGATTAGCATCTATGTTTGCTTAATTAGAAATGTAAATATTTTGCATGGTGCCATTCTCTATAGCATTAAAGTATAGCGAGAAAAAGTGTGTGTTTTCGTCGAAAATGTTGTACGTACTACTACACACTACACAGTATTGTTGTGTTTTTGCACTGTCTTGTGCTAGTGAAGATGTTCACCACATACAGTGTCATATATATTCATTGGTCAGGAAATAATCAACGTCTTTTATCAGAACATTACTATTATTGCTGTCATTTCAAACACGTCGGCATTATTTTATATAAACATCTTAATCTTTGTAGACCTGAAATAGTATTTATATGGATGTGTAAACAGATGTAAATAAAAATCGATATCTTTGGTCTATATATTTTCATAATATCCACACAATTCGTGCATGTGCAAGAACTATAGCTTGAGAGGTAATACAGAACAAACGCATTTTTCTCCTGGTATTTACGTACGTGTCGGCACATTTACGCTCACTTTTTTTATCAAAGTTATTGTGGGAACCGAAGTATAGACTAGCAGCGTATAGCACAATACATTAATTAAAAGAGGGTTAATTTCAGCCCCCTCACCCTTAGCCCCAGTGACTAATGAGACAGACTCAGTATCGACACCTTACAAATGGGGTTATTCCTACGAACAGTGATGTTTAATTGAGGCAGTAAAGGGTCGATGTGCTGCACGCTCTGTTTAGATAGGAGCATTCACAATTTTTTGAGTTATTCTGCTATCAAGCATGAAATTATAAAGAGTGACTAACGAACGAACAAACAGATCACTCCAAAAACTTCGTCATTTTCTCTTCGTAATATGCCAAACAACTCATATAAATTTCATCAAAATCCGTTGGAGTTATGGCATTGAGAAAATAAGGCAGACAAACAAACAAACGGATGGATGGAAGTAGTATAAGAAATACGGGTACCAGAACACATATTGAGCTTTTGTAAAACTCACATTGAATTTTTCAAACTCAATGCGTGTTTTACAAAAGCTCAATATGTGTTCTGGTACCCGTATTTGTTATACTGCTGACGGATCTTCACCAAAAGTTAATCACCTGTTCCTCCTAACATACCTAACAATCCCTATAAATTTCGTGCTAATCCGTCCGTAACTTTTTGATTTATCTTGATGACAGATAGAAAGACCCGACGAAAACATAACCTCTTTGGCGGATGTAAATATAAGTTTGCTGCCATCTGAATTCTGAACCATGTCATGCTTGCTTCAGAAACTCAAAGCATATCGTTAAAGAGTCGCATAACTATAGTATTGAAAATAAGAATGGTTGCTACCGCTCGAGACACTTCTTTACACTTTGTTATGCTGATGCGAAAACCATTTCCACTTGCAAGTATTTACTGCATAATCAAGTATGTTCACCGCTTTGCTTCTCGTGTGGTAATACAGTAGTAAATCTAATAATAAAGAAGTCGAATATGTTAATTTATCTCAGTTTCTAAATTCATCAAAAATATGGAGCAATAACTTTGTGTAAATGCATTCGTTCCCACAACTGTACATCCTACATATCTTTAACGTTCGACATGTTACGTGTTCTTAAACGCTGTTTTCGTTCAGTGCAAGTCACAACAAATACAAAATGATCAAAAACGCTGTTTTTTGTGCCATACAAGGGTTGTGCAAAAAACATAAAATGATATAGTATTTGCTATGCGGCATCAATACAGTTATACAATGCGGGCAAAAAAAAATCTTTACACTTCAATGGCACGACACGAGAAAAGGGAGTTAGTATTTCGTTTGCCCTACCCGACATAATAAAGCGAGAAGATGTTAGTGATGATGCATTCCCTCCACCCACTCATAGCAAACTTCCATCACCCAGCCTTGTGTGCTGCTGCAGTGAGGTTGTTAGTGGGTCGCTCTTGCCTACGTGTTATTTTTTCTTTCTTATAAGTTTGAAGTCATATAACTTTACATCTACTGCACACAATGGGTAAAAAAATGCTTCAAATGAAGGAGTAAACCCTTGCGTTAACTTTGCTAGAACAGGGAGACTGAAACGTGAAGAGCATGGGTTTCCTTCCAGCACGGCGACTTTGAACAGCCAGGTCGTACTGCAGGCGATCCAGGCCAGGTCCTACTGCAGGTGAATTGTCCTTGTTGCGACGTTCTGGAGGAGCTCAGGGTTTGTTTTTGAGTTCAATGACAATTAAAGCATGATTTGGGAAACCTCACACTTCAGAAGCTTATTTGTTCTCAGTGCAGTTTTCTTAGATGTGCCAGAGCCTGACTTCTTCTGTGGTACCGTCCCTGTTGGTAATTTTGTCCCCGACCGCTTCAGCTGATAGGTTGTCTCTCTTGACATCCCCAGAGCTTTGGTTACGGCAATCGCAGAGTCTCACTTTTCTAGTATAGTTAACGCGAAGGTTTACTCCTTCATTTGAAGCGTTTTTTGACCCACTGTGTGGAGTAGTTGTGTAGTTATTTGACTTCAAACTTATAAGAAAGAAAAAATAACACGTAGGCAAGAGCGACCCACTAACAACCTCACTGCAGCAGCACACAACCCTCGCTGAGGGTTGGCTGGGTTATGGACGTGTGCTGTGAGTGGACGCAGGGAACTCATCTTCTCTAACATCTCGCTTTATTATGTCGGGTAAGGCAAACGAAATACTAACTCACATTTCTCGTGTAATTTTTTCTTGCCATTGAAGGGTGAAGATATTTTTGCCAGCACTGAATGTTTTAGTATTTCTACAAGCTATAGGTATATAAATCCTAACTGGATTTCGTCATTTTCAAAAAAGTGTGCGAGTTGAACAAGTTTGGATTCCCTGTTCTGTTGCGTGTGCATAATTCTAGCTAAATTCCCTTGTACTTGCACTTACAGTTTAATAGGCTTCCAAACATTCTGTGCCACACAATGTGTACTACAATGAATATTTTATAATGATAACGTTATAATGATAACGAGAATAGAGATCTCTCTACTTATGCTACCGCTTCTAAATTTGAACAGATTTTCACTATAGCAGATGGTGATGAAGTTTACTGAGAAGTTGAACCTGCACCTTGCCTCGAATTTGGTAAAGGGTCATATGCTCCGTCAGTGGTCTCGTTGATTTCATTGGAACCGAACAACCGTTAGTGGGAACTTGAATAATTCAATCTACTCCATGGTTAACACTTGATCGATACCGACATCATACTGCAAAGTTTTCAGCATAGGCTAGACCGTAATTAATTACTCTGTTGCATCGACACGGGAGAGTCATGGCTCGACTTCAGACCAGAGAGCCTTCGCTCCCTCACTGTTGAAGATGTTGCAGGTATTAGAAGTAACCCGATTACACTTGAGACAGCTGAAACTGTTATCGTACGGACTAACGCTTGATTTTTGGATGTTCCAAGTCTCATTAGCAAAGCAATATCGCCTGGAATTAGTTTCAGTTGGGCGAAACCAACGCACCCACTTGTCTGCAATTACAGTCAAGTTAAGCTTTTTGAGTTTAGCTTTGCTAGACCTTACTGTAACAATCAATGACGCGTCAACCATGCATAGCACCCCGTGTAATAGTCAGCATGAGTAACAAAGTTACACAGCGGGTATGCATGGTACGTGCACCTTTACATTTTGTGACATCATTAGAAGTAGATTCCCCCGAGAAATTGTGGCGATTGGGTCATTCATAACTCAAAAGTGGCAGCCTGCAACCAGTACTGATATCGGGGTACTTATCAATTTACATACCCTCTCAGAAATGAACCTTTTCCACTGATGCAACACAATTTGGCGTCGTTACTCTGCAACCGAGAAGAGAACTGCAATGAACCTCTTACTATTGAACCAATGGGGGAACTTGTGTAATGAACCTGATGCTCTCTTATCGAGGGGAACACCTACAATGAACCTCAAACTGTATTCTTTTTGTATAGTGTGACTCCAATGAACTTCATCACCAAAAGCACGAGTAATAGTTGAGATATACAAAGGGCATCCATTATTCTCGTAGCACTAACAGCAATGTTACGCTTCTACTAATACTGGGATTCCTACTATGTACCTCAACACGAGCAGCGCGCATTCACCCAGAGAAGACGTGCACGACTGTGTTCCTTTCCTGTATTCTTGAAAAGACTTTATGAACCGCCGAACGGAAGGAGGGTGACCCATCCTAGGTGAGTTAATGCCCAGCATTTCTAGAGCTTTCCCTGCATTGAAGTCTGAGAAGAAGCCGGCTTCCGATAGATTGAAGAAGCACGCCCACAGGATAGCGATGCACAAAAATACCTTGAGGAAGACGCCATTCGAAGCCATGATGCTCGTTTCTGCAATGAAGAATAATGCGCGTAATATTCTGTTTGCTGGGGGAAACAACGAAAAACGACGCAACAGCACGCACCCGGATGACGGAATTACTTTTTAATGTTCGTTTTGTAACAACAACTAAAAAAACTGGCTGGTAACGTTGTCGATATTGTACGAGTTCCGTCTACTACATGATTGAACTAAAGACATTCGACTGTACCATGGACTTCTTGCGCCACATTTGCAGCAAAATGAGAGATAGCAAACAGCCTGACCAAAGCATTGACTATGTATACTGGCTCACCAACAAGCTGAACATAGCTCCAATATTATATATACGACTCATCGATAAAATTTTTTTTTTACTATAGAAGGTTCAAGCAATGCGCAAATTCCTAACTGTGTAGCAAGGAGGAGAAGAAATATATTAGCATGGACTATCGATGGAATATGAAATTTTAGTATTGATTATTGTTAGGTCATTCACTAGGTGTCACCTATGGTTGATACATGCTGATAAATCTGCGTTTCTTGCTGACAAATACATTCCTTGAATCACAAGAAACAGTCTGCTCTTTGTTCAGAGCTGCTATGTAAGAATTTTGCAGTAGTTTCACCAGTCAGCCGTGCACGTGGAGCCTGTTTAGGATTTCGATGGGGTCGTCAAGTAAACTGGAATCATTGATCAAAAACTAAAAACTCTACTTAAGCCTAACGACGTCACAGTCGTGATACACCTGATACAAAATATCACATAGCCAGGAATATTTGTTCATTCTCTTTTCTTCCAATGTTGTCCTTGCCTCTGCAACGTTTTGATTAGGACGAGGTCGATTCGAAGGCGAAATAAGGATTTTGAGGCTTGGCTTCAGAGCTTCAGACAGAAGCGTTGGCTTCGCCACTCTGAGCCGTGTTGCTATGTTGGAAGAGATCTAATAACGCTGAGTAAACTGGATACTCCAATTACGGCATAACATAAACTTTTGGATGTCTCAAGGGAAAACGATTCTGATTCAACGCTTGCAACCCTCCAACGAGCCAAAGCCGACCCTCTTGTTTGAAGTTCCGAACCAGTCAAGCCTCATGAGCCTAATTTCACTGACTTCTTGGACACGCCTTTAATAAACACTGAACACGTTGCGGTATTACAGGCAGAATCTTTTCAAAGCACAGTTTACTCTTAATTTGAAGATACTCTCCATAAATTTAGTTGTAAATTTGGAAGAAAAATCTTGTTATTTAGGTAAAGTTATATTACACTTGGTTGTTCACTCTCTTTGGCCAGAATGGCTTTTGTAGCTCAAAATATAATTATACTTGGTATGTTGTTAGTTTGTTGCTTGTCTGATTGAGTGGTCTGTGCTGCTTCTATTGTAGTGCAACATGTGTACATCTATTTGATTATGGTGAGAAGGGCCGTTGCGTGAGTCAATTTAAGCTCTTACCATCGCGGGAGATTGAAATACTAAACTTCCTAGCGGTAGCTCCATTACTGCATTTCAGTTTCTTCCCACACCAAAGCATTATTTACCCAGGGTAGAAGATATGTAACTTGAGTAGAATGTCGACGATGCAAAAATGGGAAAACATTTTTGAGAGCAGAATTGTGAATGAGAGCGATGAAAACGGGTTTTAGTGAGTTATATGTTTTGCCACCAGTTTATTATAGTATTCTCGTTTAAACAAAAAAAAAATTATCAATGCTAGTAACTAATTCAACCCAACCCATTTGCGTGTGGAGACCAAAAGTCGTCCGTGAGGGTGTGAGGATCAAAAGTCCTCTTTGGTTGTCAGGACCAAAAGTTTCCTTTCGCGTGTGGGAACCAAAATTCTGCCTTCGGTTATAAGGACCCAAGTTTTCCGTTCTTCATATAGTACTCACTGGGAAGTCGATCACCAGTTCATGTGCCAAATATTTCAACCTGAAGCTATATTTCTGTGACTGAGAGATCGATCATTGTGAGCTATGTTTAGCATTAAGAACTTTTCACACGAGTCCCTACACAGCGCACCAGACGCGTTTAGTTGAACCAATTGTAGTAATCATCATATGGATTTCACATAGTGTAGCGTACACGTTTAAAAATTAATCACTGATAATTGATTTACTTACGTTTAATTCCAACGTACGGTAGGCGGAAGCTTAATGCGTAGCTGCAGAAGATGTCAAGATCAATGATACTGATGAATTTTTGGCAAGTGTTGTGAACGTTTTCGAAGTGAAAGCGATGCAGATAGAATAGCTAGTGTAAGCCAAGTTGAAGAAATTAATCATCTGAAATCCGAAGGCAGAGATGCATAATTTCTCGTCACTGCTAACTCTATCTTATCCTTATTTTACCTAAGTCGTGTGATTTTACAGCAAGGTTCTTGTCCCTGTGTCCTTCGTGCGTGAGAGAAAAAAAAAATAGATCAAAAAGCCTTATAACAAAATAATACGGCCTAGTCAAGAAGGTTAATCATTTGTACTTCTAGGTTATATATTTTTCACTGAATGGGCGCTGTCATGATGTGGTGTTGCTGAAGACTTGCATTGGAGACAGACGATGAATTTATAATTAAATCTAATTCTCGTGTGTGCAGAAAATTATGTGCAGCACAACAAAGCCTCGCCACTAGAATGAGAAGAAATATAGTACAACGAATTAAATTTTAGTATGTACATATTTAACACCACTTTCTAGAAAAATATTTTTATCATGAACGTGTTTAGGACATTTTCTACAGAAAGTTACATTTAGTGAAAAAAGTGCCTAAAATATAGCGCACATAAATTTTGGCCGAAGGGAACGAAGACCTGAGTGAAAAATTGCTGAGTTAGACGTAGCGGCATGGAGCCCCTAATGCCGTGGACGCATTTGCTACTGCCGACTGATTGCCGGGATCTGCAGCGCGCGTGTTGTTTCGATACATAACTAGAGCACTGTGAGAGCGCATACCTCAGCTAAGCAGGGTAACGGTAATAAAAAATTCGAATTGGCTCCGAGACCATGATTTTTTTGTATCAACACAAAAACCTAATCATGTGTCTCTTGATAGTATTAACAGTGTCTGTAATTTTCAGGAAGATCCGATCATACTATTTTTAGTTATGCTGTTAACAAAAATTATGACAGATGTAAGTCAAACACACAAACGAACCAACCGATATGCACCAAAATTTAATCATTTGTGTCTTTTACTTATACCAACAACTCCTGTAAATTTTGTAGAGATCCATTCAAACCTTTTGGGGTTATTGTGCTAACAATTATTTACTTAAAAACAGCGAAAAACGAACGGACCAATAGATCATCACAAAAATTTGGTTATTTACTCTTCGTAATATACTTAACAACTCATGTAAATTTCGTAAAAATCCGTCAATAACTTTTTGAGTTATGGCATTAAGAACAATGAGGCAGATAAACAAACAAATAGAGGAACGAATTTTTACCAAAAGTTAATCATCTATTCCTCCTAACATACCTAACAATCCCTGTGAATTTCGTCAAAATCGGTCCATAACATTTCGAGTTATCTTGCTGACAGACAGACAGAAAGACAAACACAATACGTACAAATAGACAAACCCGACGATAACATAAACTCCTTGGCGGAAGTAATTAAAATGGGTAGCATAGATACCGTGGCATAATTGACGTCCGAGATTCACATCCTTATTTCAAGTTGTGTAAAATCGAGACTATCTCGACGGCCTCGGTGAAATGCTTATTGTGTCCCCAGGATTAGAGACACGGGAGAGCTGGCTGCTGAGGCCCGTTCACAATGGTCTTAACGTCAAGCACTTCTGGAAATTGCGTTCGTTAAATTTCGTTATCGTCAAACTTGTATCAGAAGTGGCGGACGTTCAAGGCACTGTTGCCCACTCACTGTTGGGCTGAACCTCCGTGAGGTAAGATTTCACTCACTGTCATATACTTCACACTTGAAATTAAATTCTAGAACAGAACTTGTGAAAAATGTATGTACGTATTTCTCCTATAGCCAGGCGGTTCAGATGCGCCTTCATCGGAATACCATTATGAAAGTGTAAAGATATGGTCACTGGCTCTACGGAAGATTAAAGCCAGTTGTGATGGGTTAACCCTATGTTTGCTGGTAGTGTTTTGCTACTAGGGTGCGTCATTATATCGTACTGCTATAGAGGAGACAGAATCTTTGCAATTAACGAGCTAAGGATGTGCCTCCAGTGGAACCAACAGACATTGACGTGATTCTTTTCATGAAAGGTCGAAGTCCAAATTCTCTGGCGCAATTTTCCTCGCAAAAGTAACGATGTGGCCCGTCCAGTGAAAGTTTGTACGTTTATCGTACAAAGTTCGAATTCTTGTCCCCATTCAGGGGGAAAATTCTTACCCAAGCACTGGATTTCTTTGACCAAGTCCGACATATCATATACCTCGTTAACGGACTAACCCGATTCTGTCCTTCCAGCCGTTGTCTGGTGTACGTAAGTTATTTGTACCAAACTGAAAAGTATGTAAAAAAATCCCTCAAGCCTTACGACTAACGGCGGCTTACTAAGGGTAGAAGCGCACGTCTGTGCCCTGTTAGTTCTTCTGCTCGACTACAGTCGGTCACTTCTGACACTTCACTTACCGTCTTGCACCATGTGGTGGCGCAACTACTTACTACTCGATGAGTACCTACCATAGCTACAGCTATGCGTGACTGTCTCAGCTCTGCGCCGTATGTACAACACATGGCGACAGCACTTGCATCACGGTTACAATACCAATATTTACTACAAAAATTACAGGTGACAATGGTTACGATAATTTTAAATTATATTACCGTTGAAACAGTTTGCTGTTTACCAAGCGTCACTGGTTAGTTTTCCAGTGAGAACACTGCAGCTGCCTTGGCAGACCCGTCGTATGCACGACGTTTGCTCTGCTACAAAGATCAAGGACAATGTTCTCACCGCGATGACGGTTGCGGCCCGTCATGAATGGCCTAGTTCCATGCATAAAGCAGTACACATCTCCGCGGAAATGGGCACCTACGGCCTTACCACCAGACTCAGGAAAGGCCTCAGGGCCGCTACAAATCCGGCATGAACGGCCGCACTTGCCCGTATCAGGATTTCCCCACCTCTCTGCTCGGTGACATCACTAAACGCTGAGGAATTCAGGTCAGCATCATTGTCAAATTATGTAGGTATATGTAAAGCAATATTTACCTCCGTCCGAGGAGGTTACGTAAGTGCTTGGATTTGAGTATTTTTTGTTCGTTTGTCTGTCCAGAACAAAAGTTAAGGACGGATCTTCACAAAATTTCTAGGTACTGTTAGGAACGTCATTAAGAACAGATGATTAAGTTTTGGTGATGATCCTTGAGTGTGTTTGTCTGTCTGCCCTCCATTCTACATTTTAGCTTTGTGTTACGTAGCGGAAGATTGCGCTCGCGAAGTGCAGCTCGAATTGTTCACTTAGACAATTATCATACCTTTTGACGAGGTTCAGGTAACGTCCTGCATGCCACCTGATGTGAGCAATTGAGCCTCGCTACACCACTTGACTATCGTATATAGTCGTAACTTGAAACCAGTTGCGGCAGCGGAAGCGAAATATCAAGATTCTTTGAGAGTGTATTTTCTACTTCATCCGTTGACGTGTTGCACTTTGAAATTCTTGATTTCAGGTGGTTCGGAATGTTTAAGTGAATAAAAAGGTGAGATAATGCGATAGAAACTTAAGCCAGTGTTTAAAAAAAATCCTACAACGCTATATTTATCTGAATTTAGCTGTCTTTTACTTAGGGAGTACGGCCATCCACTTAACTGATTAGATCTGTACAGCTATAACACTGTGGTTATCAATTTCCCGAGTACGATTTTGCACGATCGTTCCTGTAGCGAATTCTCTCACCTCATACATACGCAAACAAACACGTTTTACCCATTCTAACTCATACTTGTTGTAAATTAACTACTTCTGTCGACCCTACTACTTTTCGTTTGCCTTCCTGAGTACTGCTTGCATGGTAACTCCTACCCCCATTAAGCGAGAGGTAAAGATCGCTGATTCTCTCATTGCCGTGATATCGGGCGTTTCATTCCCAGGCCAGGGGACGGTCGGGGGCGCAGATGTCAAGAGCCTTCAGTCTTCGATTTCATAGCTCGAACAATATTTCGTCGAGTGAAATAGGAACCACTGCTTGTGGGTTTTCTGGTTTGGATGCGCTGTGCAGTACCTATAAAGGGAAGCGATACCCTCTATTTCTGAAACTACTGGTCAATAACGAGACGCTCATTTCACTATATTAAATCAATTTTTACTTCTCTAAAATTTCGTTTTTGATATCTTGGATAGATTGAATTATTTCCTCACTGTAGATCTTGCTCTTTCTTTTATCCCAATGAAACAAAAACATTATCAGCATAGACCTCGTATAATATCTTCATGTTCGGACGGAAAAAACTGCATTATCTAATCTTGCTTTTATATGAAAAAATTACTATTCAGACTTTGCCGTACATTATACTAGATTGATTGTGTTCATTAAGATAACCATATATTGAGGAATCAAATCTGACACCCTATCCGAACGAATAGCTTTAGTCGGCATATGCACTGCACATCTGATACGTGTACAGTGCCTGTCTACTTCTACATTATTGCCGTCCCTATGCAGCATTTCTCGTGTTCGTTTTACGAAATACAGATTTATTCATAATAGGCATGTATGAGTCGGCCTTTTTTGCTTGATTACCAGCTAGGGTGATTTAGTCCTTCTTTCTGTTTCGTTGATAATATTTGTTTCAAATACGGAACGCAGACTGACTTATTAAGAATGAAGTAACCCCTTTTCTTACGTACAGTTTTTTCCCCGTTTGATTTTTACCAATGCTTTAATTGCTTTTAAAAAAACACCACAAATTCAAGCATTTTGCACATTTTTATACGAAACCTGTATAACAGTCAACCATTTTGGAAAACTACTAAACAGTTATGCAAAACGTTTAAACTGTTCGTTCTGAAATTCAGAACTCATAACCGTTGTGAGCTACAGGCCTAGCGCGCACGTATGACTTGAACTTTAATTCATATGCCTCTCAGACTTACAATTATGCAAAACGTATAAACTGTTATCACAGTAAACGTTTTGCATACTGTAACTGTTTAAGTAATTTTGCAAAGTGGTCAACTGTTGTACAGGTTTGGTTTAAACGGGTGCAAAATGCTCAAATTTGTGGTGATTTTTAAAGCAATTATAGAGCATTGGTAAAACGCAAACGGGGAAAAACAGTAGCTTGGAAAAAAGGAAGGCGTACCAGCCTGGTACATATGGGGTAAATTTCTCACAACTGCTCGAAGTCTCGTTGGGGAGAGGGTGTACATCTAAGCTGTCATTGTTTGACTCTTCATATGTTGGAATCAAGTAAATCTTTCGGGGTTTGACTTCTTCGGAACGTTAGACACGTACGTGCGTTTTCTTTAGTTTCAGGCGTTCAACCCAAATGAAACACTCACGAATGATATGTGTACTAACTCAATCCTGCTCCGTGAATGGAGTTTTATTTTCAAACTTTTCAGAATTGATTTTATTGCTGGAAGTCTCTTTAAAACTATGTAACAAATGCCACTGTTTAAGGTTTCGAACCCGTCAAGCTTACTGTGCTCAACTGCACTCGACTTTGTCATGCCAATCGATGACGCCCTTAATCTACTCCCCTCACGGCTTACTAAAAGCACCACTAGTTCATTTCAGGGTGTGATTTTCACTTGAGAATCAAGTACGTATTTTTACTATTATTCTCCTTGTTTAATCACCGCAGAATGAGTATGTTACGGCACATTATCTCTGTATGATTCGTTGGGCATATCTCAGTATAAGTGAATTACAATTTATTCGTTTTCTTTCATTTCATAGTAAGATATCACACGTGCTCTCAAGTCAGTTGGGAGTAAAAACTATAATAATTCCATTGATAGCTTAAGTAAACATGGCAGCTTTAGAGAAAATAACAGGACATGGACGTGACCAAAATTATTCTGGCCATTAGCGTTTTTAGCAGATTGCCTAACTGTGAGAGAGGTGGTTGGAAATGGGTCATTTTCCCCGTTCAAATTCACTTCTGCCGTGCACTTTCACTGATTGATGGTACGGCCGAAAGCTAAGAAATCTCTGCTGATTAATAATTAACCTGTTAACTGACAGTCACAAGGAAGCCGGACTTTACCTGGCAGACGGGTTTACTGCCTAAAGCCTCTACAAATTTCAAATTAATTTTTGAACTCGTTGAGGTCTTATCTTTGTATAATTTGGATGCTAGTCAGTTATTTGGGATTTAAGAGATGTCAATACCTACAACGTGAGTGATAGAAAGCCAGTAAGCAACAATACAGGAGGTCGACATAAGTGTGCCCGCGGTACTTTGGTACTGGTACAACAGCAGCTATCGGAGGTACTCAGTCTACTAGTACCTACCACTCTGTAGCTGGTCGGAACTCTCTTCGGCGGATGTAGGGGCTCTTGATGCCAGACGACTGTATTCTATGCAGTGAGGGTAAGAAGACAATGGGTGAATCTTGATGATGTTCACTATTTAATCTACTAAGGTACAGATAATGTGGCGGTATCGGAGATACCCTTAGATGCGCGAGACCTTGTTGAGCTTGGCCTGGCAGAGATATGAGCTGCCTCTACCTGGCGCGACTCCTATTTATAGGTGCTCGTCAGGGAGGGGCACGATACTTACGCGCAGGTAAGGTCGCGCTGTCACATAAGTTGACGCTAGCCGTTTACAGCTTAAGGTAACCAAATCGCCTATCAAATACATTTGGTTGCAATAATAACAAGACCAAACAAAGGTACAGAAGTTTAATATAGTTTACCAAGTAATCTCCCCAATTCATGTAGAGGTACTATGTAATTCAACCAGAAACAATTCTGTTTCCGAACTGAGCAGACCTAGATGGTGTACTGCATTCATGTGAAAAACATTATTTGATAGTTTTCAAAGGCAAAAGTGGGTCATTGAAGCAGTCAGTTGCAACAACAGGCAATTTTTCTGTGCGTTTTCTGATTACCAAGCTCAAGCTCATTGTTAGAACAGTATTCCGAAGAAGAGCTTCAGGGATTTAATCCCTAGAGGTACACAGCGATCCGCCAACTCATACCACTTTGAGTCGCGGCCAGTCTTAACTACATCGTATACATAATCTAAGCATTCATAAGCGCTTACTGCCAAGTCAACCACTGCGTCTTTGATATCAAATGCTTTTACCGCCACAGTCGTCACAACTCGAGGGCAAGCCGAGTTTCGACCCGTTTTTCCCTCTTGTTCACTACCCACAATTCCGACACACTCTCCGACGTCGTAAGCCAATTTCATGTTTTCTGCGTAGTTTAGTGTTCTGTCCCACATGTTGCTGTTTTTATCTTTGGAATTGGGCACGCTGTAGAAATCCTCAAAGCGTTCAGTGAATGTCTTCGCTTCTGCAGCTGACAGGCTGTACAGGATAACGCAGACGATGAGGATGAGTCGCCCGCTGCTGTGCCGACCTTTCGGAATCATCTCGTCACGGCGGTTCTGTTGAAGAGGGGTAAAAATTAACATTTTTTCTGTTGAAGCCGTCCAGCCGCATTTCTATAAAGAAAAATTATGGAAGCGGAAGTCATTCACTCCCGTTTCTTTTAAAGCCTACGGATGTATCGATAAAATAAAGTCTGCAGTCCTCGTTACACGTTTGCTATCATTGACCATTGGGCGTAAACTTATGATGAAAAGAGAATGGTATTTGGAGGTTAACTATGTTTTGCCAGATCTCTGTAACCTAGTACAGCTGTCAGGAAGCGTTTCTAGAGCATGCCATATATATATAGTCCGTGGCCAACCTTCAATGTGCCAGAAGGAGGCTTACTGTAAGAAGGTAGCAATTGCTGCGGACGGATATCTCAGGCTGAAATTTCCAGCAAGGCTGACGCACTGATCGGCTTTATGAATAGGAGCCTTTGATTGGTTGGAAGAGTCAGCTGGGAGCCTGTGATTGGTGGTAAGCGAGCAGCTGTGGAAGAACTAAAGATTCCCTGGCCTGTGCGACCAAATGCGGTTGTATTCCCTTATGCTATTAAACCTTCTTGGTGCACCGTGAGTGCTGCTTGTAAAAATTTATAAGTGACGCCCCGCGATATCCCCCCCCCCCTTTTTTTTTTGTTTGACGAGTCGCATGTGATCATGTGTGTTTTTGGCCCTGAATCTATCGAAACCGATATTATATTGCGTGAAGCAGTTGCTTTGCTCATTGGTTTAAAAACTGCTGGTTCCACAGTTAAGAAAGTTTGACAGCTAGGGCTAACGGGGGTGATGGAATAAGTGTGTAAAAGACCTTGTGCGCCCGATTCCTGGTGGGAGGCTGTGAAGAATTGTCTGAAAACCCACATACTTTCACCGGAAGTACTCACGGTACATTGAAAGTTTGCCGCGGGCTCTGACACGTCTTAGAGGCATCCCTTATCGGCGGGACAAGAGTGTACATGGTTGCAAAAGATTTGGCAAAGCGTGGTTGGTACTGCATAATGTTCATTTACGAGGTTCTGACTTCGCCCATGCTGCTGAAGAAAACTGTAAATCGTGAGAATGTATTTTAAAATATCTTTTTACGGGCTTTATGATTCAGTCCATAAATTGACACCGTGGCAACGAGACCAACATTGTTATTGCTCGTAATTACTCAGTATTCTGTATAGTTAAAGGTAATTCAATGGTTCCGCTTTATAACTATTAACATAAGGCCACGAAAATGAAGCCTTTCCTCAGTTGATGCCCTTTTTCGGCAGCACTGCATGAGAGCTGATTTCGTGGACACATGTTGCTTCTAGTGAACGTGGAATGCTCACCATATCGCTTCTCGAGTTGGACTGAGTATAATCAGTGTTGTATGTTGCATTCTAGATTATTGGGCTTACTTCCCTTCCTCTGCGCGAAGAGAGGATCCTATATTGTGATGTCCGTGTTAAATACATGAAACTTTGACAACATAGGTTGGCATACAATGTAGTATACCTCATTGGTAATGACAAGAGCCCGGATTTATTGCAGCTTCCGGTGTTAGTGCAATGACTGCAATAAGTACAATAACTGCAATGAGAGCTATAAATGCAGTATATATTAGGCCGTGTTCACATATCCCTCATTGTATCGCGTTCACTCAAATTGATGGATGCGGTGCGTTGATTTGAAAGAAGCAGCTGCAGCAAACGCGGTACACTGAAGAATGAAGCATGTCCCTTTTTTTGAACGCGCTGCGTCATTCAAGTTCACTAAACAGAACTTATAATGCTAAATTTATCGTCTGCAGCGTTCACAGATCGTGGACAAGTGGACAAAGTTTTTTTTTATTTTCACTTTAATGATCAGAATCACTCCCGTGTAAGAGAAGAAAACTAGATAACCTGAAAATGTTATAAAAACATGGACGCCATCTATGACTTGGTTGTCCAACTGATTGCTCTGTGCTGAGATCTCTTCTGTCGGTTTATCAGGCTATAACCATTTTTTAAAAATAGGCTATTCCTATGAAAATTAGTCTAAACGATTATGGGATACGATTTGAGCTCAAACCAACGCGATGTATAAGCGAAAATGTATAAAAACGATATCATAGCTGAACGCGTAGCATCATTCATATAAATGAAGCACACTTCTACGTGTAAACAGGGACAAAAAAAAGTTCATTCACAGCTCATGTTCTCGTGTTCATTTTCGTGATTGAACGCGTTACGATGAGGGCCGTGTAAACTCATGTCACTTATCACTGCCAAATGTCACAAGACTTCAAACGCTATGATAATTGGTTCCCTTATCAATTATTATTCCATGTATTTGTTAAGGTAAAATATAATTAAGTTTCAAAGTCTCAAATCTGACTATTAAATATTTATAACCATTTTCGTTCGGGGCATACATCATGGGAACAGTTGAAGCGGGGTATTTGCAAGAATCATTCTCGCCAATGAGAAGAATTATCAATTAGCGCAAGTGCAATGTATATTTACTAACAATTGGTATTTGGACATGAAATAGGTGTCCGTTAATCCATTGACATGCTATTCCCGTTTGCTATCCGACTTTTCTTTTTGTCCTTTCAATTTTTTGCTGTATTTGCCTTTTCATTGTTTCCTATTTCTTCCACTCCTATTGCTTAGGTGCAATAAGTGCAATTTTTAGGTGCTATAGGAGCAAATTTTAAGTGCAATAAGAGCGATTTTTAGCTGCATTAAGAGCAATGTTCAGGAGCTTTAACTGCAATATTTTAAGCGTAATAAATTTGGGCTCTAATGATGACATGCGCTATTTGTTTGTTTACTGAATAATAATTTTGTAACACTTTCTTAACGACCGAATAGCATAAGCGAATTTATACAGCAATATTTTTTATATGAAATAAAAATGAACAAAAATTACTACCTAGCACTTTTCTGCTCGAAACTTCAACAATATGTAGATAGTTGAAGTATCATTTAAAGTACCTATACAGTAGCAATGTTAGTTTTAGCTTCCCGAGAAATCGATTTGTCACTGTACCTCCGTACTTGCTGACCCAACCCAGCTACATTAATTATATCCATTCCTATATATGCGGGGAATAGTAGTGTATAGAACCGCCAAGTACCCATTTTTGAGGGTAGCTTACCCTCGCGCGCGACCTTCCGGTTTAGATGGCCAATACACTTCCGGAGAAGAGGGGAGGACGAACCGGAAGTGAGCGGGGCCTGGTAAAGCGGAAGTAGGTGGTACCAGAAATGACCATCAAAAATGGTGATTTGGCGATTCTATACTCTACTAAATAGTATATGAGGCAATCAATCTGGGATAAATGGCCGCCATTTTGAATTTTGAGGGTAAGTGACCCTCGCGCGTGACCTTCTGGTTTAGGGCGGCTAATGCACTACCGGTATAGCTGGGGCCAGGGGAAGGCGGGGGGGATGCGAAAAGGAAGTAGGTGGGGCCTGGGAAATCGAAAGTGAGCAGTCAGTAAAGTAGATACCTCATTTTATGTCACAAAGCGATTGAAAGCGCACGCATGTGCGTGCCTTTATACATGAGTGTTTGTTTATGAATGCATAGATACATATCAGGTAACATACATCAAACCTATAAAAAGAAAGAATTTAGTATAAACTAGATTTATAGTGCTAGCTGTCGGTTATGACGGAAATTCAACCAGTGGGCCGGCAGTGGGATGCCCTGGTATGGTCTAAACCACTTGACCGCTTGCTTTGTTTGCACACATCGTCTCCTAGGATCTGTATAACGTTATTGTTGCTCACTGCAATGACCTTACAGATGACATCATTATTTAACGTCATTCCTGAAATCACACTTTGCAGTTACGGTGATGGATAGATGAGTATAATAATATCACTAATCGAATTAGAGCAACCCTAAAAAAAAATTGGAAAATTCTCAATGAGCTTATGGAGCGAGCCAATATCAAACACAAAATTACCTTAAAAATTGACTAAGGCTTGTCCACTGAAGACCCCGATACTATTGTAGATGATCTTTAATGACTATTTTACACGAGTAGCAGTTGACTTCACCAGTAATCTTCCAAAGCATATCGCATATGAACCTAATAATTTGCCCGAGGTTTACGCATCGTGCCATTCTATACCAACACTTTCTGTAAGCTTTTCTGCACTTTTGAACAAATGTATTAAAGCTGGCATTTATCCCCACGTTTATAAACGGACGAGAGTGGTCCCAATTTTTAAAAACGGCAATGCTAGTCTAATTGAAAATTATCGGCCGATATCAACACTGTCGGGGTTTAATAACATAGTTGAAAATATCATTTTTAAGAGTCTGAATTCGTATTTTAGCTCGTGTAATATCTTATCGCCTGCTCAACTTTCTTTTAGGAAGAATTCGACTACTTCATGTGCTATATTATCTGTTGTTTCTGATACTCTTATAGCTTTTAATCGTAAACAGTACACCATTTGTTTCTCGATCTTCGCAAAGCCTTTGATACGATTGATCCAGATTTGTTAGTTGTTAAGTTTAAGAAATACTGTGTGTTGTATAACGCGCTCAATTTACTGCAATCTTACCTTACCGGACGCGTTCACTATGTCACTTACAATGATGCCTTTCCAACCGACAAACATGTATATCTAGGGGTCCCTCAAGGCTCAACCCTCGGCCCTTTTCTTTTTAATGTATGCATCAACGATCTTGCACCTTTGCATGACGCAAGTTGTGTATTGTTTGCCGACGATGCCGTTTTTCATGTTACTGACGATGATTTTAGTTTATCTGTTACTAGAATCAAGATACTCATTGAGAATTTGACATGATGGTTGGCCTCGAACAAGTTAGCTCCTCATGAACGAAAAACAAAGCTTATGCTCTTTACTAAAGATACCCCTCTCCTTCCAGATTTTTTTTTAATGGTACAAAACTTGAATGGGTAAAGGAATTTCAATATCTAGGTTTCATTTTAGATACGAAGCTGTCCTTTCATTTGCACATTAACGAAGTTTGTAAAAAGTTGAGCAAAGCTCTTGGATTATTTTATTTTCTTCCAAACAAGCTCCCAGTTAGTAAGCTAAGAGATCTGTACTTTAGCATTGTGTATCCCCATGTAATTTATTGTATCGAATTCTGGGAGGTGTATCCCCATCCTCTAAAAGAAAAGCCCTAAGGGGGCATAGGATGGACCATAGGCCATAGGGTTAGGTTAGTTTAGGCTAGTCCATCCTATGCTATGGGGCCAGGCAACCCCAGGGGCCCGTGTGCGAATTTTTTTTCCTGAACCTTTCAGCAAGTACAGTCTCAAGGCAGCCAATGGCGTGGCAGGTCACAGGCCACAGTGGGAGGGGCGAAGGGTGATGCTCAGTGATGGTGTTG
>LQNS02007215.1:28769801-28785945 GCA_001587735.2 Parhyale hawaiensis | reverse complement strand
TTCAGAGTATGCATCAGAGTGCAACACCATCACTGAGCATCACCCTTCGCCCCTCCCACTGTGGCCTGTGACCTGCCACCCCATTGGCTGCCTTGAGACTGTACTTGCTGAAAGGTTCAGGAAAAAAAATTCGCGGCCCGTGTAGCTTACCTCAGCCATTAGCTAGGCCTTCGCGACGTTTCGCGCCCAATTTGCTTCCTTCCCGATTTCATACTCCTACTTGCTCATGCTTTTTTCTGTTCTTCCTCTTCTTTCCCGACTTGCTGTTCCCATGCGCGTGGTGGGAACCCCTTCGTGCATGGGTTCCCCGTTTCTCTTGGCATACTATATGTCCCTTGCTCCTTCCTCTGTGATATCGTTCTGCTCAGAAACGGAGGCTTAAACGTCCTAACTATAACTCTAAAAGAAAAATTTCAATAATATTAAACAGAATTTGCGTGCAATACCTAAAGCTCAATCAACGAATTATGTACCTGAAGTACACACCTGTGAAATGTATATAGCCTTAGATTTATTACAATTCGAAGACATTTATCGATATTTTTTAGCAAAATTAGCAAATATGTTTTTGTATGTTGATCGAATATTTTTTCATAAATATCTTTTACTCTTTTAACCTCTGAACAATTATGAAATGCGAAATTACAGATTTAGGACGCCTCACGTGTGACTTGATGTTGAATAACAAGGAACTATTTTATGGTTTATGAAACCATTGATTGAAATAGATGAGATGTTTCTACCCATGCCAACATACATCTTGAAAATGAAATTTAGAAAGTACGCTCAAGCTCGTTACTAGGTAGGATAGTTGTTTTCTCTCTTTATCTGTTGGAAGATTATTGATTTCTGTTTTCTCCTGTAAACCTATGTATTATCTAGCTGTAGCGGGTGAATTTTACTGTCGTTTTAACTTATTAATAGTCTCAAGAAGCGGTAGTGCTTGGAGTGGCCCTTTATCGCCTAACTATATATTTTTTATCCAGTTTTCTGTACATAACTGTAATTTGTGACAAATTCATTGGAGATTTACTAATGATAAAGTAAGGCACTCATTTAAAAATAATAACTCACTGGCACTTCCAACTTGCTCGCAAAAGGCATGCAGCTTCAGTCGAATTAGAATGATGTTATGCGATTAGCCTAAACTTGAAAATTTCGGTCAGGCAAGCTGAACTTCTTGAAATAGAAATTATTTTGCGAAAAGAAATAAAAATTCGTACACGAGCAATGATTTATATGAAGTCTGAGGAAATACTAACTGCGTTTTGCTGAGGGCAAGTTCCGCACACATTTATCATAGCAGTACTTTTTCACAACTGAGGGACCATTCTGAGTGTGTGTTTGTACGTCACTGTGTACGTCCAGCAGCTGTTTACACAGCAGGTGGCCTGACTGTGTACTATGTCGTCATACGTACCATGTATTGTGACACATTTCGTAGTAATAATTATACGATTATCTTACTATTAAACTTATGAACAATACCTGGAATAACGAGTTTATATAAAATCTTTGCTCCACTTGCTTCAAGATTAGTCTTCCTTTTTAACACACGTCACTTTAACTGACGGTAACACTCTGTATACAGCTGCTAGCTGCAACAAGCTGCGTTTGAACGCGTACCAAACCAGTTACGAACGCTTTCAGTACACGTGGCTTTATTGTATCGTTATGAACTATTTTGTGTGGTACTTGTTCTGCTGCAAACAACAGTTCATTAAGTTCTTGTCCTTTAACGGTTTTCACATGGCTATAATTAGTACGTGAATCAATGTTCTTCATGTCAGTAAAGAGACACACACAAAACAAACATCATCTCCTATGAAGCAGTGTTATTTCATTACATTTTAAAGGGGTTGAGAAATCTATTTTAATTCAGCTAGAATCGCCATTGTGTAGATAAGTTGGATAATTTTCTGTTCCAATTCTACTATGGTTAACTGTTGGTAGAGGTTCTGAGTGGGCCGGTGTGCCAAAATATTCTGGCGCATAAGCACTGTGCGTTTATTAACCGATCATTTTAGTTAGCAGTGCTACATTTGAAGGCATCCTGTAATGGCTGCAGAGCAATAACTTCCTAGTAGCAAAATACATGCCAGTTGATTCGTCACATAAGGCTGGAAAATCCTGGATACGTTCTGCTCAACAAATAAATCGATGTTTATGTACTGTGCATTTAGGTGAAAGGAAAGCAACCCAAAATTCCAAAGTACTATCAAATACTTGTTCTTGAAAAATATTTCTAGTACCTATTCCAGCCTTATATAATGCAACCATCAGTGCTAGACACGCGATCGTCAAATACGAGGAGCTCTGTGATCGTTATTCCACGATCGAATAAGCAGTCTTCTGTGATCAGGATACCGCGTTCGCCGAAATTTTTATTTATGATTGAATGAAAATTCCACAACCGGTGATCGATGGCGGAGTTTTTCTCTGAAGAAATAAAGGATTAATCCATTAAACAGTATTTTTAACTAATGCTTGTTGAGTCTTACCTCCTTAGGGCATTAACCTTCAACCTATGAAATATCAACTGAGCACCAGAAGCAAGGTATTGATAGGACAATGGAGCGAAAACAATTGAAATATCTGTATTCTGTAAATCACTTATCATTATTCTATAGCCCTTATTCTGTCATTATCTTAAGCTCACGGCTGCTGTTTGCCCTGCGCTCCCGAAAATGAGTTTTCAGTTTAACTACTCTAAAGGGTATCGGATAATCTTGTCCGGGATTTTGTTGAGAAGAATAATAACTGGAAGAAATATTGCTGACCAATTTTTCTAGGTCAGCAAAATTGTCGCCGTCGTTAAATATAGCCTTTGTCCATCTTCTAGGGAGCTTTTTAATCTCTCTTTACAAAATAATCATCTTTGGAAGGAATGAAAGAATTGAATTTCGCTTCAACTTCCTGAACATTTATTAATCTTTTTCCACTGATGAAATGCTCTAAAGAACGGAGTAGGGAAAATCTGATGGAGCAAGGTTTGGCGAGTATGAAGAGTGAAAAAGAGCTTGCCAAAAAAACAATCTAATGTCCTTATTTTTTTCTTGATTTTGTATGATAGAATGGGGTTTTGCGTTATCGTGCTGTAAAATGGCTCCTTTCTTATTCACTGGAGCCGGGCATTTTCTACGCAGCGATGCACTCAAATGTTGGAGTTACTGACAGTATGAAGGTCTGCAATCATTGTTTAATAAATGAAAGTAAACCTCTGTGAAATTCATAATTCATACCACTTGCAATGACGCGCATATGAATCCCTTTCAACGTTCAAACTTCTGTCTTCCATGGGCTATAGATGTGTTAAAATTATCAACAGCAGTAGATTTTAACTAAATGTAGAGTTTGAGTATCGGGCATCTTGTTTGATCTTGAAAACAACTGTCTAGACTTGATCTCATGTTTAAATTTTGTTAAAGAAAGCGGACACAACTTTCCGGTAGCACTAACAGTTATGGTATTTGTTCAGTTAAACGGTGCCTCCGGCAGTTAGTTTCACGCGGGTTGTAAGCAAAAACGAAAAAAGTTTCCAGTCAATGAAATTTTATAATGGAATGTTACAAAATGAATCCACGATCGCGGACTTTTTTTAATCCAAGTTAATGCCAAATTCCGCCATCTTTTTTTGTGGTCCGTGATGGCGGATTCGCGGACTAGGTATAGATCCAAGACGTCCAGCACTGGCAATTTGATAGTTGTTTCTTCCCCCTCAGGGAGCAGAGGATGAGCCATGCACCATAAGGTTAGTTTAGATTCGCCCATCCAATGTTATGGGGAGCAGAACCCACAGGAGACTCTAAAGGTTACCTTCTGGACGTCTTTCGTGCCCACTTTGCATCCTTCCGATTTCACACTCAATTGATTTTACTATCATTTGTTCTTCCTCTTCTTTCTCAACTTGCTGTTCCTATGCAAGTTTATTCTGTGTGAGAACACCTTCGTACATGAATTTTACATTTCTAACGACGTACTATGTGCTCAAGAGTATACCCACGGTAGCAGCGAACGTTACGTGCTGCACGGTTGTGCTGAGGGTCGCGGGAACGATCCCCACGCTAGGTTGTGTAAGGCGCTCGGCGTGCTGAATCAGTAACTAAAACCCCTCGTGGCGTAAGACCATCTTCCGCTGGGGAGTAGTTTTCATCGCCGTCTTCTTTGATGGCCAGCTAATCCTAGCTTTTTTGGCAGGGGTCACATCGAGGACCGCCCACCAGACTCCCTGCCAAAAATTATGAACATAGCTCACCTCCTTATAGCTACGTACCTGTTTTCGGGTGAACATCAAATTTCATCGCCTTCAGTTTTCATTGCCAGCTAGTATTAGTTTTTTAACATGGGTCACTTCGAGGGCAATTCACCAGAATCTCTGCAAAAAAAATATGAACATTGCTCTACTCCTTTCACCACTTATTGGGTGGAGATATGTATACACAAATCTTCGACGAAAACATTATCACCTCTGTCACTTCGTTCACATATGATAAGTATCCTTGATGCGCATAGCTATCCTGGGGGTACTTACCTTAGGGGAGGGCGGGCCGCTGAACATCCCGTTTCGGCGCCATAGTTCCTACCGACCCGTCGTCGGCTGCAGTTGTACTTACTCGTCTGGAGGCCAGTTGGTCTATGTCTGCCGCACAAACCAGTGTGCGTGGGTCTCCCAGTGGAGGGCGCAGTCTAATTTGCCTTTACCATTTTTTCATCTGTTAGAGTGCCTTATTTGTGGAAACGGAGGCTTTAGCTACGCAATAAGAACCGTTGTTTCTTTCCAGTTATTACAAGTTTTTTTTTAATATATCTTTCGTAACGAAAGTCCGTTTTAACGAACTATCGGTGGCTGAGTAACAGCGACTCGGCATCACATGGATGGGTACCGAATTCAGGTCTCTGACCCGCTCAACAGAAGCAACAGATTTACACTGCATGGCACTTTCTTACATCAAGGAGCGAGACGTGTCACGATAGATTATTGAATTAGCTTTCGGCACTACACTAGCTACTTCTTCTGTTCTTCTCACTATCAGATCTACGAAATTCTAGAATCGAAACCGAAAGAAACCCTCGTTTTGTGCGGTCGCTGTATGCGGGATAATAATCAATGATATTTTTGTGGGGACACATTGTGAATGAAACTAGTTGACAAACTCATTTAAACTCACTGGAAGTAACCAACTCACAGTCAGAACAGAAAATCACCGGACTGTTTAATATTTTGTTTCAGAAATGTTTATTGTATATTGTAGTGCACCCAGATCAGATTGTTTCACCACTGTACTGCATATATCATGTCAGTCACCTCGCGAGCAGAGCTGGTATGATTTCAACGATTGTATGTTGAGGTGACTTGGATGGCTTATATGTCCATAAAGTCTGTATTGCTGTCCATAACATTAGATAAGAATGTTTTATTTTTACGTACATACAGTATATGCACAAAGCAGGATTTAATTTTACCTCAGTTAAGATTGGATGAACTGGGAGCGAATAGCACGAGGTAAGTAGCCAGCACCGAAAGCTAAAATTGAAGTTGTTCGTATGTCCTCAGCCCTCGAAATCCAGTGTTCCTGTGAAAAACCTCCATCGGCATGTCTCCTACGGATTTTTAAACGGAACTGTTGACCACTCATTCTTCTACGAAGAGGCTTAAGATTAAAACTTTTTTGATTAGATATGTGGCACACGAGCTTTACTTTGTGCACGTTCATATGGACATAGTGATATAACGAATTAATTGGCTCCTTCAAGTCAATCGATACTCACTTAACTGCAGTATTCCGAAGAATTTTGAGCCAGATTTTTGTCTTTGCTTTTATCAAGTACCGCTTGCGATCAGTGGGAGAACCTGTAGTGAGTTATCTCCGTGTTGTCTAATTAAGAGAATTATAACAATTGCTCTTAATACACATACTTTTTCGGCTTTTGAAATGTTAACAAATTTCGTGCATAAAGTTCATTTGCATACAGTTGTCGTAATGCTGAGAGATACGTAAGTGGAGAGCTGGTTAAGATAGAAGTCTACTTGACCATACACCCAAACCGGAAAATCCACAAACAATGGTTCGTGTTGCAGATAGATGCCCACTATCCCCAGAGGAGTGCACGGCTGCACACAACCATTAACTGTCAGATCTAGGGTATTCTAGACCTAAAGCTTGTGACATGCATGTGACCTCTCTATCGTCCATATTTTGATTAGGGTCAATACCCTTGCAATATAGCATCTGAGCGCTGGAAATGCTGACACTCGGCAAGCCAATAAGCACCCCAAGAATGAACTGGTCTGATGGAGAGGTAATTATCGATACTATTGTGCATTAGGGCCCAACATTTATAGCATCATACAACTCTAAACCGGTAACTAGTAGTATGCCAACCTCACCGGTTCTACCTCTTGCATAAGCGCTGTGGAATGTGTATCTGTGGTTAAAACACCTATTTCATTTACCTTCTCACCCTTTCTTGGCTCAGCACGTGTCCGCCTGCTCCGCGACATCTACTTTCACACTGTTTTGGAGGGCATCATCTGAGAAACTGTCACGTTGCTCCTCAAAATGCCATATTACCATTGTATTAAGGGATCAAATTTCGCGTTTTCCGTGCAAATAACATTAATGACCCTTCTTGATTTTTTATGCCCTAAAAATGTTAAAATCCCAATATACCTTTACGTAAGCTGTTTAACAAGTCCTCCCCGTACGATAGGTGCACGTGTGCATCTAGGCTTCTACCTTCTCGATCAGTGTAATGAATTTGCGAGCAGTGCAGCACTGATTGCTGCACTATTCTTCATCTTTGTGTAAATCGTCAGGCGTAGCTCGCTGCAAATAAAACGCAGATTTTGTTTTCTAATGTTTATTCAGGAGAGGTCGCACGTGCTATCCAGTGCATTGAACGAAATCAGATAAAAAAAAATAATTAGTAGGGCAAGGCTCCACCGTTTATAAGCTAAACACACGCTACAGAGAAATGCAGATAGGTTCTCCCATCCTATATGTTATATATGGGAGTAGCGCCCCCGAGGGAACGCGTAGGTTACCTTTACCCTAGTTAAGCCTTCGGGATGTCTGGCGTTCATGCCCACTTTTCTTCCTTCCATATTCATACTCCTCCTGATAATGCTTTCTTAAATTTTTTCCTCTTTTTTTCCCGACTCTATGTTCCCCTGCGCGTTGATTATGTGTGGGAACACCATCGTTCATGTATTTCACGTTTCTATCGATACACTACATGCCCCTTCTTTTTCTCAGTTGGGTCTATAAAGGCCCAAGCAACGCATTCGTTCACTCAGAGAAATGCAAGATTTCTTCTGGGAATTTCTATAACCCATTTTGTATTCTAACCCTGTATCACTTAGACTTTTCTACCTGACCACAAAAGCTTTTCCTCCCGTCAGGCATGTACAGTGGGACAAAGAACACTTGTAGCTAAAACCCACAACGTGAAGAATACACCTACGGATAATACTAGAAGAACTTAATTTTCAGCATAGAAGCTATCATACTGCTATCTTTGGGTGCAACTTATACAAATTCTAACGAACTATTGATCACTGTTATATGTTACGTACGTATTGGTCTAATGCACTGTCCATTCTTAGTACATTATTATTATTAATTTATTATTATTATTATTATTAATGTACTTAAGATACACTAGACTGCGACGTGGCAATGGAGGAAACTCCTTAAGGTTAGCAAACCTCGACGCAACCAGCCCAGCAACTGAAGAAAAGAAAGAGAAGATCTGAGATCACATAATACCTCTGCTTGCAGATTATTTAAAGCTGCCAATACCCGCACCAGCGAAGTCAGAGCCATCAAGACAATTCCAAACATCCACACATGATGGAAAAAACAAACATACCTACAGTTTCCTTTTTACCCTCTGCATTCATCGAACTGAAAAAGCAACGGAAACAAGCTTTTTATAACGAGGCTTGACGACAATTAGCAGTGGAAGAGCTTTTCGAAAGCAAAGATTAATCCAACTTGTCCCCTCCCCGCCCCTACTGAGAAATAGACGTGCACTGCTTCGCGCTGCTAATATAGTACTCCCCTAAATGCAAGAATAGTGTACGATTGCAATCGACCGTACGTCGTCAGAACTGTAGCGTTGATGATAGGCTCTTGTGATAACTGCATACGGAGTATCTACCCTTGTTATTGCCCCAGATATTGTAACTTTTCACGGATAAGAAAATTCATTTCATGAGAATGACCAGTCAGTATCGTAAGCACTATTATACACGGTTATATTTTTTCGTTTCTAAAAAAATGTCTACTTTTTAATCATACATCTCAATGGTGTAAGATTCATTTCCCTGTTGCTCAGCTGTATGGACCAGCCACTTTGTAACCTATTGTTTGAGGCTTATATATCACCAATTTGCTCATCGGTGTGAGACTCAACCCCCTGTTCCTCAATGGCGTGAGGGACCGTGATGCTAGAGCTCTAACAGTAGAACAGCAATGGAGTAGATGGATAATTTTAAATCTTCCGTCGCAAGAGGTGCAGACATAATATTCACCTGATAGAAGCAACTGGTACTGCCTAGGATAAAATATATTTTTATTCCTTGGATACCGAGCAAAAGAGAAGAGCTAGAGCGCCTTTAGGTTATCCAGAGATCGCTCACTACAAAAATTTTGAAGCGTCCAAGCAGTAAACTGTCATAAAAGATTTTCCTACCATGAAATGTATTCATTTTAACAAAAATCCCAGCGCAACTCAATCATTATTATGCCTTTTGAATATTAGGTGGAATTTCTGTGACTGTAACTAAAGAGGGGTTACAAAGTCTTCAACATGTATTGGTCGTTCATCCGAGATACAAGTACTAATCAGAGATGGCGGCGACGCTGTTACAAAGCAATATCATAATGACTCCGTTTGGGTTGCAAGGCTCTTTAATAAAATATCCTATTATATTCGAAACCCCAGCAACATTGAAGGCGCGAAGTTCAAAATCTTCCTGGACTCGTGCTAAAAGTGCCAGACAAGCCGGCTGTAAGCGGTTACGTGCAATGTGTAGAATATTAGCTGCTGGCTCTCCCGCTGGTCACGGACTGCAGCATCACCTCAATGAGTGGAGTGCATTACGTCAAATAGACCTCGTCCGAAGAACTCAGGGTAAAATCGAGGTTACAACCCGCGCGTAATTCCCCATCGTAGGGGAAACCCTGTCCAACATCCCGTAGACCTTTTCGAACACTAAGTCTGAGAAGAAGCCCGCCTCCGCCGGGCTGAAGAAGCATGCCCACATGATGGCGATGAACAATATTGTCCTGAGGAAGAAACCAGTCGAAGCCATGACGCTCGTCTCGTTCCTGCAACGAAAACCTGTACGTAACATTTGCTGCGTAGATAAGGACACGTACGAATAAAACGAGCCATCGTGGCACGCCCTTTAACTAAGAACTGTATTTGTTCAAACATATTCGCAAAAAAAGTGTTAATAGGGTCGATTGTAAGCTAATTGCCTAGTGCATGATCCAACAGAAGATGTTTCGACTAAGCTGTGCGCTGCTTAATTACGTTACAGTTGTAGTGAATTGCAGGATCACAATTGTGTGTAGTGAAGAATAGGCTAGGATAGGTTCGAGTGAGCTATAATAGGTGCTTATCCTGGTAGGCTCACCTATTATATCTGAATCTCAAGCAAACCACCCACTACAGTGGCACCGATTACACATGTGTTTAAGAATACGTTTTTGCTGAAGTTCTAGCAATCAGCCGCAGTTTAGGTTGCGAGAAGGCTGTCGAGCAAAGTGTACTCTACGAACAAATTTAAGAAGTAGATCTTAGCTTAAGGAGTCAGGAACTAAGCTGAAACGCATAGGACCAACTCGTAAACGTTCCCATCAAAAACATGCACATGCATTGAGATCCCATAACTTTTTAAACTAACACTGCTTAGAATATCCCGAAATTATGAACACTTATCACTTGACATTTCTTCGTAGCCCATGTTAAAATAACATTGCCGGTGCTCTCTGTGAGAGTGTCATGTTTAAATAATACTAGACAGCTCGTGACCCAGTGGGTCACCATTACCATCTTCACTTTAACTTCTCAAAGGAATATTCAACACTGTACCCGTAAGCAAGGATAAATATATCAGATTAACAAAAGTGTCGACATAAAAGCGTTAACGTTTCGGGATTAACTTCCCATCTTCAGTACTAAAAAACTTGGATGTAAACGTCTAAAACGAGTAATTTATTTCGATGTACTAACTGGTACATGAGATGTTGTCGTGGTGAAGTTTAAAAGGCGAATGACCGGAACAACCTGGGGAGGGTCCTAATATCTGTGTTTGTACAGTCGAACGGTTAGGGAACCTCGTTGGCGGAAGGAATGTACAGTTGGGGGAAAACGTCATTGGTGGATTGTAGTGAGAACAGCTATAGTTATTATGTTGAGGCTGGGATTAGTTTTATGAATGTAAAGAGATTCTAAAGTTGTGAGTTTTATTGGGTTGAAGAAGTCTTTCCTGTTAATAGGATGGTGTTTTGTTCTGTACACAGACGGGGAGCTGAATGTGTAGGCTGTGCAAGTGGTAAACCTGTTCTACTGGATATATCAAAATGTTTATCAATGTGGGCCTTGTAATGCTGCCCAGTGCTGCCCACATACGAAGCCTGGCAACTTCTGCAGTGGTACTTGTAGACAACACCAGGCAGCAAAGGTGTGGGGGATTTGTTCTTAAATTTAAAATAGGATCCCATGGTAATGTGTTTTTGAAAGAGAACGTAAAATTTATATGCGGGTAGGCTGCGACGAGGAAAGTTTTCAGAGAGTTAACTGTAGCGACGGTGGTTGTGCTGCAGTATGGAAGGGAGTGGAAAATATTTAATTTACGGACAATAGCTTTAGTAACGCCGGGATCGAATAGTTTGTCTAGAAACAGTTTGCAATACGAACCTAACCAAACCAAACGTACCTAACATACCGGTAACCTAGAACCTAGTCCAATTACCCAAACTAGGTACCTAATTTTGGGAGTTCATAAACCGAGGCTCTGCAGTTTTACCTTACATTTGAAATATTTATGCCGGGGCTCCGCATTGGTCGTACTATCACAGAGAAATTTTTTCTCATAGAAAAACAATGGGAACTTCAAAGTCCACTATCTCGTTTAATACTCATTTGCGACGGAAGCGCATGGAAAAAAAGTGTTTATTTTGGTGGGATTGACAATATACATGCAGCGAAAACTGGAAAATCGTTGGTTGGTTGGTTAACATTCAATATTGACCAACAAAACTTTTGTTTTTTGTGACTAAACGGTTCGATCACGCCCATATGGTTGTGAGGATCAATGACAAAAGTTCGTTTTTATTATAGTACGAACAGAGAATTTTTTGGTTAACGTGCCAAATACCTCAGCCCAAAACTGATATTTACATAGGGGTATCGAGTCCTATTCTTAAAGACTATGTCTATAGTGCAAGCAGCTTTTATGATTGAGCCTCACAACGAAATTGGTTTGGCTCAGCCATTTGGTAAAAATAGCATTCTAGTAGAAATTTCTCTGTGGCTATAGCGTACACAGGTCACAATTATTCACTTACCTATGCTTCCAACTTGGGCGCAGAAGATTTGTGGCAGGTTAAAGTGGAATACGTTAGCTGCAGCAGATGTCAGAATCACTGACACAACTAAAGTTTGGGCAGGTTGACCGAATCAGTCAAAATGAAAATGAATCTACTGTTTGTATGTATAGCTATAGTTGAATAATACTTCAAGCCAAGTTGTGGAAATGAATCGTCTGAAAAGTGTTGATACAAAAGTATTATTCGTCGTCGGTACTAACCTCATCTTTACGCTATTTCAATCAGCTTGTTCTATTTTACTTCTTAGATGTTTATCCTTTCTCATTCCTATGGAAAAAAGCCTTTGTTGGAATCCTATTCGGTAGCGAACCTTGATGTGCAAAATATTATTACCATTAGAGCCAAAGTTTTGCCTCTCACTGGCTAAATAACGGAGTGCTGTTAAACTATATAGGGTCTTACACAGCTATGCTGATTATTTCACTTTTTGTTCACTGATGAGCGCTCTCACGATAGTTTTTGCTAAAAGATGAAGATTGGAGTCGAAAATGTTTAGCAAAATAAGACACGAACTTAGCCACAACCGTAATAACTACTGAACGGTTATGACAGCAAATAAACTATAACGAATTACATCAAAATACGTATATAATACGGTATGCGTATTCAGTACTACAGTCGATTCCGCTTAGTAGGACCATCGGTTGAATAATTATTGACCAGCCGCGTTATGCGCAAAGTAGCTTCTGTTATTGTGGGCCGCGTTCCCCTTATACGGGATAATACATTGTCAATAATTTGCTTATAATCAAACCGTGAAACATTCACTATAACGTAATTATAATTGTACAAGGCTATATTTCCTATGAGAAGGCACGTGAAGTATGCCAGTGTATATATGTTTTAATTGCAAATTTTCCAGAAAGTTGCTGTTACTGCCTACTGGTGGCGCCAGCGTCGCCTCTATTTCACCACGCCATTCAGACTTTGAATTAAGAACTGTCTGCCTTTTTAATATCTGGAAGTTAGTTTACCTCCATAATTACAAACTAGAGAAAAAATATCAGTAGCTGAGAAAATGTACTTATTTATGAAATTTTTAGCACAGATTTGCCTAATTTTTTTTACTTCGCTTTTCAGGGCCAGCCGGTTATAATGGCCAAATCAGCTGGTCCCAATGGGGCCAGAGTAAGCGAAATCGACTGCTGTGTCTTTATAAAATGTCGCGTGCGGTGAAAAAAGTGTTCCCTCCAAAAAATCTAGTTGAAAAATGACACTCGGAACGATAGCCTCAATGAAATAGGCTACTGCAATGAACACTCTAGAATTTCTGATGCCTCTCGGGTCCATTACAGGAATTTTCAAAAAGTACTACCCCTTCGTTTAAAAAGCTCTTTTTCTTCTATTAAGTTTGTGCTTGCATAAATGCATTGATATTTCTCATATGATAGTAGGACACTAGCGTATGTATCTATTTCTCAAATGATAGGAGGACATTAGTGTATGTACTGTATCTTCGTCCATCGTAATTCCACTGATGTGTTCGGAATCCCACTCCTGTTTTTGAAGCTTTACACTGTCAAGCTATGCTCATATTGCGCTGATACTGAGTACAGCAAATCATAGTACGGAGTTTCAGTGAAAAGAACGGTTCTAATTGTTCAAAATAATTTTTAATGTTCAATTCCCAAGTTACTGGATACAGGTATATAAAAACGATGTAACTAAATTTTTCCAAATTTGGTTGTCACTTGGAGGCACAAGAAGCTATTAGCGAAGGCTCCTACTGACTATCTTCTCTGCGAACCTGAGCATTGTTTAGCTCAAGTCATTTGCGATTATAGGTAGACAACTTAATATGATGTCGCCGACGATCGTTTTCTGGTTTGTTGCTAGTACAATGTTCTGTTTATGTTACCTGACAAGACTTCTCTGGCAGTGTGTAAAATCATGTAGAACTTGGCGTCACGTAGACACGACCACGACTGATCGAAGATTAACCAGATTTGGGACAGAATGTCAACTCAACGCTGCATACGTCAGTCATGTTTCCTAGGTAGCGGCGACGAATGACCAATGAGGCTTTGACTGGTAACCGTTCGCGTTTTGCCACGTATGCTAACCAATTTGACAGTTCCCTATTTCATTACACGAACAAAAATAAGAAGAATGATACTATGTATGTTATATCGTCGTAGAATTTTGAGTAATAGCGCTCTCTTTCATTGTTATTGATACTCGTTGCAGTGCGGTACATCGATCAGTTCGCTGTCACCAGGCGTGGACTGTTCGAGACGTGTCAACTCTCTCACTGTGCATTAATCGAAGTTCTGTTAGGTTGCAAAATGTCAGTTTATCAATTGTGAAACGGGTCGAAAACCGCCTTAAGAATAATGAAAGCCTCAAAGATCGACCACGTTCAAGCAGACCACTAGTTATTCAACGGAAGAATGCTCAAAGAGCCATTGAAAATTATCCGAAACTCAAAATGACTGAATTTGCGTAGAAGAAGAAGATTTCTGTGTCAACCGTGTCAAGAGCTGTAAAGAGCGATGGTAGAAACAGCTTAAAGCGTTAGAAAAGACCACTGCTACCCGCTGACATGGTTAAAAAGCGCCAAGAGCGATGTTCCCGCCTTCATAACGACTTGTAAAGTCATGGAAATCGAGCAATCATTTTCTCAGATGAGAAGACCTTAACCGGGGATCCTGTCTTCAACAAACCGAACGATCGAGTTGTGAGCTTTGGCCAAGACATCTCTTATGTTCGTTATGTCTCCACAACAAAGCATCCAGCCTCTGTGATGATGCTTGACGTTGTGGCCTCCAATGGAGAAAAGATTCCTATAGTGTGGTTCAAGGGCGGTTACAGCCTGACAGGGGCTGAATACAGGGATATCATGGCCAAAAAAGTTCTTCCTTGGATCAGAAAAATCATCAAACATGAAGATTACGTGTTTCGGCAAGATGGTGCACCAGCGCACACGTCGAAAACCGTTCAAAACTGGATGAGCTAAAACATGACTTTCTGTCCCCCACAGTCGCCTGATCTCAATCCTCTGGACTACAGCGTGTGGCTGCATATTGAGAGTAAAACATGCAAAGATCGCCACAGCAACATTGAGGAGCTGAAAGCCTCTGTGAACCGCACTTGGGCCCAGATGAGGAAGGATTACGTTCGTAATGTGTGTAAGGACTTTCGACCACGACGATAGCGTGTCATTGCTGCTAATAGAGGTCCTATTGAACAGCAATGTTGCTTAGATCATAATAAGTTAATACATTACAAATCTTGTTTATTTCATTATAAACAAAGTTTTTACGAACTTCGGATGGCAAATTATTGAAACAGGGCAGGACATTTGCAAAGCCCGGTAGTTTGTTCCTCTCACGCAATACGAATAAATTAGGCATAACATGAGGTACGTATTCTTGCTTCTTTATAGACATTTTAAAATTCTTAGGCTTATCTAAGTTCTAATTCTCTGCAAATTTGACGAAAAATATCAAACTTCACTGCTGTAGTGACACTTGTAACGGAAACTGAGTTGGCAGTAAACATTTTATCGACGTTTTGTGGTTGAACAGTTGTGTTTAAGAGACAAAATTGCTTAAGAGACAAAATTGCAGGGACAATTGTCTGAACATTGTGCACTACCTATTGGAAATATAAATTGTCGAGGAACCTCACCTAAAAATTTTTTTATTTTATGACCTCGAAAACAATACCGAGTGTAAAGAAAACTGTGATAATATCAACCCAAGCTCAGTTGGCAGTATGTGTTTTGCTGACGAACGCATGAAAGTAGTATCTGCATTTAGAATTATTGCTTATTCATAGTTGTGTTGATACTGGAAGTAAAATTAGTTATTAATAGTGACCAAAGCTACAACTTCTTTGGACAAAGGAGCGTGAGCACCAAAGTTTTGCTGAACATCTGCGCTCACTAGTCAAGCGTCGCTGCAATGCACCGCGCGACAGTGTGGACGCCGCTGCAAGATTTTCGCTGCGGTTTTTGCACTTATGAGCTGTAGTCTGGACGGGGCTTTAGAGTAGATGTAACCCATATAACACACATAATTTCAGTCCTGTCTCAAAGTATCGCTTTCATACAACGCTTTAAGTGAGGAAACACAGAAAGTGCTTAGGAAGCCAGGTCTGGATTGTAGGGATGCTGGAGAAACAATATATGGGGCGTGGGTTCTGGCCCGAAAATCGTTGCCAACGAAAGTGCTGTGACTTTGCGCGCCCATATATTCATAGTCCATTGCTAAATTTCGGTAGCGGCCTTCCCAACTTTTATGAAAAATTGATCGCGTGAAGTTGATTCACAGACCGATCCACCGCCCGTGTTCCGTAACCTCAAATCTGGTAATCCACAGACCGATCCACCGCCCGTGTTCCGTAACCTCAAATCTGGTAATCCACAGACCGATCCACCGCCCGTGTTCCGTAACCTCAAATCTGGTAATCCACAGTCCGATCCGCCGCCCCGTTTTCCGTAACCTCAAATCTGGTAATCCACAGACCGATCCGCCGCCCCGTTTTCCGTAACCTCAAATCTGGTAATCCACAGACCG
>LQNS02007215.1:28723393-28751006 GCA_001587735.2 Parhyale hawaiensis | reverse complement strand
GTTAACAACATGACCTTCAACGAATCAAAATTTGAACTATTACGGTACGGAAAAAACCTCTCCCTTACTGAATCTACGTTCTACACGACGAGAGATGGGAGCGAAATCGAGAGAAAGCAAATATTAAGAGATCTTGGGGTGAGAGCACAAGATAATGCCACTTTTGAAGATCACGTGGCTCGAGTTGTTACTATAGGCAAAAAGTGGAGCGGATGGGTGCTTCGAACTTTCTCTTCACGAGAGGCAGACACAATGTTCACCGTATGGAAACAACTAATACTACCGAGCATTGAATACTGTTGACCTCTTTGGATACCAAGCAAACAGAAAGATTTACAGCGTCTTGAGGCTATCCAGCAATCGTTTACTGCCAAAATCCAGGGCATGCAAGATATAAACTATCACGAAAGACTTGCTCAGCTTCAAATGTACTCCATTCAAAGGAGATTCGAGCGCTTTACGATCATATATGTCTGGAAAATTCTAGAAGGCATTACTGTCAAAGTCAATGGACGAATCCTGGCCAGACACTCAGACCGTATTGGTCGCACTTGTGACGTGCGAATTCCGATCAAAACTGGTGGTGACGCAATGGCCACCAAGTATTCTAATAGTTTCGCGGTTCGGGGGGGGGGGGGCGAGATTATTCAACAAAATCCCACGTCACATCTGAAATGTCACCGAGACAGAGACTGAAATTTAAAAAATTACTGGACGCATACTTACCGAAAGTGCCAGATAAACCTGCTGTGAGCGGCTACGTGAACTGTGGGGATAACTCGCTGTTAGCCATCCCGCTGGTCACGGACTGCAGCATCACATCTGCGCAAGATGGGTTACATGCATTACGCCACCTGGACCTCGTCTGAAGTATCATCAAGGTAGGTAGGTAAGGTATCGCTTCGGATCCTTGGCACGCGTTACAAGTCCTGCCAGCGAAAATTTCTCTAGTTACCAAAAGCCGTTAGTTTCCAAAGTCTTTTTTATATACATTTTTTCTGCCGGTTCATTCTGCATATTATTGTATTACCCCTCTTTTTTTTAGAGATTCAGGCTAGTGTGCCCGAGGACCCCTGGTATTTCCTTCATTTACATGAATAGGGTGCTCTTTGCTCTAGATGAATAACGTATTGATAATACTAGCACACCTGGCCGTCAAAAATAAGGGTGAAAAATTACATCAACATCTTTTATTACTAACGCCCGGAGTTGTCACTCTATTATCAGACAATTGGACCATGGATACTCCTGGTACAGAGCAACTTCAATCATCATAGCAAAATTGCCACAATATTTAATAAGCTAAAGAATTGTCACAGTGACGATTATTCACCCCAATATAAAAAGGACGGCAGTCTCTATTCTCGCAGTTATTCCCGTGTGGAATTCATTCGACTGTTACGATATATATCAAGGTAAATTGCCAGCTTTAAATGAGCCCGTCTGTTTGGCTGTTTGGGTTTCGATTTCATTCCATATCTCCGGCAAAAAAAAAAACGCCAGTAGCCGTAGTACGGTTTTTTTTTTGCAGACAGAATGAACAACTTTCAAAATTTCATTGACCTACACTATGGTGTTGGAATGGTTTTACAGAACGTTTATTTTCCAAGGCGCTGCAACCATGGAAAATAATATTTAAAGTGCAACAGAAATGAAAAAAATACTCACCAGTCTTTATTATATAATGGCATTCGAAGATTTTTTATGATAACAATAAAAATTAGTTGATCCAAAAATAATGGACGTTCTTCGATATATAATGCAGGTCAAAAGTGTTTGTATGAGGTGTTTTTTTTACAATGCGAACCTGTTATGGATGCAAATTTAATATTGAATTCATCAAGTATAGTTAAGATAGCTTAATTTATTGAAAATGCTTTAAATTTATGTATGTTTAATATTATTATGCATTTATCTTACTTCCAATCATCAAGTAGGCTAAGAGTGCAAGGAAAATGTATCTTAATGAAAATAAGATGGAATATATTAATGTCATTTCCCTCAAAAAAGTGCTTATAACATTATTTATGAGAAAACGATGAGACTACATTACTCAAGTAATAGTTATCGCGACAAGAACAAAATGGAATTTGAAAAAGTCCTTCTGTTATTAACTTCTATTTTCGCCCTTTTTATCACTTTGACTGTTCTTTTATCAATAGAGAATGTCGGCTTCCTAACCTTAGCAGGTGAAACTTTACATGAAACTTCCAAAATACTCTTCCATAGCCCTTCCTTACTTGTAACTTCGCTTCTGGTTTCATGAACCTTTCTCTTTACAGTGGATGAAAGATTCTCAGTGGGGTTTACATCTGTACCCTGCAGCGCCCAGTCCATGAATTTCTCTTTTATGACACTTTGATCTGCAAGCCATCGTTTAGTCATATGCTCTTTATGGCTTGCTCCATTGTCCTGCTGAAAAATAATTTTTTTTGTCATCGTGTTGAATATTGAACCATATTACCAAGTTGTCTTCGAATGCACTTTGCCATACTTAGCAAAATTCATTTTGAGGCCATCTGGCCCGTGAAAAGATCCAATAATTTTGCAATCGAATATTTCAGCCCTAAACATTCTCCACCACCCCTTTACTGCCGCTTGAAAAGTTGTAGCACAAACGAACGCTTGCCCCCTTTGTGATCCTTCCTTTCCTCCATCCGCCAGGGCCGTCAAGTGTGGTTCGAGCCTCGTCGGTTCAAATAAACGAACATTAGTTCACAGGTATTTTGTTACCAAGGAAAGTCTCCTTTGACAATTGATTTCACTTATAGAGAGGCTAATTGTCGGTGACCTCTGAGTCCCCATTTTATTTAGAATGCGATTCCGGGCTCGCTTGGATACATTGTGACGGCGGCGTTCAAAAAAATACGCTTAATGGCGCAGTGGAACTTTTGTGCTAAAGATCTTTATATTTATTTTTTATTTTCTTCCAGTTTTTGTGTTGTACCACCCTAACGCTTTCGTTGCTCAACATTAGTTTCAAGAAGAAATATGTTGCTGTACGATAATCACTTTCCATAATTTTCAAATTTCCAGCGTATTGAGTAGTTTCACAATTGCAGGCTTTTTAGATGCTATTGGCATATTTTTCGTCTTGTAATTGTCGTAAATTAGAGAAATTTGCAAACACCTATGATCCACCTGAAAGTGAATTTATTCTGAAATTAAATAAACGCATATTATTTTCAAATAGTCTGAAGTATACTGATGAATTTATTTAGTTTCAGCCACTACAGGATTGCAGTTTTGAAAAAATATCTTCTTCAAGCGATAGGCACCCGCACTACATGTTGCGTAGCTGTGATAATAATAAAAAATTTAAGTTATACCATTACGTAATTGAAAAGTAGTTTACTAAAAACCAGCCAGGGGCGAATATATGAACATTATTTTTGTTTTCCGGGAAATTAGTTTATGTTAGCACGTTTTGATCGCAGTGTATTGATTCGTATCGATTAGTTCTTAATATCTTCAATTTTCCATTAGTTTCATAGATACTTACTGAACGTAATAAATCGTAGATTCGTAGTACGGTGTTTTAATACAGTGAACAGCTGTTCTTTGAAATAATGTTAAAGCTGAGGCTTCGCTCTACTGTTTCGCTTGCCTGATACCTAAATTTCTCTCAATCTCGTCGCCACGTGTAGGTACTTGCAGCTCTCAATGAGAGATTGTTCTTCTTAACTTCTTTACAAACTTGAAGAATATTCTTTCGTTTTGCAATTCTAGGCACAACTTCGTTAAATTGATATTGCGATTAGTTGTTAGTACAAATCGGGCTAGGCTTCAATAACAGCTGATAAGATCAAACACAACTTGATATTACGAAGACGTGTCCGCGACTGATCGGATATAATCCAAATATGATGTAGAATACCAACACACACTTTATGTGTCAGGCTTGTTGCCTAGGTAGCGGCGACAGATGACCAATGAGATTCTTCCACAGCATGCTTAGACCACGTATACTAACGGCTCAAACTGCTCAACTTTCACTATGCATTTGAAACTCTGGATATGTTTTTTTTTTTCGAGCTTGACAAAAAAGGAGTTGCCGCACTTTTGATTCACGAGTATACCTTATTTGTATGACTGTGGTTGATACTGGTTCAATTACATTGATCAGTGAGCCGTCGCCTGGCGTGAGTTGTTCGTAACGCGTCAACACGTTGCTCCGGCACATAAATCAATGTTCTCTGCTATTTTGGGCGCTCAAATGCTGATGCAATACTCTTCTCAGTTCAGGCAGCCGGCACCAACGCTCGACTTCGTCACTACACCTTTTTTCATCCATATCTGCCCAATGAAACCTTTTCGAAGGAATAGCGCTATTTAAAACGTGCTTTAATTGGTGTCGTACGGGTTATGGGACCAATAGTAGCTGAAATTCCGTTTAGGTATTTGTTACCTAAGCACCGGATCTTCGCTCCACTGATATCTTTTAACCCAATATAATGGTACACACTGGCTGCTGAATGAGTGTACAACAATAGGCTTAAAAGACCAAATCCTTTATGTTCTGTAAGTAGACCTGTTCGTCTCTATCGCAGTTGTTCTCAGCCTTTTCTGTGTCTGACACCTCTGGTTAATTTTAATATGTTCTTCATTCTCCTGCAAAAATCGAAACACACATGATGGCGACAAATGAAAGTTATGTTAATTTTTGTGCAGCGAATTTAAGCTAATTTTGAATGACATATAAATATAAAAAGATTTCGAGCCCGTACACGGTTATCTCGTGCCCCTCCCCAATAGATGCGAGCACCCCTGGTTGGGAATCCCTGCTGTAGAGTAAAGCGTCTTCTTTTCAACTGCCTACTACCTTAACTACCAGTTTGTTTTGATAGTTTGTAGAGACCCTGTGGATCATGTACCCCATATATACGCAGCGCAAATCTTGGCCCGCAGTTGACACTGTTAATTACTAATCCTTTCAATTTCCTATGGATGTTGAAGATCCTGGAGCCTCCCCCACCCTCACCCAGAAAAAGTACAGGACCCAGAAAATGGGTCCTCTTCGTAACCCATCAATACTTCCCAATACTCGGGTGAGTTCGAGTAGCCATATTGTGTGCGTAGCTACTGGCTTTAGTTAACGTGTTGCTTGGACCGTCTTTGGAATTTAACACTGCAAAGAAACTGTCCACGGACGACGTGATGCGTTCCAAAACTGTCCTCGCTTCCAATTACGGTAGACGGTGTAAGGCGACGCGATGGGGCGATGAGATGAGCCCTGCACTGTTGCGGCAGTCTTGTAGAGCCATCCTGCCACGTTCCAGCTGAGCAAAGTAAAAATTATTTATTTTTTTCTTGAAACTGATTAAACACGTTTGTGTTGAGAAAATACAAATAATGGATATTTTAATCATGAAGCATCTTCCGAAGTTTCTGCTAAATAGTAGCAAACGAATAATTATGTTTGGAGCATCCTGCTCTGTTTCTGTTCAAGAAATATAATAAATGAATAAATTAATCATCAAATATACTCTTCATTTTTGCTTAAGAAAAGTGCCAAACATGAAATCAAACAGTAATTATTGTCTGCCACTTCCGAATTTTTGCGTTGTTGGCCCCGGATAGGGGTTCACCCGCCACTTACGGGCGCCCTCTGTAACTCATACGTTGATTGACTTCACATGGTGCGAGTAAACGATTGTTCAAGCCGATCACTGACCAAGAGCTATAATTTCATTGAAAAACCCTTAATAGGCTACTTACTGCTCTCAGCCATTTGATTACTTGGTGGTCTGCTAACTGCGTATAGACTTCGCTTTCTCGCCACTTTTAGAGCTCCGGCTCAGTTTACAAGTAACCTTCTGTGTCGGGTTTCTGCTCTAGGGAGGCTAGCTGTGTCAGCACTAGGTAGTTATGCTCAGCCGTAGCCCACTTTGGCAGTCACGGAATCCATTTGATAGATCAGTCTGCTTTTCTGCCCGGTGATACTTGACTGATATTGTTGCCTCCAGTGTACATGTACGTTTGTTGTGTATTATTCTCCACCTTTAATAGGTACAACGTAATTTTTTCTGCAGGGTTGGGCACTTGCAGCCCTTCAACAGGAGCAAAAATGGCCGCAGATCCACGGCCATTTTTACGCATGAGCGGCAGTTGGCCGAAAGTGCCCACATTAGATTGTTGCAATGTAAAGTACGTAACTTTGCTCTGGCGACGCCCGTACACAAATGCTTTATTATGTGAGCGCATCATTACTCGAAGCAAAAAATATGTTCACTATAAAACATCAAGGCTTATTTATTACTCGTGAGCATTTCCGTTACTCGAACTTTCTCTAAAGAGGAGTGCGCTCATATTTGTATGAGGGTTGATCGCCATTATACAGTTTTTAGTGAAATTTGTGCATTTTTACTTTTCACTACTCGTTCCACTTCTAGGATTGAATTGAATTTGACTAATGAATACTGACCTTACTTATTAGCCCAGGCTCTACGGGGATGTCTGTGTACATTTCTTTTTCACGGCTGTACCATGTATTTTCCTATTCCACATGATGACATTAAAAAAAAGTTGGGTAGAACTTTCGCAACTTGAACATATTTGAGGGGGCGGGGGGACCAAAAATTACCAACTGATTGTTCTGAAACTTGCTCAGTATATGTATATTTGAAAAAAATAACAAATTTTATTCCCACAACTTATTTGATTTAGGCCTTAGTTTTTAAGATAATTGGGTTTGTAAATTTTAAACTGGGGTAGGGTAAGAGGATATCCCCTCCAGCTCTTAAGTCCGAACTTAGTTTGCCAATGGTACTTTCCATTCAACAGGAGGGGTATAAAGGAAACTGCAGTTCATAAAACCGTAAAATTAATTATTAACAATATCTGCTTATACAAGGAGCGTTTACTTTTGGTCGTAGAGCATAGTGATATTTCTGAGTAAAACAGGCCTTTTCCTCTGGTCGTACAAACTATAGTCAGCTCGAATAAAACAAATAGCTACGGCCCATGCGCAAGTCAGTGGTAATATAATTAGGCACGGAGTTCTATCCCTCTTGACCACTTTGAGGTCCTCCCTGAATTCCACAGCACTGCAAAGAGAAAAGAGAACTACTAAGTATTTTTGCAGCTAAAGAAATAAGTACACTGTTGTTGACCTAGTATTACCACTTTGTATTTCACTTAGTAACGGTAGCTATTACTATGGTTGTAACAGATTAATTCCGGAGTAGTTATATTTTACTCCCTTTACAGGGTTTATATATAAATGTATGTGTATATTTTGGAAATTTCAAAGGAATGAAACTCAATGAGTTTTCATGTTAAAATAAAAATGACAGTTTTGGAATCCTTGAAACATCCCTAACAAAGCTATAGAGCTGGATGTTCCATTTTTGCCCTCAAATTATTATTATTTTTTTAAATCACAGCTCAAAACCGAATCTCTGTATTGTTTTCCCTCCTATATTTTAGTTAGCGATCGCAACGAAATAGAAAATGGAGATTCCAGCTTTATAGTTTTGTTAGGAATGTTTCAAGGATTCCAAAACTGTCATTGTTTTTACTCTAGCATAAAAGTTCATTGAGTTCTATTGGTTTAAAATTTCCAAAATATTCATATATATTATATATAAACCACGTTATCTCAATAACAAGGCTTCAATAAAAAAAGTTATGGGAACAAAGTGTGTTTCTTTTTCAAAAATACATATTCTGAGCAAGTTCCAGAACAATCAGTCCACAATTGATAATTTAGCCCCCCCCCCCCATGCCTCCACTCAAAAATGCACCAGTTGCAAAAGTTCTACCCAACTTTTTTTCAATGTCCTCAGAATATGGAATAAGAAAATACACGGTAGAGCCGTGAAAGAGATGTGTTCGCAGACACCCCCCTAGAGCCTGGACTATATATATTTATTTTAAGTCGACAGGCGCTATGTAATTCGAGGTGTACATGTCGAGTTGAACTTTATACGAACAATATACAGTACGTTACCATTGATTATGCAAAAAGAATTTTTTTACTTAATTTTTCAAGATGAGTGTCTAACTTTGAAACATCAATATTAACTAAATGTATGGCTATGTTGCCAATATAAACAGCACTTGTAAGTAAAATAAATATTTAGCCATTGGTTAAGTTTATCATACAATTTCCTTATTTACGATTTTTTTTTTACTTTTACCTCAGATTATGCAACAAGCAAATAAAAACGTCATAGAAAGGAAGTAAATACAAGTGAACTGGAATATTGTTATTAAACGTCCAAAACCAAGAAATTATAACCAAAGCAATTCAATAAACACTGAAATAAGTGCTCAGTAGTGGTAAATATAACAAGTTAATTTTGAACATGGCAACCCTCATTTTTCATTATTTTTGTAAGGCGATTATCAACAGACTTTGTCAGGTTTGATATTTCAGATGGTGGAATGGAATCTGCTGCTCATTTTTTTTACTGCATTCCAGTGGCTTACTTTGCTCGAAGACTGCCGACCATCTTCATAGACCTTCCTTTTGATCTTTGCCCAGAGGTTCTCAATGGGATTCAAATAGGGGCTATTCGCTTGCCAGATCATAATATTTTTTGATTTGAATCCTCCATCCGCAAGCCAGTTAGCAGTGTACCGTGCTCGGTGTGAGGGAGCGTTATCGTGCTGAAATACCAATTGGATCTGCGTGCGATAGTCTGCTTATCAAGCCATGGAATCAAGTTTGCTTCAAGAAACTGGCAGTACCTTTCTGCATTCAGTTTAACTCCTGACACATCAAATGGACCAATAAGGGTGTCACCTACTATCCCGGCCCAAAACATTATTCCTCCACCACCTTGTTGACGCTTAAGCCGTGTCTGTTGAGGTCAGTCATGGAGGACCCATCCAGACGCTCATCCATCTAGACCAACAAGAGTGGGTCAGCATTCGTCAGTAAATATGACATTGGAGAAATCAGTTTTCATGTTCTCCTCAGCCCATTTGACCCTATTTTCTTCATGATTTTTTGTTAGAAGTGGTCGTTTAATTGCCTTTTTCACTTTCCCTAGCTTCTACAGAACCTCACATCTTGTCTTTCTGCTTATTATTGAGGCCCCAGCGTCTTCAAATAGCGCCTTACTTGTTGAAAGTTGTTTTCTAGCGATAGAAACCTTCAAATGTAGCATATCCCGAGCAGTCAATTTCATCGTTGAGGATCTATCCGGAGTTTTCCTGTTGACTATTCCTTCAATTGCATAAGCCTTAATTGTCCGGTGATCACGCTGTAATTCCTTGGAAACTTCGAGTGTTGTCTTATCAGAAGCCATTAACGAGGTCACTTTGATCTTTTCTTCACTTTTTAAACCGCATTTCTTGCCATGTTGACTAGAGAGTGATGTAGCATAATCTGGGGTGACAGCAGAACCCCGTGCGATAAGCTCTAGTTGTTTTTATAGTTATAACATACTTGCGCACAAACTTACTATTCAATGTTTGACACTTATCTTGAAAAATAAGTAAAAAAATTGTATATGCATAATCAAAGGTAACGCACCGTAGTTAATTTTCGTCTCTTACAGATCTCATGATCCCATGTATTATATGGTTATTAATTTTATTTTTATCAGACTTCATGCAGCGACATTTTCTTCACGATAGTGATCATCATCAGTTTTTCAGTCCCATTCTTTCAATCTGTGTTCATATTTACAACGTTCTTAACTGCATTATTCACGTAAGAAAAGTAAAACGAAATCCTAGTTTAAGGTTTTAATTCAAATTTTATCAACATGAAGTCGTTAACATTAGTTTTCAACGGTCACATTTCCAACTACATCTTTTTTTTTTTTCTTAATAACTGAAATTATGTTTCATCACCACACCTATAGCTACTGTAAATATAATTTCTAGTCAAACTGTCAGCAATTTTCGCTACCATTCACACGATAACATGAGATATCATACGAGTATTGCATACTGTGTAGATTCCTACACCTCTAAATATCTCCCGCCAGCACGTCAAGTTGTTTAGAATTCGCTGTAACGAAGCGATAGTGGTGCTGTATGGGCAACAATGTCAGACTCGACTCGTGTGTCCGTTCCTCACGAGCAATGTCTGTTTGGAGTACAGTGCCCCAAAAACTCCCGTCGTAGAGGTTATACTAAACTTTGGGCTGTAGGTTTCCGTGAGGGTTCTCATGTTGTCTTAACCATTTCATGCGTGAATTTAAAATCACTTATTGTTGCCCATAAATATGTCCAGCAGGCATTCAAAAGCAAAAACCAGTAAATACTCAAGTGCAACTTTCATTCGAGTTTTAATTCTCAGAAAAAGTTGATATATGTGAGGCTAAACATGATTCCTGAAACTCTTCACAAATTACCGCGTTTCAGGCGCATCACACCATCGACTGCTGAACGCATTTAACCTACCAAAATTTATTTTAAAATAGACGACGTCACACATATTTGCGCTTCGTAAGTTAAAAACTCCATTAAGTTTACGGAAAACCTCCGCTGCGGAGCAAAAATTAGCACGACTTCGCTCTTTCGTCTTTTCCGGGATTGACCGACGGACCCCCTGTGGTCTGGAGTAGACTTCGGAGCGTCTCTGCATGCAGTCCGCGTCTTGCGAAAGTGCGGAAAACCAACACCGGTCATTGTGCAGCGTGTCGTGTTATTTCACTGCCGTGAATTTCTTCGATCTGTTCGAGCGGGTCATTCTCACGCTGACATTTTTAATGCTTGACCTACTGTTCGGCTGGTGGTATTTTTGCCACCTTGTGTCACACGGAGACAACATTTTAGTTAATGCAACGCTATGATTCAATCGCTTACACGGAATCTTAGTGTTCGCGTTCTTGTTTTCTTTTCAATTCTATTATAATTTCAATTGCTTACAGGCCGATGCGCCAGGGGCGAGACTGTGCCTGGTAGCATCACATTTTTGGATCGCTACACCAGCCTAGTTGGATACTCAGTACTGAGGCTAGCATTTTTGACCTTTTATCCGGCAAGTGACCATATACGGTTGCTTCCGGATTGCTATTCCTTCCTAGGTATTTTGCGACCCACCCCACCCCCTTCCGGTAAAGGGTTAATGAGGAATGGTTCTCGTATATTCCTTAATAGAATTAAAGCTGGAAAAACGAAAGGAATTTAAATATTTATTTCATCTACTATCAGTTGTTCAGTTCTTGTTTTTATTCTGATATCTGATGATTCTACAATCACTTTATTCCGTAGATTATTGTTTTTTTTTTTTTCTAAATCTGAATGTTAGTAAACTCTGAACTTGAGCTCCAGTCAGGTCATAATTATTTTGTTGTTATTGTTACTCTAATTTGAACAGATGCTACTGTCAATTTTTTTTTTTATAAATCAGCGGTTTATTAAACAGTAAAGCATTTTATGGCTCTACTGCATGATCTGATCTATAATGAATACTCTTTGTAATTACTTGGAGTAGACATTGTCCCAATTATCTGAAACATAAGTTATATCATTTGATGTAAATAATGAGCTCGAACTTTTGGAAGTCTCGAACTTTTGGACCCAGTCATCAATATGAGGTAATCACTATACTTGTCACTAACCATTTTCATTACCTCTCTAACTAAGAAATACACCTCACGAGCTCCACTATCACCCAACACTCGATCTAAGGTTGCATTTCCCGTTAGCTCAAATTACCCCCTGCGAAACAAAGCCTGGCCCACAGACACGGCACGGAGCCCGTGAAACTGGAAGCGAAAGTGAATCTACCTGCGCGGACGAGTCTCGTTTCTTGCTGACCAAAGAACACTACCTGCTAGTCTTCTAAATTACTTGTAAATGCGTAGCTACCATTTCTACTTTGTTTTATTTACACAATTGCGCCCTACTTGTAGCAGATGATAGGTACGTTCTTGTTTCTTATTTTCTTACTACGTGCATGCTGCGGTTACATTGCTTAAATTTTATGCACTGATTTTTGCATAAATTTTTCACATGTTTGCACTATAAAGGCACGTTGTATGCATGTAGTGTCACCTGACTTGCCATAAAATTAACCTCAACTCTGATACCTTGAATGATTTCAGACGAAGTCCAGTTGGTGTTGAGGCTGCTCACGCCACTCCACGAATGTAAAGTCCTGTTCATTTTTGCTGTTTCGCGCGGGTCGTAATTGGTGATCGAGTGGCGAGTTGACTCCACAGTGCACGTAACCGGTGACAGCGTGCATGCAGTCTTTGGATAAAAAACATCGAGCAGGTTTTTCTTGTAATGTTCTGACGTTCATATAAGCAGTATTTTGGATGCATGGCTAGGCCGAGGCATCTTGATGACGTCTTGCTCCAATCAAGACAATGAAGTTGGCACATTTTGTTGTCTTTGCTGCGCCGCCATACCTGCTGGGGTCGCATAGCTCATTGTGTGTCTGGTTCGTACAGACTATCTGGCAACAGTTCGCGCCTTCACAGTCACCATGATAGTGTCCAAAAATTTTCAATCAAATGTGATGATGCAGCTTTCAAGTTTTCATTGTATGAGGTACAATAAACACAAATGAAATCGTCGCCTGTAGTCGAGCACCTGCATACCCGGAATTTTAACAGCGAAAGATCTCTCATTAGCATCGAGTTGCTCCTTTTCTAAACTTTCTAATGGATACGTACAGTGGTCGCGATGTTTCCTTTCAGTAGCAACACCCTTACTTGTCATGAACACACCATCTTATTAAAGAATTAATAATGTGTATCATAAAGACATTGTTTTATTAATGCATGAAACCTTACTAAATGTTCACAGCGCATGTATTTGCTTTTATTTTTTTAAGTGCGTGCATAAAACACCTACTTTGTTTTTCCTACAGCAGCGTTACTTGTAAGGAATTGTGTCAGTGTTCTTTTTGGGGATACTTCAATCTTTATGTAAACATTACGGTGCATAGACCATATCACCTCAATTCAAACAAGGGTGTATTTCGAAGGTTTATTAATCGTTTCAACTGGATTTTATATATATTTGCCGAGCTTTCAACAAATAAGAAACCAATGGTGTATTTGTAGGTTTTATTATATTTTTATATATGTAATGTGTCGACTTGCCGTATACAAGACGCCTTGTAATGAATGATTCGTTGTTTTATTTATTCTCTAATTCATATATAAGTTGAAGATATATATAGATACATTCTCACCCAATACACTTTGACTCGAGAAGAAACTGCAGCTGTTTTTTTTTTTTTTTTCTTGTTTTTAGAAGTTCTAAAATCTACACTGCGCACTTTATTTCATAACTAGTGGCCCATGCCGTCATTAAAAATGATGGCAAAAAATTAACACTTCACCAAAACCCCCCCCGCCGTCTTTTGGGCTTCCTCATTTTCCCCTATCTAATATTAAAGAAAAATATTCCAAGGTTTCGAACTTTTCTTTTCGCCTTTGGAAATCTGAATTTTCTCCTATCTTATTAGTTCTATTTTTACCCTATTAATACTGAAGAAGAAGACTCCAAGGTACCCCCCCTTTTTTTTACATGTTGAAATCTGAATTTTCTCCTATGTTATTAGTTCTATTTTTCCCCTATCTAATACTGGAGAAAAAGATTCCAAGGTACCCCACTTTTTTTTTACATTTTGAAATCTGAATTTTCTCCTATGATATTTCCATAGAGCGTGACAGGAAAGATATAAATATATAAATAAATAAAAACACGACGTGAATTATTATATAGTAGATTATACATCTTTACTAAAACTGGGCGTTAGATTTAATTTCTTGGTAAATAATTTACTGTACAAGATAGTTTGTTTTATCTATTACACTTATATTCGCAAAAACAAACATAGGTTTTTTGGGTTGTTATTTCTACTAATGGATAGAATAGATTTGTTACGTTTTGAAGAGACTACCAGCAAACAAAAACTATATTGTTTATTAGCGTGATAATCGCCCTAGCGTCGTTCTTACAGCCAGATTTCTGTTTCAACTAAGTAATTTCTGATAATGATTAAATGTTAAGTGGACCGAACTTGTGAAGTACAGTACGTTCGTTACCTCTGATTATGCAAATACAATTTTTTTCTACATATTTTTCAAGATAAGTGTCAAACATTTAAAATATTAATAATAAGTTAGTGTTCAGGTATGTTGTAACTATGAAAACAATTAGAGAAAAATAAAACGGAACCATTTCCCACGTTTTGGTAACATTTGCTTGTCGCACGGGGTTCTACTGTTACGTTAGATTATGCAACATCACTCTCTAGTCAACATGGGCAAGAAAAGCTGTCTAACCAGTGAAGAAAACATCAAAGTGAGCTCGTTATTGGCTCCTGGTAAGACAACACTCGAAGTTTCCAAGGAATCACTGCATGAATTACCGAATAATTAAGGCTTATGCCATTGAAGGTAAGGTCAACAGGAAAATTCTGGATAGAGCTTCTACGAGGAAATTGACTGCTCGGGATATGCGATATTTGAAGGTTTCTATGGCTAGAAAACAACTTTCTACAAGTAAGGCGATATTTGATGACGCTGGAGCCCCAATACTAAGCAGAAAGATAAGATGTGAGGTCCTTCAGAAGCTAGGGAAAGTGAAAAAGGCAATTAAATGACAACTTCTAAAAAAAATTCATAAAGAAAATAGGGTCAAATGGGCTGAGAAAACATGAAAACTGATTTCTCCAATGTCATATTTACTGACGAATGCAGAGCCACTCTTGATGGTCCAGATAGATGGGTGTCTGGATGGGTCCTCCATGACCGACCTCAACAGACAAGGCTTAAGCGTCAACAAGGTGGTGGAGGTGTGATGTTCGGGGCCGTGATAGTAGATAACACCCTTATTGATCCATTTGAAATGGCAGAATGAGTTAAACTGAATGCAGAAAGGTACTGCCAGTTTCTTGAAGCCAACTTAACTCCATGGCTTGATCAGCAGAGTAGCGCACGCAGATTGAAATTGGTATTTCAGCACGATAACGTTCCCTCACACCGAGCACGGTACACTGCTAACTGGCTTACGGACGGAGGATTTCAATAAAAATGGATTATGACCTGGCCAGCGAATAGCCCCGATTTAAATCCCATTGATAACCTATGGGCAATGATCATAAAGAAGGTCTATGAAGCTGGTCGGCAGTTTTCGAGCAAAGTAAGCCTGTGGAATGCAGTAAAAACAGCTGCAGATTCTATTCCACCATCTAAAATATCAAACTTGACAAAGTCTGTTGATAATCACCTTATAAAAATCATGAAAAATGGAAGTTGCCATGTTCAAAATGAACTTATGTTTACCACCACTGAAAACTTATTTCAGTGCTTAATAAGTGTTTTGGTTATAATTTCTTGGTTTTGTACGTTTAATAAAAAATATTCCCGTTCACTTGTATTTATTTCTTCTTTATGACGTTTTTATTGACTTGTTGCATAATCTGAGGTAACAGTAAAAAACTCGTAAATAAACAAATTGTATGATAAACTTAGCTAATGGCTAAATATTTATTTTACAAGTGCTGTTGATATTCGCAACATAGCCATACATTTAGTTAATATTGATATTTCAAAGTTAGACGCTTATCTTGAAAAGAAAGTAAAGAAAATTGTATGAGCATAATCAAAGGTAACATACTGTAGTTTGATACTAAGTTGGTTGATTAAGATACATTTCAAGCGTTTGGTGAACTTATCTTCTTATATTCCATCAAATATGATAAATTTCAGTCATTGGAGCTAGCATGTTTGTGCAACCTTTCTCATACGAAGTTTATATATAACACTATTCTATGAAATACAGGAAAATAATATATACCTATACCACTTTAAAATGCAGCATATTGCAGTTAATTCTCCGCCAACTTGAAGCTTCAACTTTCTTTCTATAGAACTTTACATTTAGGCATAATCATCTTCGGAGATAGGATCGAGGTAACACTGTTATCTATGAATTGATATAAGTGGAAAACTGGAAATCCGTTGAAAACTTAAGTTCCGTTTGAAAATTATTGCTCATACCGCAGCGAACATTTGCTTTGTTACATATTTAGTCTGTTATGGTTTAGTATGTGGACTAACTGAGAGGATGTGTCAGGTTACGAACTTAGTATTGTTATGGGTGGCCTAATTATTTAGGCAGCCTTAAATCCTGTCCTTTTGTAATACAATGACATTCTCTTGACTATAGTTATTAATATGCGTAGTAATATATTGTTTCTGTTAATCTGATTCAGTATTTGTTTTTTTAACTTATATATTAGGAAGTGAAAGTCTGCATCACTATTACGAGAGCAACAACCCATTAGTGTTTTGTTAATTGTATTCTTAGTGAGAAATGCTGTGTTGATTCAGTTTTTTTTTCTCTCAAATGCCATTGTATATCTAGAAAGGTAGATGTTTCTCATATGAGTAGTTTTCGATCTTTGTTCTCTCACTGTCCTTCCCAAAATTTCCTTGGGTTTTCGCACAGGGCACTACTGATAACCATCATCATAGATTATTTAATCCTCCAAAAGATCCGCGCCCATAGAGATAGAGCGGTAGTCATAATTGCTTAAGACATCATACAACCATCCAAGAGTTAACCATACCAATGTAGCCATAAAAAAATATCAGACCACGACTGCGGTAGATGCCATACTACAGTCTAAATGAGTAGCAACGGGGTGGTCATATGAGACCACCATACCTAAAGACGTCATTAAAATGACACAAGACTCGGCACACCTCGCAATACACCTACAGGAAGGCTGGCACTCACGAGTAGAAAGCTACTGTTTTTGCGTTCCGTTAGCCAGCTGTTGTTGACACGCTCATGTGTTACAAAGAGACGCACTCCTCCCCAACTGCTGTCTGTACTATTCAAAAGTTTATCTTCTAGCAACACAGTCACCAAATGCCGTACGCTGCGTGTCGCTATGCGCTGTGGTAAACAGACTTAGGACGACAGTAAAATGAATGCGCTGCCGGCGCTCATTTTGGCTACTGTATCGCTTTCCCTTTCTGGCATGCTACGTGGGCCCCCTGGACGTGGCCAATTGCTGCAGTGGTTTCTTAAATTGCTATGGATATGGTTCATTGTCCATTTCTGGAATGGTTCGTGGCCTCTTGGACCTGGCCAATTGCTACTTTTTTTCACTGGGATACCGTAGAATTTATCTTCCAAGGCTGCACCTTCTACTTTCTTGACTGCCACATGGACCTCCTCTTATGTGTTTCTGATCTTAGGCAACTGTCCTGTCTTTTTTTCGGGTCCGTTCCGGCATACGTACGCCTGCCTGTGGTGCTTACGTGGTCGCTATACTTGTAGTGTGTAATTGTTATCGATATCTGACCTCTTGCATTGCATCAGCTATGCTTTACACTTGGAATTTGTTTTCTTTTTGTACTTCATGTTTTCTGGAATTCTGCCTGGCCGCAGGACCGCCATTTCTCATCACTGTTCAGCATTCATGCGACCTTTTAGCCAAATCGGGCGTAAGTCATGCACGTAAAGGAAAATTTTTAGCTTGACGACGGTCAAAGGGCCTCTGGCCAGCAAAATTCCAGAAACGTCGTCGTATGCAGTGTTCACAAAACTAGGGCAGGCAGAAAATAGGGTATAACTACACCTTCATTGAGAGCTCATTTCAAGCTATCTTTTCGTGAAGAAAAGGTTTGAGATTCCATAAACTGTGTTAATTCTATATAACCCTTAAAAATGGAAAATAAAAAATTCATCTTTTTGGCGAATGATGCTTTTCTATTCCAGTAAAGGAAATGAACATCACGAGCAACCAAAGAAATCTGCGCCGTTTACGGTGACGATTCAGTATCCGAAAGAACTGTACAGAAATGGTTCGCGAGGTTCCAAACTGGAGATTGTAGTCTGATTGATATGGAGCGATCAGGTAGACCATCTTCTACAGATGATGACCAAATCAAGTCTTTAATTCAGAATAACTCACATTGCAGGACCCGAGAATTGGCAAAAAGCCTCAACCTAACAAAATCTACAGTTCGTGAGCACATAGTAAATCTTGGTTCATGTTTGGTTCATTTAAAATGCAATGGATCACGTATTTTAGCCTTTTTGTTTCCTCTAAGAAAAGCACGAATTGTCCGGGTAACCCGATGTTTATTATGCCACCTATTTCCTCTTGTTTCATCTCCCATCTGCGGTCTCTTTTCTTGGCTAGATTAGTTTGTACTTCAAAAAGATCTTTCAAGTCTAATCGTGTGATCTTGACTAAGCGTGACTAATGTCTTTGACGTGAGCCAAACTTTTCTCAACCATTAACAGCGCAGTTCACCCTGCGGAACCGTTATTCCTGATTCTAAAAGAGAAATTGCACGGGAGACACAGTATAACGGAGTACTGCGAATGACTTTTGTTTACACTTAGACTCAGAAAAGTACGGCTCATAGCGCCATCTGCCGGCGTTCTCTAGCTCTCGAGCTTTCTCTAACTTTGATCATGTGCGTGACGCGGCGTTCTCTCTGAACTGTCGTTATCTTTTTTATTTGTTGCACAGCTATTAGTGTTGTACTGCTTCGAAACTCGCTCTATCTTTTGTACCTTAATTGAGCCTGGGTAGTCGTTAGAGCCAGCACTCTGTCGTGCTGTTGTGCGGTGCCGGTACGGTATGTGGTGTACCAAATATTCAGCTACCTGTGTCTGTAACTTAGCCTTAACTAACCTAACCTGTTCGAACTTCGCCTAACACATACTCTGAGGTCGGCTGCATGCCCATACCGGCACCAGTTAGGTTTGGTTAACGCTCCAGGTGTTATCGATTGGGGCCGGTAAGTCGAGGCAACTCTGTCTCTCTTTCAACTATAGCTATATAATTACTCTGCCTCTCTTGTAGGAACAGCGCTATTTGATATGTTGCACATGCATAGACCACGCTGTGAGCGAAATGGGTAAGTTAAGCCATCCAGGGTTCACTTGTTCGGAACTGCAGCCAGGAGCGTTGATTTCGCCGATTTAAGCATGTTGCGGGTGTGGGCAGCAACCTGATTTAGCTTGAAACTGCTGCGCACTCTATTTTACGACAATGCGTTGCGGTGGCGGCTATCTCGAGAATAATCTGTTCGATATTTACGCCAAAACCTTGAACCAAATAGGCGAACTCAACTCTCCTGTCAGGTTTGGAGCAGTCGAGCCAAGTAGGCTTAGCTTTACTGGACATTACCTTGCCAATCGGTGTCACTTTTACTCCTATGAATTTTCTCAACATTTGTTCAATTCTTTCTAAAAACAAAGCTCGTAGATAATGATCACGGTTTTCTGTTACTTAGGAATACTTACATCAAATATAATAAATGTAAGTTGAGCAGAAAACTCACAAGTTGATATCACTCAAATTTCACCCAAAGCACATTTTCTCGTGGGTGCAGAAATAGATTGTTTTTCGCAGTAACCATAGAACACTCAGATAACTCTAGTTAATTTAATGATTCAAATAACTCTACTACTAACTTTTCCAATTCTAAGGCTACAAGATCTAGTTGTACGTGCCGGTACAATTGAATACGGAAAACCATAGCTGTGTTACTCCATAGCTTGCCGTACGAGCATCCGACCGTCTTAATGCTTCCTTGTAAATGGCGGAATATTTAGGCCGCTTTTCGAATTCTAATTCAGTACAAATTTAAATGGAAATCCGAAGCTTCATCGATGACACTTGCTATGCAGACGTAGTTGCCGGTTATCATTTTACCGATGTTTTAGTAGACAGACCCTTGGCAAGAGCGCAACGCAACGATCAAACACTCTGTTTTTCATTTGGAACAACGTTCATAATTCAAATGATAGGTTTGGAAGGATAATAATACGATTTATTAGGTACGGTAAAACTCGCCCGAGATTCGCTTGCATGAGCAACAAGTGACTATAGTTGAAGGAAACCAATATTATATTTGGCATGACTGAATTAACTATAGAATTGTGGTTCCCAGAGCGAAGTTACTGGGAACAACACGAAGTTACTCGTGTTGTACAAGGGTTAATGTTTGAGTTCTTTCTTCATTGTTTTGATTACAACAAAATCGAGCTGATTTGGTAATATTATTTGGTACATCCGACTGAGAAACTGTGATGCTAATCACCGACGTGTGTAGTCTAAAGCAGAATATTCCACAGCCAGGCGCCTGCAGCAGATTTCCAATATCAGAAGGCAAAGAAGAGCTCCCATTTGTGAACTCTCTAAGGGAACTTATAACCTTAAGAATATGCAAAACTTTTGAGCTACGGATAAGATTTGTTAATGCCTGCCTCAAGCATCTACTGATGTTGCACGTGACTCATTTCCGCTCTCAAAGTTAACCCTTTCTCTAAGGAATAAATGTGCCCTCTTCGCAGGAATAACTCTACTTGAAATGTACATACGACCATGCCTTGAGAAAAAAGGGTTAACGCCGACAAATTTGAGTTGTTGTTCCTGTGCACAAGACAGTGTAGGACGACTGTATTTCGAGATGCTAAAACCCCGACGATTTTGCAGTGTATCTCTGTCTCTTTTCGTACATTCAACGCAAATTTTTTCTTCGTGTATTTCCGTCTACGGGAATAAATTAAGATTTTCTGCACTTTGTTGTATGAACCAGACCATGAAGACCTGGCAGTCTAGCAGTTCATGTCATACACTTTTATGATTCCTATTATGTTGGTGAAGCATAAAGTGTGCCTTTGTGTATTTTTTTTTAAATTCATTCGTATAATCTAAACATATGCGTCCTTCTATAAGTTCAAATCAATTCCAGCGTAAACTGTTTATTTTTTCTAATTTTATTTCCTGTTTTTGTGCAGATGACGCCCAAATACACGACAGGTGAGTTTGGGAAGTGACATTGAAGACCCAGCGTATCCATACACTTCGCTGCTGTAAAGTAAGTTACGAGAATTGTCTGTTTGAAAGTTATCAGTGTCTGCAAATGAAGGTGAGTTGGTCTTCACTATGTTCGATCCTCACCGCGTCTGCAGACTTATATTATTTTTGTATTGTCAGAACACGGTCATAAAGGTTTAAGAGAAGGTGAGAGTGGACAACTGATATATACGTTGAGTGTATACCGAGTGTTCCTAAATTCTTTCCACAAAATAAAACTATAGGTTCCTTACGATAAAATAACCATATTTTACTCTATCGATGCATATCCGAAAATGTCTATATACGGCTTAAAGGTACGCTAAGTTAAAGTTAAACCTAGCCTAGAATCAGCGAATGTTACAAGGTAAATGAACGTTCACTGGCAGACTATGTTTATTTTAAGGAAGACGGTGATCATTGTCAACAAATGACCGGTGTGCATCTTTATCTTCACTGTAGAGTGCAGTAGTCCACCGATTAAATGAATTGCACTACTGAACTTAAAGTCAACGTACCATTAATAGTAGACATTTTCGATATGTATCGATAGAATAAAATATGGTTATTTTATCGTAAGGAACCTATAGTTTCATATTGTGGAAAGAATTTAGGATCACCCGGCATTCATATCAAAGTCGCTACAAGCTTGTAAAACCCTGCCCGCATTCTATCTCATAGTTACCCCTTGTAAGCTCATTTACGAAGTTCAAGAACCCCCTAGTGTGTGAGAGCCCAAGTATTATGCAACGAGCTCGCTCATTGGCCGGGCACACAGCTAGGGCTTGTGCATAACGTTTTCTAGTTACAATTACAAACGTGGGGTTCATAGATCGTTTTTCTATCGGACTGTAGAAATGTTGTGAGTTACAAGACAGTACAAGACAGAGCACAAGTATAGCAGCTAACTTACGCCAGTGGTACTGGCCCGTGCTGCACGTACCCTACCTTTGTAATCATGCCGATCAACAGCGGTGAACCTTTTTAGCAGGGCTTATGTTAACATCACAGAATATTGGAACAAACAAAATACAAAGACTTATAAAATGCTAAAGGTGTAGTTATTGACATATTTACTCCGAGTGAGAATAGAATGCATTTAACCACAACACCAGTGAGTGAAAAATAATGTAGTTTGTAATTTTAAACTATTTCGCGTGAAATATCCTAAAACATCGGTTCGTTAAGCTAACATTAGATTAAATTATATTTGAAAAGTATTAATCATGTTACATAAAAATATATAGTTAACATAGGACGATGTTGAACTTTCAAGTTTCCCCTCAGACGCATAGGATGTGTCATATAGGCCATAGGATTAGATTAGTTTGGTTCGCCCATCCTATGTTACGGAGGGCAGCGTCCCCAGGGGGACTGGGTAGGTTACCTTAGCCATTAGCTATAGGCCCTCTGGAAGTCTTACATATGCCCACTTTGCGTCCTTCCGATTTCATAGTCCTACTGATCTTACGTTCCTTTGCTCTTCCTCTTCTTTCAGGACTTGCTATTCCCATGCGAGTTGATCCTGTGCATGTGGGAACACCTTCGTGCATGGGCTCCTCATTTCTATCGACAAAACATATGTCACTTGTTTCTCCCTCTGTTGAAGTGGAAACAAAAGCTAAACTACTTAATGTAATGGTGATGGTTGCAGATTCCAGAATAAAGTGCCTTGAAATTTTTTTAAATTAATTTTTTTTTTTAGTTTTTGCGAAGTAATTGATAGAAAGGTAGCTTTTCTGTACTCGGGCGAGCCAATTAATGCACTTAATAAACGTATTGAATTTCAGTTGTATAAGTTTGTTCATGTAAGTAATTGTGAACTAATCTATATACGCATTCAAATAAAACTGTAACAATTTCATCTTACAGTTTTAGTATATTGAGCAATATACGAAACGACTCCCGTACAACCCGGAAATTGAGAAAAAGAAATTACTAACAATGCATCTTTTCTTGTCGTGGGAGGCAGTGTCCATTTCGGGTTGATTCCAGCAACTTGAGTGGAATTTTAAATCACTTGGAGAGAATCATGTTTTTTATAATTGTACTGTAGCCCAAAGCGATAAGTACTTATTCACTGAGAGTATGCTAGCTCCCCGACTTTGTGTCTTTTGCCTGTGCGGTTAGCTCTTTTTGTGCTACGGCCGGATGATATCTAAAAGAATGCTGCTTATTTTGTCCATATTTGAGCTTGAATACACACAATGAGGTTTCTAAATTCATATTAATGAAGAAGCTTTGGCCCTTATGAATTTTTTCTTTCACTGTCTCAGGTTTCACCGTTATGCCTATCATATTCACTAGCAGTCAACGATATTTCAATAATGGCGATTTCTGAGTAAAATTTTCTGGCAGCTTCTCTGAATTCCCATCGACTGAGTTCAAAAATGCTAAAAAAAAGAAATCCTGATTTGTACAATTTCATAATTTATTGCATGTAAAGCAATTCAAGAGTCTCAGCATTTTTCCATGTAGATAAAAAAATTATAGATTTCAGTTGATACTAGAGCAAGTGTTCTCAGGAGGCAAATTTATTCTCTTAACTTTTCAACATGTCAGTTGGCAAGAACCCACCGCCCTGACCTCATATAATCTGTCTGCAAGTTTTTGTTTCGGCATCTTCTTACTAGCAGAAGATCACTGTGGGAGATTTTTTCTCTTGCGGTTCTTGCTGAACAAAATTGATGCCGCACTGCATGACTAACGAAAAGATAGTGTGCGACTTCGCCTTCGGAACGTTCATAAGAAAATCTGGTTGGGCAAATTGACTTTGACGGTTATGTCTAACGGATAGCATTATATCACTTACGTAAAGACTGTTTGTGACTGGGCTTTGAAATGTTAAGTTAGTGTGTTTGGCTTCATAAATTGGCTGAGGTATCGTCGAACTCTAATCGATGCAACCTTGAATGACTAATGAATAAACAGGTTGTGACTGGTATTTGAAAATTTTCGTTTTGTCGAGCAATTAACTAGGTGGTATCTTCGAGGCTTAAGCCATCTATTTTTATATTACACCGCATCTTAAATGAAAAGATAGTTTGTGATTCGTCCTTGAAGCGTTACCAAAAGAATTGTTGGTTGTGGAAATTTGCTCAGCCGTGTTCTCTAACGTTCCGTTATCCAGTAGTTTGACTCTGCCTTGTTTCACTACCGAAAAGATAAAAAAGCCGCTGCCGGACCGTTCGAAAATGCCTATAAATTTCACTTTTATCTAAAAGCTTAATCTTAGTCTCAAACGTTTTATAGAACAAGATTGATGCAACCATCTTGGCAAAGCAAATGGTATATAATATGTGATTGAACCGTTGATGCATAGACGAAATGAATTGATGGGGTACACTGATTTATTGTTTTGAGTTAAAGTCGACAGAACGAATGTTGTGTTTCTGTGCCGATGAAGAGTGTTAACCCCAGAGAACACGCTCCTGAAGGGCTCAGTCTTTGACTTTGAGGTTTTCAGAAGCACGATTGTTATTACATAATATTTGTTTGCTGTAAAGACAGTTTATGATTCATTATAAAATATTTATGGATAGGAAAGGCATTACTAGAATAAAAGGGTCTTCATCTCAATTAAGCAACCACAGAAAGAGTGCTATTCCTGCGGGACGTGATAATCACTCGCGAACGAAGTGAGAGGTGATAATGTTTTCGTTGAAGATTCAAGTAAACATATGAATACATAGCTAGATGGGGCTTTAAACGTAAGCGAATTTAACTGTATCTGTCATCAGCCGAGGTTAGGTGTAAGTTTGAACTTAATACCTAATGAACCAACTACCCTAAGGGGCTCGTTTCGTATCTTTCCCAAAAGATAAATACGCTGAGCCTTGCTTAGGCCGTCACCATCCCCGACCATCAGCCCTACTAGAAAGCCCCTTCAAATGAGCTCCCGCTCATAAGGTTAGGTGAAGGCAAGGACTGGTTCTGCTAGAGTTTTAAGTGTTTTTACTGCATTTGTGTGGGTTTTTAGCGTTTTTATTAGTTTTTAGTGTTTGGGTAAGAATTTTTTATAAGTGTTTTTTTTTTTACTTAGCATCAATCTTTCATGGGGTTTACTTAGCGTCAATTTCTGTTTGGCCTTACTGTGGTCGTAAGCAGAACCAGTCCTAGCCTTCACCTAACCTTATGAAAAAAGCTCATTGGACATTAGCAGAACCAGTCCTTGCCTTTTACCTAACCTTATGAGAACGTATTCATTGGCCTGTAGGCTATTACACTGAAAAGCCTTTTATACCATACAAATACACCTAAATTAACCCTTAACGGACTGATTTACACCCAAGTCCTTTGTTAGCTCTATATTTATATATATATATTTATTTGTACGTCCAACCAAAATGTGGTCAAAGGAGTTGAGCATTCTTCATAATTTTATGTAGGGAGTTTGGTGGGTTGCCCTAGATGTGACCCATGTCAAAAAACTGGGCCTAGCTGGCCATAAAAAATGACGACGTTGAATTTTCTCCACAGCGGCGAATTTGCCACCACCGTGGCAGATCGTCTGGAGAACGGGGCGTTCTATTTGTTCCCCTTGTTATTTTTGAAGAGCAAGTATCTAATCGAATGCTGCTGTGCCCTAGCCTCGTTCATCATATATGACTTAATTGAATTTACCCCTTACTGCGGGTGATGGTCTTACGCCACCGAGGTTTTCTAGTTTTAATTCGAGTTTGCCTGAGAGTGTTAATGTTCGTGAACAGCTTAAATAATGGTCCCCTAATTGTGTATCAAGATACATACCATTTACTGCAGTTTTCTACACTGCTGTTCAGATCGAAGTATTGGGAGTGAGTTTATTTCGTACGTAAATTTCTGCGGAACATATATTTTAGAATTAACCCATTAACTGTGGCATGTGTATCTTTTATAGCGTTTCGGGAACATATATTTCCGTCATTCGCAGTTACTGGATTAAATAATTCTTTGTCCACCGTACCCCAATTATTGTCTCACTGAAATTAGCCTCAGTGTTGTAAAAGAGCTACAGTGAACACAGTGATCTGCAACCCAACTTGCATCGAGACACGTTAAGCGGGTTCCGACTATCTTTCGGTTTTCTTATGTAGTGTGCCGATAATCCGACAGTTTGTTACGAATTTTCAAACTCAATTTTAAATCTGCCGAAATATTTACTAAAATGCTTAGCCTTCACGTCTGCTGGCGTAGCAAGTGCTAGTAGAATAAGAGGTTGAAATATCTCACAAAGTTTGCAGCGAGCTGGAACTAGGAAAGCTGTACTCTGATCTACTGTGCAATCCTATCTTACGTCAAGCTGTACTGATTCGCAACAAAATTCCTATCTCCTATTTTATTCATATGGTGAAAAGAACCCTTGCAGCATGGTAGCACAACCTGAGTTAGGCACGCTCACGCTTTCAGATGCTGAGTCGTGAGTATGGAGACAAAAATACTTAACTCGTATAAGCCCATATTTATTTAGACTACACTTCAACCTTCTAATTGATTCTCTGTTATTCACAATAAATATCTATTTCCGTAGAAATAGTTCTGTTTGAACCGCGAAAGAAGGAACTGAAATTTAATATAAGAGAACTGAAGGTTAATTAAGTAGTTCAAATTACAATAATGATTCTCAAAATTATTGTTAAACTATTTTATATGTTTCATATAACATTCACCTTATTCAAAGTTAAATTCAATTACTTTATTTTTTGTAAATAAATGATTGACTTAACCAGTAAATATGTATATATTCGAACATTGCGCTATTTGAAACTTGCAATATGTTTCCTTCAAAGGTGTTAAGGAAACAGTTTTACTTATTCTCATTTCACCTGCGTTATTTCAACTAATCATATTAATGGTGTGAAACCTCGTATTGCCTTAGATTACCTAAGCCTTGTTAGGCCATTGGGGGCTTTTCTTTCGTGCCCACTTTGCTTCCATAATTTTTTCTCTCTTCTACTAACACTCTTCATAGCGTACCGTTTCTTTCTTTCCAACTTACTGTACGTTTGTGCTATATTCTTTACATGGGTCCCCAGTTCTTCGCACGTACCTACTGCGCATCATATCAGTACCTAATTTATAAGTCACTTCAGCACCTATAACCGTAAATCAGTTTCTGGGACTGCCGTAAATTCTGTTCGGGTTTCCAATACCGTCGTGTGTCTAGGCAGACTCCAACCGACATAGAATCCCCGCACTTTCCCGCGTGAGGGCGCTTCCCTCTGCAACTCCTTATATTCATGTAGTCCACATGCATGCTGATGCAAAAACCAGTCCTCGACGCGACGACGCTTTGGGTGGATCCTGTTCAAGACTTCCTTTTTTGCCGAGATTTGCTTTCGTTTCTATTTTGTGAAGGTTCATGTCTCCGCTATTGGAATTTGCTGCGTGATGAAGAGGAGGATGAAAGTGATCGGTGCCACTTGGTTGTGCAGCCCCATAGATGGTTCATCCACCATCATTTCCTGCTTAGTGCGTCACCCTCAGTTCGGCTTGTCTAGCGTGTGTACCTTCATGTATATAGCGAACATAAGTTAGAGTCTTGATACCGCCATGCTAACGGCCCATTACTCTAACCAATCGCGACAGTGTGCAGTGTATGTCGGACTAGGTTCGATATAGGGGAGCGTGGTAACAAGCTTGGTGTATGTCGGCATGGGGCCGAAATTTAAGACACATGAACTTGGTGCATGCACTAGAATCTGATTAAAATTGGCGTATTACTTGAAAATCTAATCCGTAGAATAAATAAAAGTATTGTTGCAACGATAAAAATCATTTGTTTTACTTTGTCATTATTAAAATGGACAATATAAATTGTAAAACTCTCAGACCAGGCCGGTTTCGATAAAAATCATCATCAGTGAGATCTGC
>LQNS02007215.1:28702340-28722678 GCA_001587735.2 Parhyale hawaiensis | reverse complement strand
AAATTTCTTGTCGGGGCACAGTAGCAACCGGAGTTGGTGGGTGATGCTTTCTATTTAAAAGGATTCGGAGATACTTATCGAGCAGAAAAGTGGGATACCCATTCTTTTTGAAGAATGTTCTTAGGAAATTTATACCGAAAACCAACATTCACTGGCTTAGGCACTAGTTTTTTCAGTTTCACACCTCTTATTTATAAGATAAATGCTATCCGCACGATACTTCATAGAGCATATAAAATTTCATCTTCTTATTTCTATTTCAACGAAGAAATAAATTTCCTAAGAACATTCTTGTGCAGAGGTGATTCTGCATTCCATGACCAGCGGGAGGGCCAGCCACCTAACCGCTCTCCAATTTAATCCCCTATCTCTCTATATATAGTATATTGCAGTCCATATGCAACGTTTCTCGTGCTGCTTTTACGTTATGCAGATTTATTCATTATAGGCATGTATGAATCCGTTTTTTTTTTTCTTACATACTGCATAACGACCTGACGAGGATATAATTTTTTCAGTAGCTTAACTTACTTTCGTACGGGCAGAGCGGACGTGAGCCCCAGAGATGCACGTCAGACTGACACCACACACAGAGGCCTGCAGGCGGAGGGACGGCAACAACCGTTCCAGAGACCGCGGCCACTCCTGTCATCTGCAGGTGGGTACAGTGTGCTTCACGTAACCTTTTTCCCCAACGTAGGTACTCCCATTTACGGTGCTCCAGCGCAAAAATCCCGCTGCGCAAATGTTGCTTATTTTTCAGTATAAAAGTTGTGTTTTTTTTTTGCGGTAGTTTAATGTTGATGAATAATTAATCTAGAGCAACAAAACTGTTCTGCCGAACATATCGGCAGTGAGTAGCCCATCCCCATCGAATAAATTCTTCAAGTTAATAAATTTGCACTTTAAAACAAATGTTTTATTATAAGTACAATTGCACGAAAAGATATCGTTGTTAAAATAACTAAAAATTGCACTATATATGAGAGCTTTGTTTAGAATGAGTATAACTGCACTACTCTGTCTAAAGTAGAATATAAGTAGCATAGTAAACCACTGTAGTTATGTTACTGGATGGTTGTTACGCGTTTATTCCTTAGAGTATGAGTATGCAGTCGTAGCATATATGAAGTAGTCGCGTACAGCATCTATGCATCTCAGTCCTGCACCATAGTTAATATATCGATGTAATTGCATGAAATCGTATGATACAAATTATAGTCATATAGTATTGTCTAATTTCAGTTTGTTGTCATGGCTTTATACGCATGCGTAAAGTTTATTGTTGATCTATGCACTTTTTCGTTATGTTTAGCTACCATTCTCACGTTGTATGGGAATCGTGAGTACTGCCTCCCGAGCTTTGTTTAATGCCTTCATGACTTTAGTAATACCTTCGTCTACAGAAACTGAATTCTGCTCCTACTACTACTTCTTTCATAAGCAGGACTGCTTCACCGACTCATTCTTCTTTGAAAGCCTATGGAACCGTTTCCTGGAAACCCGTCAGCGATACCTTGACCAATCTTAGAAGAAATGTTCCATACATATGTAGAGCGAACAGATGTTTTTAAACAGTACGATATAATAGTCTTGGAACCCTAAATATTCTTCATTGAAGCGAGTAAGGAAATATGGCAAAATACGGAGAAAACAAATGGCAGGCAGGACGCAGAAAGTGAGGAAGATCTGATATGCAAGAAATTCAATCAAATGTTCACGTCAATGCGAAAAATTGAACAGGTTTATCATTGTTATCATTATGTTATTCCTTCATAAACGTCTATATTTACTCTGATTTCTGAGTTTCTTTGAATTTATTTGTGGATTTCCTGCTTTCTACCATCATTACATCTCTCCCTGTTTTTCCTTTTTCTTCTATAAAAAACGTTTAGGAGTTTCAGCTCTGTTCCGGTAATGAACTCTTGGTATTAAGAGTATGCTTGCAATATGTCTCAATGTATTTTCTTATAATTTACTGAATATTGTTTTGAATGTACGGGCCGAGTACTTGTGAGATAATATTGTCTTATAGAGGCAAAAAATTAATTTTCATCTCTACTCTGCACCCACGGTTCAAAATTGAATTTACCTAATTTAATTCGATACAAATGGCGTGTACACCATCTTTCGCGAAACGGTGAACTTGCTATGCTTGAAAACAGTTCGTTTAAAAGTAGCTGCCGCCCATCAGGCTGTACGTTGGCTATCAGCCATGAAACGGTCAGGCAAACTCCTAATTTTCTGCAAAACTGCAACCACTACAGACTGAAAGTAAATTGTCTCGAAGGCGTTCATACCAGCTGGTCCCCATCATCATCATCATATAGGCTAATGAATGCACCTAAAAACTCGATAACACTGGCCTTTTGAACATACGTATATATAATATACTCTGTAGGAAAAACGTGACTAGATGAACATATATCTCGTGTTGCACACCTTGTGGCTTGCTATGTTTTTATAAACAAGCATCGAAACCAGCCTGTCTAAATGCATAGTAGATGAATTTTATATCCTCTCCAGTGGTAATTTCGTTTATATTCCATAGCTACTTGGTTATCAAAAGTAGGATTATCTTGCATTTCACATTAGTGTCGCTTCTAATTTTCTTTCCTTGCTGCCCATTTCCTTTATACTTATAATTGATGAAAAATTTTTCCCGATTCCGTACACTACTCACGATTCTCATATACGTGTGCTATTCAAATTTAGACCAATAAAAATATCACAGTAGTTCAATGTATCTCAGTAGCTAAAATGGTCGTGCCTTAGCCCTTTACGTCCTCATCCTAAAATTTGCTCATTAACAACTTTTTTGTAGAAATGGAAAAATGAAACATTAAAGTTCTGATTTGTATACATCACGGTCAAATTATCAGTCTTGCACCTTGCTATTCCCTGATACCGCGCACTGTTCAGTGAATTTCCAGGCCCTAAAAGTATATCTAATTAGAAATTTTTTAAAGCTAAATTTCTTCCAGCAACGACGGCGTTGATCCCAAGAGAAGAGTTGACGTATCGAACGTAACATGTGGAGCAATTTCGGGCGTAAAGGGCTAATACATGACATTCGTTTGGTCTCGTCCCTAATGAGCTAATTACGTGAGTTCCTGTAGCCGTTGCTTAGCGACTGTCTGATATCTTTTCTTAAGGCCGCCTTCAACGTTCACCGCAAAGGAACCTCATTCAGATGATAGATGAGGTGATCAGCGCTCCGTACACTGGTCCTGTGGTCACTTCCATGAACGCCTTCCTTGGCCGCAACCGTCTCTCACGACCCTTGCGACAGTCCCTCCAGCAGGAGCTACGCGAGGACTCTGTCTCCAGTCCTCGGTCGCCTGGTGCTGCCGGAAACTCGATATCTTCGAGTCCCAAACTCAGCCGGCCGACTAGAAACGGATTTCAGTCCTCCAATCCCGCCCGACCAGCAGGATCCTCTCAGGCGTTCAGCCCTCAAGATACAAACAGGCAAGTATTTGGATTCTCTTCTGCATCTCAGTCGCCATCACGCGTACGACGTCGCCCTGCTGCTTCTAGTTTTCGACCTAGTCCGCAGTTAGATGGAACGCGTCTACGAGGATTTAATAGAGGCAGTGCGAACAAAAACAACAACCAGTTTTCAACTATCTCTCCGCGCAGACCAACTTCCAATGTCCAGACTACGTTTTCTTTCCAAAATGGCGTCTTCAGCGATCAATTCGAGTCAAAGCGCTTGAGGCGCGATATAGATGCCCTTGAACCGTCAGACCTGCCAGTTTCTGCATTTTCGAGTTCAAAGTCAAGAAATCCCTCTAGTTTAGAAGACATTGGCGAACTGTTTAATTTTCCACATACCGATCGTACAGGTAAGCAATCCATATCGCGCAGTGGACACAGAGGGTCCAGCCAGAACGCTGGCAACGTCTTGCCTGTGCCTATTGGTTTGCCTGTCTCACCGTCCTACATGATCCTTCCTCTGCCTCCCATGAAACAAGCTCCATCGAAGACCGTCCACAAACGCAGCCTAGATGAAAATGAAAATGTCCCACCAGTTATCCGACGACGCACGAAACGAGAAGCGCAGCGACCAAGAAGAGGATCTAATGGTGCCCAATCATCTGGGGTTCGGTCCATAATGAGGTTGACTCCAATCAAAATACCGATGGCAAAGAATACAGCAACTAAACTAAGCGCTCTGTCCCCCAACTTGCAAGCTGTGCGAGGGCGTCCCTTCAAGAAAGTGATCGTTCCTCGGTCGCCTCCAGTGAAGCTCGAAAGTATCTTGGAGCGTCCTTTGATTAGTGAAGTTCCCAATACTGTTGCTCAAGTAAATCCAGTGCCTTTAGTCGATCTGAGTAATAATTTTGTTCCTCAAACCCTAAAACAGCAGGCTGGTCCAGAGATAAATAAAAATTTCATGCTGGTCACTCACAAACCTAAGGGGCCGCCTCCTATTGAAACCTCATCGCCTGCTGTTATTTACAACGAAGATTATCTTTACTCCCAACGAACGCCTCTCGTGGAGGTAAACTTCGATGATTTGCCCGTTTTGGATCCTGGTCACGGAAATTTGAAGCGTTTGCGTCAGATCGAAGAGTTAATCCGAATTCACAATGATGAAATTAATGGGGTTAATGGTGTGGCCAAAAGGGAGAACACGGAACAACAGGCGCTGTTGAAGGAAGTGCAGCGAGAGACTCTGAGCAGACCCATCGATAATTTGCTGGCTCATGCCACCATTCTGTCGACCCCTCCTACGGCTCCGCAGAGCAACGTGCAGAAGAGAGAAATGATCGAGGCTGGGATCGCCCTAACGGGTAAGCGAACTCATAACAAAAGGAGCGACGATGAGGTTACTGCAGGTACCGAGCTTAAAAAAGAGACTGACCTAAAGGAATCCCCTTTTCGAGCTGGATTCCCTTCTTTCCCTGAATTTGATTTTATGAAAAATTTTCAAACGGACTTCGAGGATAGCTTTTTCGGGACAAACGAAGTAGCTAAAAAAACAGAAACTACTAAACCTAAGGCTAAAGCTCAGGAGTCGGATCCAATCCCTCCTTCCAGCCCCACGCCAGATACACCAAGTAACAGTGTAACTGTTATTCATGACCCACTGGACCACGAAATAAAGACGGAAGACGAAGAGGAGCCTGCAACTCAAACCCACTTTACCGTAAGACAAGAACCTCTACCACCACAACGGCCTATCCAGCATTTTCAGCGTCCCATAAGCCCATTTCACCACTCGTTGCAGCGTCCTCAATTTCCTCTGCATCATCCGCAAGCTCTGCAGCGGCCACAGTTTCCACTGAAGCATCATCAATCTGCACTGAAGCACCAGCAGCCAGCACTAAAGCACCAACAGTTTTCCCTTCCACATCAGCAGACTCCAATACATCAGCGAACTCCACTCCAGCGCCAGCAGTCCTTGTTGCGTGGTCCCTTGACTCGGCGTCCCGTTCTTAGCGCCGGATTGTCTCCATCAATGGCCAGGCTCCAGCAACAATTGCCTCGCACTCATTTGGGTACCCGGTTTGTACACCCTACACTCCGACCTATTGGTCCACTGCATCCGCGGCCTTTCTTCGGTGGTCCCTTGCGACGAAGCAAGAAAGCCGATGAGCAGTCCAATGAGAAAACAAGACCAGTCTATGCTTCGGCTGTAATCCCCGGTCCCGCACCCCACTATTCCCTACTGCCCAGCTTCTCCCGAGTGCAGGCTCCGGTTGAGATCATCAGGAAGAACCGGAGGCGGTCCAAAAAGAAGAAAAATAAGAACTCGAGGAAGAAGCGAAGCGCCGATTCCGGCCGATCGGAATTAAATCTTGACAGCGACGTAGAGAATCTCTTGTTTACTGACGTCTTTGGTGAGTACTTAAAATATGACCGAAGTGACCGAAGACGATTGTGCGTTCGCCACTCTAACACGTGATTGTGTATTCACTGGACTAATCCCTAGCTGTTTTTCTTTGGGGATGCATGGTTTCTCAGTCTAATGGGAATGACTTTATTTTTTCTCTGTCTGAAAAAAGTTGCATGCTAACTAACATGAGTTTTTTTTGCTCCTACTGCATGCTTTTATATAAGCAATACCAGAATTAGATACTCGAAATTACTGATAATGATTTTTTATTCACTGAGTCAATATCAATTTTTTTCTCTCTATTCAGGTTGCATGCTTTGCTCTATGATGAAAAACAAATCGCTCTTGCTCGCTCGCAAAATATTCTTTTTTCGAATGCTGCTTGCCAAGCACACACAATTCGCTGTTGTTTCTTGCTTTGCCGCTAGTGACATCACGGAAAAATCGAAATGTCCAACATTCGGGAAGTCCTCGACCCTCCCAGGAGATACATTAGTATACCCTATTCCTGTCAGATTGTCAACGAGCATCAGCCTCGGGGATAACCCTAGTGTTTTACCTCGGGGTTTATTGCATCTGGCCGCAAGACTCCTGCTCTGTGGCTAGTTGCGAAAGTTAGGTACGGTAGGTTGTTTTCCTTCTAGCTTTACGCCCTTTTATTCTACCAGAAGTGCTGCGCTGGCCAGTTGATGTGGTATTACCGTATTCTCATTGACAGCGTCCTAATTAAGCTTACAGTAAAATTTATCGATGCTGATAAACTATTAGCAGAAGCCGCAGCCTATTAGTCCATAATGACGTCATTTGACTCTCATTATTTTTTCATAAGCTCGTATTATCCTGTTATTTTTGTCCCTATAAGAAACTAAATATTTTCGGCTTCGCTGCATTTGTATCCTTGTCTTCGTTGCTTCTCTGTCAATTTAAAGTTACTTATTCATTTTTAGAAATGTACGCTGTGGGCGTGCTTATTAGTAGCAGCAGACTAAAGCTTCTGAAATTGACTCTCAAGGCCACAAGTTCAAACCTCGCTACCAGCTAGGCAAGTTCTTCGCGGTGCTTGACGTGATCATTCAGCCTCCGGTCTGCGTAATGCTGTGCTTTTACTGACCTTTACTTCCAATGTGGAGGGTTGGGGAGCAGATTGTCGCATGGAGCCTTTCGCCACTGGTGCCATAGCTCTAGACGATCTGCGGTTAACTGCAACCGTATGCTCCACTGGGGCCTGTAGGCAGCACAAACCAGTGCGTGTGGGTTTCCCAGTTGGTTATACGGTCAAGTTGACTTTACTTTTAGCTGGTGGAACCTCGGGCTTCAAGTATAAGCCTCTGTTTCGCCAAGTTCGATCGAGCCTCCAGTGGTCAACGATTTTTCGATCTAAAACGGCCATTTAGAGTCTGTCCGTAGGCTAACGGCTTACCTAATTGTGATTACCGTCTGAAAATGAATGCACAATATAAATTCACAAGCTTACAATTGAAAATCGGGAGCATTTATATCTCTTAGCATTACTAACAATTGCTGTAAGTTTCATAAAGATCCATTCAAAACTTTGAGTCATTGCGCTAACAAGCAAAAAATCACACAGCGACAAACCTACGAACAAACAAACCGATCATCCCAAAACTTTGGTCATTTATTCTTCGTGACATACCTAACTACTCATGTAATTTTCATAAAAATCGGCCCATAAATTTTTGAGTTATGGCATTGAGAAAAATGAGGCTGACAAACAAACTGATGGACGGATCTTCACCGAAAGTTAATCATCTGTTCCTCCTAACGTACCTAACAAACCCTATAAATTTCGTCAAAATCTGTCCATAACTTTTTGAGTTATCTTTGTGACAGACACAGACAGACAAACAAGTAGACAGATAAACCTGACGCAGACATAACCTCCTTGGCCAGGAGATAATGAATTATATATAATAAGATATGTAAAAAGTGAAAAATCCCAGTGAAAACGTATATTGGACTGCCAAAACAATGCCTAACCACTATACGAGCAACACTATACGGACCCCTATTACGAGTCCTAAAAAATGGAGAGCGAGACATCATCAGCTAAGTTGACTTGATCTCTGGAAGAAGTTCTTGTTTCTGAAGATAAATCACTGTTGTATCGTACACCCATCGACTACGGCGGGAAAACCCTCAATATAATCATAATAATGGTCGCTCTTCATAGCCTTCAGCGACAGCTCAGATATGTATAAGACAGTATTCTGCTTTGGCCGCTTACATTCTAGCGAATCTTGTGCATTGTGTGAAAACCTTCCAGCCGGAAGTAATAAGTTGGATTCTCATGGCAGACGTTTGGTCCCCATACGAACTACTTTGCGTCCAAAACGTTACTACCTTCCTTGAAACTGCAAAAAATGTACAACTTTCTACGGGTTGTCCATTGTTCAAGAATGGAATAGATGTTCGCAACTTTATAAATGACACTTGTTAAACCAACTGATGCGACTGCCAACATTTTAGTAAAATTTTTGATAGATACACAGTTGTGCTTAAAAGGACACAGAATTTTCGTACGCTGAGTCCCACGTACAGCCATCAAAACACTGTCGTGTAAAGCCCCTGCCAGTTGCCCCGACATTGTGGAATTTCGAGTTTCGTTGTCTGTATGCCTTCATGTTCTGCTATCGTAGTTCCTGCTTGTGTGCCGCGATTGCCACGTGCATTGTAAATATTATGCTACATGTTTTGAATAACCGGTTGATTTGTAATTCGTTGTCACGATGTTGTCGATTTGCTTATTATTTTCATATACCCTCTTTTACTGTCACGAAATCTAATTGCCTCCATGTAAATAAATGATAAATATGAAGCACATCTAAAACACCTTGGAGTGTTACACTTAATGTGATGTTTGGTTTTTTTTTCAGCAAAAACCTTTTTTCTGTAAATGTTTCAACATCGTGTTAAAGCTGTATTGGCGTTTGAACGAAATGCGCCTGAAACAAATCTACGGATTTTAAGCCTGAGATTTCAGTAATATACACCTTGAACGGAAATAATTTTTTTCGCATTTGCCAAAACTATTCACATGCTCGGCTCCTATGGAATAACTATGGCAAATTTGCCATTTAGAATTAAAATAGTCTGTGAAATCAAATACATTACGGAAATAATAGAATAAAAAATTTCCTCTTCTGCCCCAAACGCTCTCTTGTATAGAGTTCTAGATTTCTCGCAACACTTCATTCTTTTCATAAACCTTAGCAGTAGATGCCCTAAAGAAATTTAATTTTTTGTAATTTGCACGAGACTGCCAACTATTGCATTGATGTACTCGTAATTTGTCTCACTATAGTGTACCCTACCTTAAAAAAAATTAGGGAATAGAATTTAAAATGATTCCTCTTGAGTGTTTTTCCTTTTGGTTATGCTATTGCTAGGCAAAATACAATGCAGCTGGTCGCGACTTCTACTTTGTCATCGATAAGAAATGTGAAAAAAGTGGTATCGATCAAGTCAACTTCGACAGAACATCACCATAATTATGTTTCAGCTGTTGAACATTGCCGCATAAATAAATTGCTTTCTTGCTGTAAAATCTTCTTACAGATTTTCGTAAGAAAAGAGCTCGACATATAAGTCCCTGCCTGTTGCGTGTCAGCATACGAAGCAGTACAAATTTTTACCCCTACTAAGAACTTATTTTGCTCTCACGGTATTGCATCAAGCTTAAAAAAAATATTGTGCATCATCGGTTCCGAATATTTGTAACAGAGAGCGATCAAATCCCTTTCTTAGTTAAAACACAAAATTTACTGGTAAAGACACAACCAAAGAAATAGCTATTGGTCTTTATCATGATGTTTTGGTGATTGCCACTGCTTACGAAAACTTCTTATATTCTTGAAATATACTGAATTGCTATCTTATTTTTTCAGCCAGCTTTTTCTACTATCTTGTTACTCACTGCGTAACAAGTTCAGTAAAAATTCGGTCATGTCAGGAACTAAAACTTCCTTGAAAGCAGCGGTTCACTACACAAACACTATCATCAGGCTGTAAAACGCAGTGGTGAAAATTGTTTACATATCTTGCTGCCTCATGATGCTGGTGTATCGAAACCTTAGTTCCAGAAAATTCTGGTCATGAACAAATACCAAGTATTGTTTATATTATAACGTAGTAAGTCAAGAACCAAATATATTTTGATCATTTTATATTGTGTGAATAGATACTCCGCTGGCTAAGGAGACCAGTGAAGGCTTCATGCAGGACCAGCAACCTTTGCCCAGCTTCGCTGCACTTGGCGGATTCCAACCCATGAAAAGTGAAGTTCAACAGCAAGGTACGTTTTGGCAGCAACCCGTTCCTCATATCCTGCAAAAGATTATTCTTTCACTCCAGCTGTATCAATGTTATTTTATTAAAAATTGAAGTTTTGTGTAAATATAAGTTTTTTAGCATTATATATTTTTGTTGCCTAGAACGCCTAATTCCTGAGCTATCCGGCTGTATAAGATTTCACTATTTGACATTGATAGGTTTATTACACACAGGCACATTTGATACAATACAAATTGCATAGCCACTGGAACTTCAGCAAAGTTTTTGGGCTACACAAAGCAAAAGCTAATACAATAGCATGACGTATTCATTAAAACGATAATTTATAAAACATCAGAAATGGAATCTAATAAATACTCAGGAATTTTATTGAGATGCGTTGTAATATGAAATATTGTAGAGCCTTCCTCAACATCAACACGCACAATTCAACTATAGAAATTAAAAAAAGAAACTATTAAATTGACACAATTGAGATCAATAGTTAATGTAGCCATAGGTCTACTCCCGGCGTCAATGGGTGGTATAAAAAACAAACTGATATGGACACAATAATTTCTTTTTTACTGTCCATAAGGAAAGTCAGCACTAGACCCAAGTGTTTAATTTCTGTTAAGGGACACTGGCAGTATCCGTAGAGGATATTAAAAAGCAGTTGCAGCTGTGGTTTCAGTGGTCAGTTTCTGAATATGGTTGCGTACAAACTGCCCAATGTCCTACGTGCAGGAAATTTCAGACAATCGAATAACTAAGAAGACCATAAAATTTGATGTCACTTTATTGGAACTAAAAGACTCATTTCTTTCGCTCCAGCTTCGGAATTCAAGCCTCATTTCCGGGTGCCCGTGGTAGATATCGCCGAGGAGAGAATCGACCAGCCCGCCATCGGCCCCGACAACTTTCCTGCTATGAAGGTAGGACTTTTCTCTTTCTAGTTCTGGTGGGCCTAGACCAGGAGTTCCCAAGAGAAGGTGCTCGCATCCTCCTAGGGGATGTGAAACCATGTTTTATCTTTATATAATTCAACAATAAACTTGAAAATTCGTTACTCAAAAACTAAAATAAAGTTGATTTGTTATCATTATGCGGGCTATGAATTTTGTAGAAGTGCGACCACATAGTAAAAATTTTCTAGAGGTGCCACGCATAGAAAAGGTTGGGAACCACTGGCCTAAATGATATACAGCAATAATCGGCACTTCTGCATAGTAGTACGTATCGTGCCTATTTATATTTGCATGTCCATCTACCTGTCAGACACGCTTTCAGTGATAAAACTCAGTACTCAACATTGCATTATTGTTATCACCTGCGAACGCAGTGGGAGATGTGATAATGTTTTCAATGTCGGTCTATATGGGTTTCAATATATTTGCATGTTTTGCCACCTATAAAATTTCAGAAGGACGGTTAAGGATATTATCTGCATAAAAAATACTGCGTTGACTGCAAAGTTTTGCCTCGTTTGAACTGGATAATAATAATTGTCCTCACTTTTCTACTACCAAACTTAATACATTAACTTCACATTTCATTGTAGTACTTTATTTGGATAATGTGTGTTTTATAGCCGCCCCGAATTAAACAAATTTCAATGAATTTTTGAATAGAAAACATTAAAACATCACAGAAACAAGTTTTTTACATTCCAGAGAGAAATATATGAGCTGAAGTGTGACCACACCGAAATCCTGTAACTAAACTGTAAACTGAAAAAAAGCAAATCAGCCTCTGCAAAATACCTCCCACCCCTTTCTTTATGTAGCATCAGATGATTTTAGGCGTGCTGACGATACCCTTTCGAAGCAAACGAAAAGATATGAATACGATGCTGGATGCCAAATGTCAATATTTCAGTGTTACTCAAGGTTACATTAGGTTGGGTCTCTGAGGCGTACATTTCCATAAGATAAAACATGTGTGATCTAATGAGATAGATATTTAATTAGGTACAGCAATATTAAGTAAGGTTAGGTGCAGCTAGGACTGGATCGCTTTAAGCTTTCATTGTTTTGCAAAGTAAACATGGCTGACGCAAGCCCGCTGTGCTTGTTATAGTGTGTGGGTTTTTAATTATTTCTCTCGCGATATGACTTTTTACAATGAAACAAATGTATCTAAGTATCTTTTCTTAGAATTTTGCAACTAACAATGTATGTCTAACCCCTAAATTCTGGGGGACCATGAAACTAATCTATACTCTTTTTCTTTTGTGATACACTGAACTTTGAACTATAAAATTTTGGATACCAGCTATTCACAGTTAATCTTGCGGACCAGAACCTAAACCGGATGTAGTTTATTAATTTGTTTATATCATAACCTGAAGTGAGCACTTTCTGTCGTAATTACGACTTTGCAGCCCCGTCAGAAGTGTAAAATCAGGCCGCACGAAATCTCTACCTACCTTTTTTCCCGACCATGCAAGCGCTTCGGCTGATGAAGCTTTCGAGCGATTGAAACGAAAGGCACTGGGAGGCTTTGTTGAGGGGTAAACACGCAAACATACCGCCTCAGACGTACTTATACCGGAAACACGCTATCGAATCCAATCCCTTTTCTATATTTTTCTGATTTTTCGTTCGAATAAAGCTTTGTTAAAGGTACGGAGTCTTTACGCTGTAAATTTTTATCTATAAATTATACTTTTATGTTCCAGGAGCTCGCTTCTCATGGCGAGCGACAGAAGCGGTCAGCGCAGAGTACGTCTTCGCATGGGCCATTTAGCAGGAGCGTTTCTGACGTCACTTCAAGCAGCACCAACCGTCGGCAGCAGCCTCTGGTGCCTTTCGAGTCATTCCCTGTCTTCAACTTCCCCAATTTCGGGGAACGCAACAGCCGCGAGTTCTCGGGATCGCCGGTATCGTTTGTGCCGAGTCAGAGACACGGAGGAGGAAGTGGCCATAGTGTTACTAACGCAAGGGAACAGAGACGTACGCAGTCTGCTTCCTCCTACCCACAAACCTCGACCAGATCTAGTCTAAGATCTCGATCTGGCGAGGCCCAATATCCTCACGACAGCATTTTCAAGGCTGAAGGGCAAAGGATATACCCTTCTTTCAACGGCGGCCGGAATCCTTTCGGTCACTCCGGTCACACTGCCCGAAGTGCCTCAAATCGTCGCCCGTTTTACCCCTCGCACAAAGTTCACAGCGGGGCCAAGAGTCGCGGCAGCAGTAACAATTACAATTCTCTCCCTAACGGCTTCCGCGATTTCCATGAGACTTTTTATGGACACCGAGAGAAGAACAGACCAGGGAGCCACTCTCACAGGCAGAACGACTACGCCCCCGTCGATAATTCACTTCTTGGTTCCGGAAACTTTGAGGTGCTCTCAGGCGGAACATTCTACGATGATGATGGTGGGTACGGTCACCAGAGACATCCATACGACAGTTTTCTCGATAGCGGATATCCTTATAACGATGGAGGAGGGCATTATAATCAGCCTCATTCCAATAACTACGTCGATGATTTCTTCTCAAATTTCAGAGACTTTTCTGAATTCGCCGTGAGAAGATCAGACCGAGATCGCGAGGATCGAGATGACTTTTTTGGGGGATACGCTTCCGAAAATATGGACAAAGTGGTAGCATTGTCTTCATCTGAACTCAAGAAATTTAATTTCCAGCAAGATGCGAAGAAAATTCATCCTGCTGAATCCACGAAAAAAGAAGACAATCCTCCTATGGTGACCTCTGCAACCTCCCATTCGGTCCATCATCCTCCTCGTAACATTCAGGAGGTCATGGAACTTGAGGAAGCGGAGCCTAGCAACCGCGAATCTGCTGTTCAATCCGTTGACGAAGTGGATCCTCTTATCGCCACATTTTAGATAATTTTATATGAAAGTTTTTATGCGAAAGAATAGGTACGTTTTTGAGGCATGATAATTTACTGTATTATCTTCATGCTCAAATGAAATATAACGTTGTAATTTATTCGGCTAACTGTTAGCTAATTAGGAAATGTACGTTTGAGGCATGATAATTTATTTTAATATCTCCAAGCTCAAGTCAACGATTTCGAAAACTCTTGACACTTTTCGATACAAGAGGCGTATAATTTGATTGTGGGAGTAAACATAAAATAATTATGATTATTTACGGTGAGATACAGTGACACATGCCTCTTACTCTTTTATCGATTTCGAAAAGTGCCCATGAAAGACAACATTCAGTCTGCACATTGGTCGAACGTGGCGTGCCAAAACCAAACGTGTTGTGGGTCTAAATTTTGTGCCCTTCATTTCGTGGATTTATTTTCCGACCCGTAAATCGATTGGAGTTTTTCGTGTAAAAGGAAAAGAATGAACAAAGTGTAATTACTACGTACGCAACTCCATCCATCTTTTTTGTCATTCTTCATTGCGCGTATAATCACTCTATTATGGACAAATGTCCATCCATTTCTGTTATTGTTGACGTTGAGTGAATATACACTATGGTGAAATAGAGAAGAGAAATCTTATGTTTCTCAACAGGCGTAATCTTTTCTCTCTTTCGTTACAAAAATGGCATAATCAGAAGTTGCTGTTTGCAACCTCCCCTTCGCAGTTTCTTTAATTTTTTTTGTGAATGTTAAAAGTAACACGTCTAATTGAAAGAAAAACAACTTTCCGTAATAGGAAAAAAGGGATTTTTAGAGTAAAAAAATGACATTTTTCCATGGGAAGGTGAAAAAAGTACGTGTGCAGGATATATAAATATGGTGAGGAGACAAGTTTAGGGTAGTGATTTCGAAAATAATACGTGATATATTAAAAGTTTAGATATGATCCCATTTTCCGCTGGGTAACGAGCGCGTCATTATTCAAGAAATATTTTTTTGCAATTCACTGCATTGTTACTGTACAAATATCTCTCATTCTTGGTTTCCACGAATTGGCGTAACTGGATTTATCATACAATATATGAAGTATCTTAGGACCTACTACATCTAAGTAATAGTTGTTTCTCATTTTTCTTCCTTTAAATGTGTGGATTTAGCACTTAAACTTCTTGCCCATGCGCAGGCTACTTTATATTTTTTGTCAGCACATTCCTCATTCATTCATCATATTTGTATACTTCAATTAACTGCAACCCATATGCATAATTCTCTTCAGTTATTGCCCGATTCCTATCTTAGTTGAAGGAATTATAATTTCCGATTCTTTTATACTTAGAACTTCGTCGAGCCATCAGATATTTTGTGGTGGTATTTTATGCTATATTTCACTTACTATGTCGTTCACTTGTTATTTTCAATCTTTTTGTTCCATCTAACTTTTTTCAGTCTTAAAATTTTGCTAGCTTTCTTATATGCACGTGAAGGTTCATCGTTACTTAACAACTTGGAGGAAAAATATTTTCAATAATTCCTTACGTTTACCGTATGTCCTATGTCATTGGATGCTCTTTTGTTTTCCTTGAAAATGCCCCTAAAATTCACCTTGCGTCTTAACACTTGAAGTTCAAGTTCTTTTTTTTTTTCAATAACTGCATACCACAGCTAATTATATGGTACGTTTTATCACTTTTAGTATCTCATAACACGGGCAATATGGTAATATTAATGGAACAACCTTTTTTGCCCCGGGTTCCATCCTCTTTTCATGAGTGTTCACTCATATACGTTGATACATGATGTACCATTGATTGTAGTATTGTTTATCGACGTTGTGATAAATTGAGGTTCCATGATTATAAATAATTTGCCCTGGATTTTGAAAGTTTTATAATTATCTAAATTATCTTAAATGACTGAAATTATTTTTATTTTTAAAATAGCTACTCTCAGAATTTGCGAGAATTAATTCGAAAAAGTCGCGCCTATTCATGCGGACTATCATTATATGTACTATAATAATATTTTGTCTGTTTTTCAATCTGGCCTGCATTATTATGCCCTTAATGCAGTACGTTTCAAATAAGACAATCATTTGTTGTTGATTTAGTTTTATAACTAAGGCTTTTTGCTTGTATAAGTCCTTACTTCTTATACACTCTTACCAACGGAGAGTTCCTATGGATAGGTTTTTAATCGATTTTATATATTGAATTACACAGAATGTGATAAGTATTTTATCCCGAGTAGTACATGTGCTACTGTCGCGTATAGACACTGCCAGGACGAGCTAAGCTGGACGCGTTAGCCTTAATTTGCCCGAAGCTTCAGATAGGAGCGTTGGTTTCGTGAATTTGCATCGTGTTTCAGATGTTAGTCACCACCCGATTGCAGTTGAGACGGCAGTAGGCTCCATTTTGCGGGACAAAATTGACCATTCAGCCGGCTTAAAGGTAATCGATTTGAATTTAGCGCCTCCAACTTGACGCCAAAGGGCGAAACCAAAACTTTAGCATGAAGCTCTAGACATTTAAAAGCTTATAATCTTAGCTTAACTCGTCTTCGCTCTGCCAATCGATAACGCCTAAGAAAAAGGCTCCACATGTGACCTAGGGCAAAATTAATTTCTTAACTTGTTTCCTATAATACATCATAGTTCTCATATAATTAGTGAGTGATTGCTATATATTGGCTAAAGTCGAGGTGCCGCAGCACTACTTAATGTTGTTACTCGCGTTTGGGCAATTTGGGGACAGAACTGGGACCGCTACGCTCTTCATTGTAAATTACATCGCTGTTTTGTTAGTCTCTCTTTTGCTTTGTGTCTGTGTGTTTGTCTGTTTAGCTATGATTATTTTGTTCTTGCATTGATTTTTCTTTGTATATAGCACATCGATAGATATTTGTTATCACGCTTCTATTCTTTTATTACCCTTTGTATAAATAGAGGTACGAGTATTAAGACGGGCTCACACGAGCCGTTTTACGAACCCCATTGGCTACGTACTACAAGCGGGGTAACACGCACAGGAATCAAAAGACTGCCGTGTGAATCTCCCTTTATTACTTTACACTTTACAATTTCACCTCATTTGCAAGCTATGTAATGACATCTTGTAGCAAAATTCGTATTCTGGGGGTGCACGTGCAACGCCCCCCCCCCCTCCAACACAGCAGCAGGGGAGTTCTGCTTGCCTCGCACCAAGAAAATTTTGCGCCCCTATGGATAGCTCAAGTTTATTCTCATATGGATGCAGTGGCCAACAAATTGGGTGAGCAGCAGCGTGAGGTGCTGCGTGTGGAGCTATGTGTAGATTCAGAAACTAGTTTTACCTAAGGCTAATAAATTTAGAGCAGGGTGATTTATACCTGTAAGCACTGCCTGGCCAGAATAAACATAAATAAAAATCTGAACGCTCAGTTCTCAAATTTGTTACGAAAGCCAGCATCACTGTGGGGTTTGTCTAAGCAATTATTTGAAAACTTTAGTCATTGGCAGTTCATGAGGCCATTGACCACTACAGTAGTGACTTTCCATCACCTTAGTTTGTTCCACAGAAGCTACAATGACGGCATTCTATGTTACGAGATCCCTTCCGTAAGTAATGCCTCCTAGTTTTTTAACTCAAAAAGAAGAAAAACTGCCCTCACGGGTATATTATGACGGGCCCTATCCCTCTCGTAATATATATGGGCCCTACGACCTCAGGGGCAAACCCGAGTACCTTTTCCGCAGGAGATGTTTCATCTAGTCGTAGTTCCTACTGACGAAGTTAGTTTTGTAAAGTTGGGTAGGTTCTCTATTTCCTTTTCTGTTCCGCGAGGTGGGCTGTCGATCGAGATAGCGCGCCTAGTCCGAGGGATTTCTCTCATCTCTCTCGTGTGTAAGACCGTGAAAGAGGCCGACCACTCAAGTGTCTCCTACTATGCTTTGCGCCTTGTTTCCTGCCCGTAGTAGCGCACGTAGGCCACGCAACATATTTTGTGGTTTTTGAATACTACACACTCATCTCTGTTGGAACGCCTGACTTGCGGCTACGGAGGTTAAACAAAGTTTATTATAATAATAATAATAATAATAAATAGAAAAACTACGAAAACAGAAGTGGCACCATTAAAACTAGAGACCTTCTTGTGCACCAGAATTTATTTTGATGTCTAGTTATCACCCTTGTCAATGCCCTTTTGGCAGCTGTTAACGAGAGCCTTCATGCCTCGGTCATTAAAAGTTGGTGCCTGCTGAGGCGGTTCATGTTTTCACGCCTAAGATTACAGTGTTGTCGGGGAAACTGTGACCGAGTAGTGCATCCTTTAAAGGTCCCAACAAGTGGACGTATGATGGTGCCAGGTCTGGACTATAAGGCGGGTGAGATAGCACCCTCCAACCGAGCTTTGTCACCCATTCCGTGGTCGTCAAACGTGTGTGTGGACTGACGTTGTCATGTTGCAAACGGAATGGTTCCTTTTTCCTGACTTTACTCGCGCTATCTGGGTCTTCGACTTTGTCAACGTTTCAACGTAACGGTCAGAGCTGACAGTCGCCCCTGGTTCTAAGAAATCCGAGAGGGAGACGCCCTTCCTGTCCCAGTAGAGAGTGCACGTCACTTTGCCCGCAAATGTATGCGTTTTGAACTTCTTCTGTGCTGGGGAGTGTGAGTGGGGCCATTCCATTGACTACCGTTTGGACTTTGGCTCTTAGTGGCAACACCACGCCTCGTAACCAGCAGAGGTGGGCGTAGCAGCCGCTACAAATTTTGTAGCGGTAGTGCCGCTACATATTTTCTGTAGCGGTAGCATGTTGGGCCGCTACTTTTTAGCGCTACTTTACTCCCGTTAGGGCTAATATTTATCCTTTCGTCCAGTAGGGTTGATGCATATGACGTGTACTTATTTCTTTACGGATTGACGCGTCCTTAATTCAAGAATCGCAACCTTTTTTTCGGAGAGAGATGCTTAACTTTGAAGTTATATTTTCCCCTATCTAAGACTGAAGAAAATAATTCGGTCGAAAATTTTCAACGTTTTGATGCCATACATGGGTGGTAGGACACATTTAGAGACGCTTTGCACGAATGACATGTTACTCGCAATGCTTGGTTTTCGAAATGTTTGACTTTGAAGTTCCCATTGTTTTCGTACGGGAGAAAATACCCGTCGATGGCACTGTGGGTTAGGAAGCCTTTTTAAAAGCTTGTTTAGGTTAGGTTAACACAGTTTACGTTATTGTGGAGCCGCTGGGTATTTTCTCCCGTAGGAAAGCAGTGGTAGGGTAATGTCTCAATTACCGAATGCCTTTCTATTACCGAATGCAATAAGATTCCTACCTATATTCGGTAATAGATGGGCATTCGATAATTGAGACATTACCCTAGCCTCGGAGTCAAATATCTCGAAAGCTGAGCGGAGTATCCGTGTGAAACGACTTAAAATGTGTCCTATTACCTGTGTATGGCATCAGGATGTTGAGGATTCTCGACCTTATTTTTTTCTGCTGTATTAGCGTAGATTGGGAACTAGAGCACTCAGAGAGCGCATATCTCCGCCAAGCAAGGCAACGGTAAGGAAAATTTCAAATTGGCTCTGTAATCATGATTTTCGGTAAATTTTTATTTTCACTTAGGCCTACACATGTTTTTTTTTGGGGGGAGGGGGGTTTGTTGCTTTCACTATGTTAATTGGGTGAATTTCAAACAATTTACATGCATAACGTGTCCGTCGCAAATGCTTAGTTTTTGAGATATTAGACGTTGAAATTCCCATTGTTTTCCTACGGGAGAAAATAGCCGATTTCATCACAGGCTTGCTAGCGACCTAAAAGGAACCTAACCAAACAATAAAAATCATGAAAATCATGTCTAAGTGAAAGTAAAATAGTACCTGATTTTCTTCATATCAACTCCAAAATCTGATCATTTGTCCCCTTTAATAGTATTTACAATTTCTGTAATTTTTTCTAAGATCTGGTCATATCTTTTTGAGTTATGCTACTAACAAACATCACGACAAATATGAGTCAAACATACAAACGAACCAACCGATCTGCATCAAAATTTGGTAAAATTCGCTTTTAGGACCATCACGCATTTTCAATATTTTGAAGTCATATATAGGTAGAAGGACCCATTTTAAGACGTTTTTTACGAATGACGTTTTTGCCGCAAATGCATACTTTCCGAGATATTGGACTTTGAATTTCCCATTACGATCCGCCATTACGGCCGTGTCGCGGGAACTAGCAGCAGGTGCTTTTCCATCATGGCGGCGTGGCGCGTATTGCTTTTCACTTTTGGTATATTTCTCAAAGGATATTAGCAGAACCAGGCCTGGTCTCCTAACCTTTACGAGTAAGAGCCA
>LQNS02007215.1:28662668-28678257 GCA_001587735.2 Parhyale hawaiensis | reverse complement strand
AAAGTAATGGCGCACGCATTTGTTACCACACACATATAATTACATATTTACAACTAGAGCACTCTAAGAACGCATACCTCCGCAAAGCGAGACAATGGTAACAAAAAATTCAAATTGGCTCTGAAACCATGATTTTTTTGTATTAACTCCAAAATATAATCATTTGTGCCTTTTGATAGTAATAACAGCTTGCGCAATTTTCTTGAAGATCCGTTGATAACTTCTTGAGTTATGCTGCTAACAAACGTTACGACAAACATGATTCAGACATACAAACGAACGAACCTATCTGCACCAAAATTTCAGCACTTACGTCTTTTAATATTACTAACAACCCCTATAAATTTCAGAAAGATCCAATTATTATTTTTTGAGTTATTGTGCTAACAAGCATAAAATTAAAAACCGTGACAAATGAACGAACGAATCATTACCAAAATTTGGTCATTTACTCTTTGTGATACACATACCTAACAACTCCTGTGAATTTCATAAAAATCTATCCATAACTTTTCAAGTTACGGCATTGAGAAACATGAGGCAGACAAACAAACTCCTAACATACCTAACAATCCCTGTAAATTTCGTCCAAATCAGTTTGAGTTATCTGGGTGGCAGACAGACAAACACAACGAAAACATAACCTCCTTGGCGGGGGTAAATATAACGAACAGGACTATGCCTTGGCTGACTGGTTGACTGCCACTTTCAAGCATCACCAGATCCAACATTTGCCCCTCCCCCCAAATTCAGCGTTGGATTATTATAATGAGGGTTTTCCCGCAGTATCAGAAACGAAGACTATATAACAGCGATCCAATTTATATAATATAGTTTAGAAGTTGAGTCGAACTCAGATGAGCTCTTATAGTACAATCTCGGCCAGGTGCACCATGTCTGGCAGGAAATAAAGCGCGAGCATTTCTAACCCTACACTGCTCGGCCGAACGTAATCGCTCAACCGTGCGGGCAGGGAAAGAGACGAAAAACAAAAAGAGAAGAAGACAGAAAAAAAACGAACACTCGTGCGGGGGGTCCCTTCCGTGGCCCCTCACACGGGAGCAGATAGGAGTCCCATGGGATGGGTCGCTTACCACCATTCGGGGCCCACCTCGCATAACAGAAGGGGAAACATAGAGGACCTACCTAACTCTATAAAACCTTCTCAGCAGGAACTGCGGCAAGATGCTACATCCCCGGCGGAGAAGGCACTCGGGACCCTTGGGTGCGTGACGCCCAAACATATTGTGGCAGGGAAATTCAGCGCTGGATCTGCCCTTGAGTAAGACATTGAACGGCAGTATGAAAACCACCCTCAACAAAGATACTGCCCGCCAGTAAATAGGAAAAAAACAGGTATATAAGAAAAATGCCCACCACCATTCACTAACAATACCACTTTTCACTACAATAACTTCGCTGCACAATCCGACTACTCGAATAAAATGTTTACCTTCCATCAGTAGGCAGCAGAACGTCACTCTTCCTTTTACCAGGACTGCTCGAGTCGGCAGCAGGGGCACCCATAGGGTGCAGACTCAGCTGAGGACGGGAGGGTGAGAAGAGAAGGAGCGGGGAAGACGTGGGAGGGTTGCGACACACTGCGGGGATGTGCGGTGAAGAAGGTCTGGTGATGCGGTGCTGGTGCAGAGGGTGAGGCGAGTTGGGGTTAGGGTGGGAGGTGATAGCAGGAACTGGGGCTCCTACAACGCGCCGTAGACCTGACATAAGGCCTGGGGAAAAAGGATGCAAGTGTAATTAACTCATTTCCAAAGCTGTAGACATCGTGAACACCTGACACCTTATACACAACCACCCGTTCACTTACAGGTAACACACAAACGTCCAACAGGTTATTGAAAGTATACCTGATGCACAGAGCACATAAGTATCTGCTACAAGCAAAACCTCGGTTCGGCATAAAATAGTGAAACTCATACCACGAGTAAGCACTTTCCCTTAGGGACACAGGGAACATTTTTGCAAGGGAAGTAAGAAATTTCAATGCTAAGAGTAAGCAGTAGTCAAGGGGGTAAGGTTTCTAGCGCCGCACTCACAGCGCCAATAACTCACACATTACCTAGACAATTGCTTAGTGATTAATATAGACTAGCGGGGCTGAAATTTGGCCAAAGTCGCGGCTCGAGTTCACTGAAAATAACTAAGCCGGATAAGGGGAAAGGTTGGGGGAGGAAAGGCCGTGGCTCCTATCGGAATTTACGTGGACTAAAATTTCGCCGGGGCCAGGATCGCTAAAAATTTCTCTGCCGCGACCGGGGCTGAGTAGTAGTAGTAGCAGTCTTTACTAGCGCTTCAGTGGCACACTGCCTATATCACGCCGAACTATTCCTGTGTTTAACCACAGGCTCGTGCGCCGACTAAGGCGCGTTTCAAATTGTCAATGATTTTTGTCTCTGCTTTTCTGCCGGTAGGTCTCAGAGTGGTCAGTGCGCTACTGACTGGAAAAAGGCGCAAGTTGAGCATATACAACCCCCGGGCGTAGCTGAACGCTGTCGCTCAGTTACGCCGCACAGGGGAAGGAAACGAAATACAAGAAAAGAGAAGTCTATAGAGAATAGGTAAGCCACCTCGATCGGCAGCCCACCTCCCAAAACAGAAGGGGAAGCATTGAGAGCCTACCTAACTTTACAAAACTAACCTCGTCAGCAGGAACTGCGGCCAGATGCTACATCCCCTGCGGAGAAGGCACTCGGGACCCTTGGGTGCGTGATGCCCAAACATATTGTNGAGGGGGCCCGCCACAATATGCCCAGGAGGGCGGGCCGGGGCTGAATAAGTTGGCAAGGGTTGGCCAAGTTGGCAAAAATGGCCGGGGTGGGGGGTGACAGTCGATCTGTATTGACTGAAGTGGTTACAACTATTCATACACGATGCGGTGGCAACGATTCGACATGCGGTAAGCAGCTATTGCAATATTATCTTGTGCAGCTAGAAAAAAGATGCACCTGGTGATACTTTGAGTAATTAGCGCCAAAATGGCACACTTTTAATTTCTCCTCCGTTAACGTGTCTCCAACTTGTAGCTATTCATGCTCGTTAAGTCACGACAGTGTTACAGTTTCCTGGGAGTTAATCCAGTTCGCCACAAAAAACAGTAGACGTTTATAACTTGTCATAATTCCTATATCGGCAGCATTCAGGAGCAGTAAAATATTAGATGGGATCAGTATTTTGAGCGGTCTTTCCGAATCAACCTCCCACTTACCTACCATATTGCCTCATTCTTCCCCTTTACAGCATGGTGAAAACATAGCCTACACTTATATGTGGTACAGTATGTAGATAGGAACGTATCATCCATGCAAGAGGGTGATCCTACACCGGATCAACGCACCTACACAGCAAATACGGTGAGATTAGGAAGAAGGGAACGAAAAGAAATCAGTAGGAGCAGGGTTAGATAGGCGGCAGTAGACGGACCACCAGGCCCATTCCTAGAGAGACACCGGGAATTACGCCCCGGCCCTCTATGAGCTACTGCCATTATGATATACATAGATGACTGACGAATAAAGAAAAAAAGTATCTCTCTTAAAAGTTTATGACTCCGGGAGGTGTTCTTGAAGATGTCTCTCCCAATGTTTGTCAAGGAAATTTTTAAATGCGTTGACTCTTTCCGCACCCACAACGTTGGAGGGAGTCTATTCCAAACGTTCACTATGAAATACGGAGAGAACTGCTGTCTTAAGGTAGTTCTTCGAACTTTACGCTCGAGTATTTTTGCCGTTGCTTTGCAATATTATATTGAGTAGTCTCCACAACAACGGCGATCTAACAGAGAAAGAAGCAAGGGACATATAGTATGGTATGACGATAGAAATATGGGGACCGTTGCTTCACAGGCGATCATTAACGTCTCTTTCAAGAAGTCAACTGTAGGTACGTCGTTGAAGCCATTCAAATACTTGATTATGGAAGAAGTCATTCAAATACTTGATAATGAAAGAAAATAAAATTGGCACCAAAGGCAGACTTCTCCACGGCCTTGCATAAACTGACTAAGAGCAACACAAAATTATTTGGCAAATAAAAGTATCAGCCACCTATACATTTGGCTAACTTATACGGTTAAACGGTTGCCAACCACCATCGTGAAGCCTTGTAACATCAGGCAAAAGAAAGGCTCATATTTGAAGTTGATAATTTACGTGTTTCAAGATAAGCATTGTTGAAGCGGGTATACTGCAAGACCCAGTTTCATGTCAGGCTATCTATAATCGTAATTACCACTGCCTAGAAGGTCATGTTTTTGTCACGTTTGTCTGCCAAAAAAATAACACGAAGCTTTTGGCCGATCTTTACGCCAGTTACAGGGATTGTTAGGCATTTTACGAGGAGCAGACGATTTACTTTTGTTTGTTAGCAATATAGCTAACTCAAAAAGTTATGAATGGATCTCCATGAAATTAGCAGGAATTATTAGAAATGTTTGAAAGATAAAAATGACAAACTTTTGGTGATAATCGGTTCGTCCGTTGGACTGTTTGTCAGCAACCTAACTCAAAAAGTTACACACGGATCTTCAAGAAAATATCAAAAGCTGTTATTATGTTGAAAAAGCACAAATTACCAGGTTTTGGTGCTGATAATAGGGAAATCAAAATTTTAAAACCTATCTGAATTTTTTGTTAATTTTGCTTTGATTGGCGGAGGTATGTGCTTCGAGAGTGCCCTAGTTCTTTCATGAACTGGAGCAGAGGCCACCAAAAGACGGGCGAATTCGGTACGAAACGTCGGCTTTTTTGACACTCACCGGCAACGGTACTTGCCTCCACCAGATAAAAGGCATGAAACAGGAGACGTTTCGTCCATCTCCTGGCTCACAAGTACCGAACAGACTGATGACACTGCGCGATCGTCATTCTTTCACTCATCGGGCCACGCCATAAGAGTTTAGTGATCGCTGAACTAGCTGATGGCTACAGACATTGCCATCCCGAGGTGGAATCTAGCTGTTCATGGAAAAAATTGCAAAAATCTTGCTATGGAACTTTGCAGTAGGTAGGCAATAGCTCCTTCCCCTATTTAACGGCCATGAGTCACCACCGCTTACGATGTATAGAAGCACTTCTCCGTTTCTTATTCTTAGGCAGCACTGTGTGCTGCGGAGCATCAGTGATGTCTGGCGCCTGCTCCGGTGCGGACGTGCAGCGCTGCTGATCCAGCACCAGCCCGGCCAGGACATCGGTCGGCAGACGGCACATGCGATGTTGGTGACGAATGAGCTCCTGCACATTTGAAAAAACGATGAACATCACTCTTGTCACGGACCATTCGCAATAACTTTTTGACTTTATGAACATAAACGTCATTTTACGTTTCTGAATTAGTTACTTGGAAACTCTCATAGAAGTAACTAAGTACAAGTACATTTCATTCACCCAAATAGCATAATACATACAAACCTGCGTCTAATTCAATGAAAGTGTACACAGTTGAACTGTTGCGCTGGGGCGAGCTATGATCTATTTTCGACCGTCTATCAGTACAGTAATTTAAGTCCAATTTCACTTTTGCGTCCTGCACCCAAGGCTTATTGAATATGTAGCAAGGCTTGATAACTTTGTTAAAAAATGAAATATAAATAAAAAACACATGCATAGTACACCTAATAGGAGCTGCGTAGTAGAACCAGGCCACAGTGATAAGTGCCTCATCAATACCAAGTTAAGTAAATGTGGGATAATCTTCACTTTATTCAAATGTATCGTATATTTGCTGCAATAATAAACACCATAGTGGGTTCATGTACTAGCATCTTTCGTGTCACACTCTTAACAAAACATACGCAAAGAATAGGCCAGGTTAGAGATTTAGTCGATTTCGTTGCAGTCTGCTGAGAACCGTTCAACAAAAATTAGACCAGGTTGCAGAAGAAGGCCAAAGCTGGAATCTTTATCCTTAAAATTGAATGGATTTCTAGCTCTGCCAACATCGAAATCCAAGCAGCTTCTCTTAGCACTCTCATTGATGCAGAAAATCTAATATTTACTTTTTTTTGTATATCACTACTTTATTTCCCATGAGTTCACGATACATAAATTATTCAGCAGATGTTCTCCAGAGAACAGGGTTTGCTATTTTCCAGGGAGCAGTAGATACAGTAACAAGTTATCATCACCGGCGAGTAAAGCAAAGAGAGGTGATGTTTTCGTTGAAGATTCAAGTATTTACATATGTTTGCATCTGTTCACCGAAAAACAGGCAGCTAGAAGGAGTTGAGCAATGTTCATAATTCTTTGCAGGGAATCTTGTGAGTTGAGCTAGATGTAACCAAAGCGAAAAAAACTAGAATTAGCTGGCCATCAAAAACAACTGCATTGAATCTGTAACTCCACCCAAAAAGAGGCAGAAAGAGTTGAACTTTCTCAGACAGTCAAGTAGGCTGACTGAGATGTGGAAAATACAAAAACTCCAGAGTAAAGCCGACCAATGACGACACAACTTGGTTGGACAGATTGAATCACATACAAACCAACTGTTCCCTTTCCTGGACCACTCTTGATCCAATCTGGTGGGTCGGATTAAAATTGATATACTCGAGCAGTTTAGAAACGTCTTTCAACCAGGGAGGTGGACAGTCACGACAGTGTGTTATTCGGTGACAATGCAATAAAAAAAAGTTGTTCTTATGACTGTTGTAGGATGCTCGCTCAAGAGAAATGCTGCTCACAAGAAAAAATTACGTTGGTCTAAGGAGTGGTTCAAAAATAGGAGTGGATTTTCACAGATGACTCCTTCGAGAATTGAAAGAGAACAACTCTAGTGACCTTAAAAACTGCTTGAGAAAGTCAGATGCAGCATTCAATGAGTTGCCTGAACTCGTACCTGCCTGAATTGACACGGTGAGACATATTTAGAAAACTGAGAAACCAACTATGTCCCACACTATGATATCACAGATTCCTGGCCCTCGAAGCCTCAACCAATTTGACAGTTTCATCGAGATGAGTTGAGCTATTGGCTGAACCCCATAAAGTTTTTAAAGGATTTTTTCATATTCTTCAATTTGGTACAAATAATCTACAAACGCTAACAACTGCTGAACGGATATAGTCTAACACTTCCTTAATGGGTTAAAGTTGTGTGGATTTTCAGACACGAGCATTGATTTCACTGCTTTCATCTGCATTCTGTGATACAGGATCGACTCTCAGGCTTAACCAGTTTGGGATTAAGGCGATTGCAGCTGAGTTGCAGCACGAGCCAAAGCAAAAGCACCAGCAGCAGTTATGACTCACATTCTATACAACTTTCCAATCTCTCTAATGCTGACTTCAGGTAAATAAAGCCGTGACGATTCCCAAGGTATACAGGATGTTGATCGAGGCCCCCATGCACGAGGGTGTGCCCATGTTGGATCAACAAGAATGTGTAGAGCAAGTCAGTAAAGGAGAAAAGTACAAAGAAATTGTTGGTCGGAGCATAAACACGGAAGAGAGTACAGGATAATGATGTCTTGAAGAGCCACGTAACGCCAAGGTTAACTATAGCGTCCCACTTGCCACAACTCTCCTGGGCATAAGAGGGACGAACCTATTTATCCCATGGCCCAGCACACTTTGTCTGAGGTCCCATTTAATGTAATCCATGCATTATTATGGTTCCAGTTTAAATAACTCTATCTACAGCATACTCTGCAAATCGAAGAAGAGAACGTGAATGGTAAGCAAATGGAAACCACGAATGAAAAAAACAGTAACTCGAAAAAAAAAAAACAATTCGTAGGAGGATGACAACCAAAGAAGCTAAGCGGGCAGGATAGAAAAGAAGTCCTGAAATCCCAACTATGGATCAGGTAACCTATCGCGTGATTCGCGTGCTGCTTGAAATGCAATCCCCTTTGCACCGAATCAACTAACTCAACGAGTCAAACCCTATAACTACAGTGGAAATTTCTAATGCGCATGATGGCGACCTCCAAAATAGAGTGAAGTAGGAAAAATAAGGAAGAAAGAAAAGCATAGCTTAATTGCGGCGCAAGCGAATTAGCAATTTATACTGTACGTATGCTACATACTAGAAGCAAGCAAAGACACAAGACACTATGATGCACTAGATTAGTCACCTGCATGATGTCAATGTTAGCAGCGATGATAGTATCATCAGTGATTGTGGCCTGATGCGCCTTGGTCTTCTTTCCAGCCGCGGGGGCACCACTGGACGCAGTGGTGGGCGCCAGCTGGCCAGAGCTTATGGTCATAGGCAGCAAGTTAGGCGACAGCACCACAGCCAAGTTATACGCGTCCATCCTGTTGCTTGTGCTCTCTCGAACGACCTCATCCAAAAACTGCAACACAGGAAACCTTATGTTATTCTGCATAATAATTTAGACGTGTAAACAGTAGTAAGTGGTAATATAGGTAGGTACCTAGGGTACCAGGAAGCTACGTAATAAATAGTACCTAGGTACTTTCTGCAATGAGTTCAGAGGGGTATAAAAAATAAATTTATGGAATGTCAACTGAGGAAGGCAGACCTGCCATTTCAGGCGTAGTTAAGGGACAAAAGTCCTGCTAGAGGAAAATTTACAAAACTTGCGTAACAACAATCACAGTAGATATGCACTTCTACAAAAATAGTATCAATCTGCACGGGAAACATCAGAGGCAGAGTACCGTAACAACTTACATTCGGTGCCAGCTATATAGCACTAACGTCTGCAGAGGTTACAACAGACGCCAAAAAGCAAGAAACTTGGTCAAAATCGTCGATATAAGAGGATTGCTGTAATATACTCTAGGTAACTACTTGTATTAATTGTCGATGCCTGTATAGTAAAAAGTCCATTATTACAGTATAGCTCATCCAGCACGTGTGAGATATACATATATAGATACCTGGTTACCTAATTACATCATGAACAGCGAGCCACGGTATGTCTTAATTAGATAAGTGGTTCGCGTTAATGATGGGTCGGATGTCATTTTTTGCACATCCGCGGATCTTTACGCGTTTTGACATCATCAATTGCGGATGTTTCCATCTTGACATCCGAGGATGCAGATGGTCAAAAAGGTGCGGATGTACCGTGGATGCGGATATTCGTCCCACCACAGACACACCACCTCTCACGACGGCAGTTCGTACTTTGTACAACACTTGAGAAGAAAACTTTGAGAGTGCTTTGTTGACAGGGACAGCGCTTGCACACATTTCAATCCAAATGAGAATTTGCAGTTTTCAGTACTATGGATGAGTTTAGTGTACAGTGATAAACCTGCACATCCGCGCCTCCTTTGCAGCGGATCTTTAGCGGATTTTTCAGTTCTGACATCCGTGAATACGATTGTGGAGGTTACCATTCTAGCATCCGCGGATACAGTTGCGGATGTCAAAAAAAGTGCGGATGTTCCGCGGTTGCGGATATTCGCCCCATCACTAGTTCGTGTTATATACACTTGAAATACGATTCCCTATGGGCCAGGAGGAAAAGGTAAAAAGAGAGAGCGTAAGAAAAAGAATTGTGAAGAGCCCAATGGTACAACTTCATCACATTGACCAGCTCAATAAGGCTAACAGGATCAGCTGGTACCTACAATTGTAATGGCTAACAAGATAGCTAGATATGGCATTCGTAACATGAGATTATTTCGCATGGACAAAACTCATAAGTTATGGGCACATAAGAAATCATAGTATAGAACCTAACAACCAAATTAATCAAACCTGTTTAAAAACAATTATAACGAATCTAAACATTACCTACGGTCTTATTCATAGCCAAAGCTTAAGACACTCAAACTGCAATGGTGACTTAAGAAGAGGGAGGGGAGGGGAGGGCACTCGAGACCAGCATATCAAGCAGAACAGGGTGCCACTGTTCTAATGTTCTAAGGAACACAACGCATTGGAACTGTAAGTCCGGAAGAAATAAGAACATACCTAGCAAAAATCGCCAGCAGAAGAAGTACAAGGAGGCTGAAACACAGATGTCTCTCAGACAAAATTAGGGTTGAGGTCCTATGGGGATTCCCCTAGAGAAGCACGACTACTCCTGACATCACAGATAAGGAGAGAGCGAAGCTAACCTTAAGGCTAAGAAAAAATGAACACAAAGCAATTTTGAGGACAGAGAATGAGGACAGAGAATTTATCAGCATTTCGCATTCGCCATAATGTAGTTATAATTGAGACGAAAATGGGTGCAGAAAGTATTAGAATAATAAATTTATATCTAGCTAACTCATTGAATTATTATTATTCAGCAGTTTGGGCCTCCGCTTCCACAACTAAGGCCATCGAACAGAGGAAGAAGGAAGGGACATATAGTATGATGTCAATATAAACGTGAAACCCATGCGCGAGGGTGTTTCCACACAGGATCAATGCGCATTTGAACAGCAAGCAGGGAAAGAAAAAGAACAGATGAAAGTTGAATTAGTAAGAGTATAAAATCGGAAGACAGCAAAGAAGCACAAATGAAAGACATCCCGAAGGCCTAGCTAATGGCCTAAGTAACCTCCACAATTCCATGCGGTCGCCGCCCCCATAACATAGAATGGGCGAACCTAATCTAACCCTTTGGCTGATCCTGTGCTCCCTGAAGGGATCTAACGCATTAAAACACACATTATTTCCAGACAGGCACAACATGCGAACAGTAGGCACTATAAATAATGAGCTCTCACTCGTTTTTTTTTTCTTTCTTTCAAATATTATTCAAGATTTATATGTGGGCAATAAAATGCAGTAAAAAATATTTTTAACGGTGTACTCTTTAAAATAAAAGAAAACCGTCACTAGGAAATGCCTGATACACATAAATATTATGCACCATTTGTCTAAAAAAAATCAGTTATTTTAATCAATGACACATGTCAGTTGGGGCAAGCTTCCCGGGACAAATGCAATTTTTATCACTTAGCTAATAATTGATCAAAAAGATACGTTAAAAGCTTCAGGAATAATTCTTTTAGTAACACAGGAAGCAGAGCTTACATTCAGGAAGTACACAAGGCTGTGCTGACTCGGCGAGGGCAGCAGCAACGAACAGAGGGCGAGGCCCGAGATGCGAGGCTCGCCTTCTTCCAGGGACAACAGACATCTGTGGATAAGAAGTTAATATGGGCATTATCCCGCTGTAGTTTTTGCCTAAGGCACAAAAACCGTATTATCAATACATTAAAAACTAATACAAGTATCCTTTTTCACTACAGTGGCGATAAAGAGACAAGAAATTAGGGATAAAGATAGAGTGTATCAAGAGACGCGTGGAACCTATGCACAGGAGTGTTCCCACAATCAATTAACGCACAAGAGACAAAGTCAGGAAGTATGAGGAAGAAAGAATAGAACACAATATCATTAGCAGGGGTATGAAAATTGGAAGGAAGCAAAATGGACACAAGAAGTCATGTCCTAAGGGTAGCTAAAGCCATCTTAAAAGACCCTTCCAGTTGGCAGCCTCCCTGCACCGCCGGCTGGTATGAAGGACTATGGACACCCTTTAGCAATGGCCTGATCCCGCTCAGGTTGTGCTGCCGGGCTCCCGGACTTCAAGAGCCTTCAAGACAAATAAAATACACTCATACTCCTGTCCCTCTAGTTCCCCTTTCATTGATTAACAGTACACCGGTGTTTGGCTTTGGTCGCTCAGTCCACCTTTTAATCACCCGACAGATTCGTTTTTTCTCAACGGGAGTGACAGGCCAGAGCTCATAGCCATGTCATTCTCCTTACTACTGCTGGAAGTATGCCGAGCAACTTCAGGCCATCAACAAAATACCTGCTCTCTACTAAACATATTGATCTCCACACACACAAAAATAACAAAACCACAACCTAATTGTGATTCAAGAGAAGAAACTGGGCATGTAGTATGTTCATAGAAACGTGGGACCCATGGATGAAGGAGAATTAGCGAGCATGGGAACAGAAATTCAGGAAAGAAAAGGAAGAACAGAACAAACCATCATTAGTATGAGAATGAAAACTAAAGAGTGCAAAGTGGACACGAAAGGCAGACATCCCGAAGGCCAAGCAATGACTAAGGTGCTTGGCTAAAGTGATGTGCTAATGGCTACATTGTATTTGCCCATTATGAGCTAGAAGGTACAGAAAATTGGCAATATTCAATCTCTCTCCCATTTGCTTGATGAATCAAAATTAGAAAGTAATTTTTTAAAGCATTCATTCACGTAAGTATAAATTACTGCCGCCAAGAAAGGTAGCCAATACGCTATTGTCTGAGACTATCGTTGTCTGTCACAAAGATAATTCAACAAGTTGTGGACAGATCTTTAGGAAATTTACAGGAATTGTTAAGAACGTTAGGAGAAACAAATGATTAACTTGTGGTAAAGATACGCTCATCCCTTTGTTTGTCTGTTTTGTTGTTGGCAGGAAATGATAGCAATATTACGAGGAGCACATAACCAAATTTTGTAAATAATGTTACTCCGTTTGTTTGACTGTATGTTAGTTTTAATATTTGTCAGCAACATAACCCAAGAAGTTATGAGCGGATCTGTCTGAAATTTGCAGGAACTGTAAGAACAAATGAAGGGCACAAATGATCAAATTTTGGGGATGATTTGTAGAAGTTAGTATATTGGTCTTTTCGTCAGAATACAACTCAAAAAGTTACAGAAAGATCAAGAAATTTAAAGGAACTTCTAGGATATTATCAGTAACAAAACAGAGGACCAAATTCTGGTAATGACCAAAACCATATTCTAGAATCAGGACTAATTTGAATATTTCATTAACTTTACATTGCTTGGCGAAGGTATGTGCTTCGAAGAGGGCTGCTGTAGTCAGTGTCTGCACATGGAGGTAAATTTTCTATACCATCAGTTTTTTTGTTGAGCCAATGCATACGTGCTCACAAAATGCTCAAAGCCTTTTAATGTTAAAATAACAATTAGGTATGACCTGTAAAAAAAGAAAAATAACAGCATTCAATGTTTAAGCTTTAGGTGTGCATTTCATGGAAATTATGCATACAACTGTTCCAAGTTGTGATTTGGCCCAAAGGACCAAGATTATAGATGTAGAGATTAGAGAATATGGCCTTCAACAAGCAAAAACAAAGCTGTACCGTAACATGCGGGCGTGGACAGACGGCTGGAGGAGTGGCTCTGGGAGACAGCGGAAGAACTGCTTCACGAGACAAGCAGCATCAACTGGGTGCATGTTGCTGGGTAAGTTACCACCACCATCAATGAGCCGCTGCAAAACAATGAAAAAATTAAAATACAAGTAAGTTCAATGATGAGCCTGTTACTCGAACGAATTTTTACACTAAAATTATTCTATTCCTAGTTTTACCACTGCACCCACGCCAAACGACGTGATGCGAGCAGCAATAGCTCAAAGAGGCCGGGGTGTTAGTCCCGGTGTCTTCTGGGAATGGGCCTCTTGGTTCGTCTACTGCCGCCTATCTAATCTAATCTATTATGTCACACCAGTATAAGTCTCATCTCGGCATTCCTGCCAACAAGTATCAGTTGGTCGAGAGCGCTACTAGGTACTGGCGGGGAAAAAGCGCTGAGCACCACTAAGAGACGAAAAATAGAGAGGGCAGAAGAAACACCCATGTGAAGGGTCCCTTCTGTGGCCAATCCACAAGAGAGCAGATAGCTAGGAGTCCCATTGGATGAGTTGCTTACCAGTAGACTTGATAGTAAGTACAGTGTAATCATTACAGGTGACGTCAACTTTCCATTCCTAAGATGGCAACATCCAGACGTGCCCCATGAAACAGGTAAGTTTTATTTTCAACAAAAACTTTTCAAAAACAGTAGATGAGAGAGAACAAGCACTATCTCTACTACAGGCAGTGGAACAACTTTCGTTAGTGCAGATGATTACTTCGCCAACAAGGAAAGAAAACATCTTAGACCTCATCTTTGTACAGAATACCGAATAGGTATGTAAAGAATATCGGTACATGAGATACAACTTTGTTTGATCACAAACTCATTGATATCACAACCCAGTTCAGTAGCTATGAATCAAGTGACTTAAAGAATAATGGGCAAAATAGCATAAGCAGTCTTCAAAATTTAAATGCTTTCAATAATCAAATAAACTGGGAAGGTTTGATCAAAGAGCTGCAGTCAGTGAACTGGGACGCTCTTCTCAAAGTAAAACAGCGGACGAAATCTTTGTTAACGTTCTGTTGGAAAAGTGCGTGAAATACCTACCATCGGCTAAGAGGAAATGTCCTAAAAATCGCCACCATAAATTCCGCAAAAGCTTACTAAGGAAAGGAGCAAGATTGATCAAATGCCAAAAGTCATCGTGTGCATTACAGCGACAAATTGAATGCCAGCGAAAATTGGAAAAAATTGAACATACACTTGCAAAATCTCATGATGAAAAGAAACAGGAAAAAGACCTGCAAGCCATCAAGGAGATAAAAGAAAACAGTAAGTACTTCTTCTCTTTTGCATCAAATTACGCGTCTGCAAAAATAAAAATACGACCATTAATGGACGAAAATGGATCAATGACTGATAACGATCAGATGAGTGAAATATTGAGCCGTCAATACCAGAAAGTTTTTAGCAAAAAGACGAGTAACCCTGATGTTCAAGTATTAAAAGTAACTGATAACTATCTAATGGATTTTGAATTCATACAACTAAGCATTGAATTAGCCATCGATGAAATTAGTGGGAATAATGCTTCAGCGCCAGATGATGTTCCTGCAAAAATCCTGAAAATGTGCAAAGTTAAAGTCAACTTAGACCACACCCTCATCTTGGAAACCCACATGCACTGGTTTGTGCTGCGAGTATAGGCCCACTGGCCCCAGATGAGTAAGTGTAGTCGCAGTCGCCCTCGGGCCAACAACTATGGCGCCAATTTGACGGAAGGAACAAATGACCCGAGACCCCCCACCCCCCTCATCTCTGAGGAAAGCAGTTCTGCCACAGCGCTGTGCATGCACACACAACTTGCCGAGTCAGCACAACAAGATCTGCAAAGAGCTCGAGAGTCTGGCGGAGTACCGAACCAGCAAGCGGCGATACATGGTGTTAGAGCTGAGAACGGAAGCATGCAGCTACCGTGGCAGCAAGCTAAGCATTTCTTACTGCTCTACATCATGTGGCGCAAATCATTGGACGATGGTGTTATACCAAGCACCTATAAACACAGAATCATTATCCCAATCCCCAAAGTTGGAAATAGTACAGATCCAGCTAACTATAGACCTGTCTCATTAACGAGCCACATAGTGAAAACGTTTGAGAGGGTGTTACGTAAACACCTAGTGCACCATCTAGAGAGGAATGACCACTCACATCAAAACAACACGTATTTTGACATAATCGTTCCACTACTTCACAATTGTTGGAGCATTATGATTCCATTGTAGAGACATTGTGCCAAGGAAATAATGTGTGCGTAACCTACTTAGATTTGGCTAAAGCTTTTGACAAGGTTGACCACGGACCATGGCCAGGGTTGCGGAGTCGGAGTCGGAGCCGGAGTCGGAGTCGGAGTCGGCCGGAGTCGGAGGATTTGAGGCGGAGTCGGAGTTGGAGTCGGATTCTCACTTGCTCTAGGAGTCGGAGTCGGAGTCGGAGTCGGAATTTTTAGCCCGACTCCGACTCCG
>LQNS02007215.1:28629452-28648118 GCA_001587735.2 Parhyale hawaiensis | reverse complement strand
GCTTTAAACGATCTGTACACAGAGCTATTCTGTGATCTCGGATCTTCTTTTTTTTTCATTCTTTTGTTTTCTCCACCCGCTGGGCTGGTTGCGTGGGGGTTTGTTAACCTCATGGAATTTCTCCGTTCCTACGTCGCCAGTCTGGTGTGATTTAATAATAATAACGCTACACATCGACCGCAGGATTACTTGACTGGCCCTCCTCGTAAGTGAGGCTGATGGCAAAGGCAAACTGATAAATCCTCGATAAAATTTGTTCCATTCAATGTACCGACTGTTCTTGGATGTGCAAGGAATGTATCAATTGGAAAGAAAAACGAATGCGTGAGCACTGGCCAACGGTAAATTGTAAAATTTACTGTAGCCAATTATAGGTAGGTCATTTTGCTGTTCCAAGCTTCAATTATCATTGTTCAAAGTTGGTATATAGCTACGAATTTGTGGTTTTTTGCCGATAAACACATTTCTTGCAACACCGAGAACCGTATACTTTTTGTTTGAGGTCGTTCTGTTGGCTGAAAAATATTTATTGAAGTTTCACCTGTTTACAATCAGCCTCCTAAGCAAATTGCAGCGTACAGTCAAATTATCGAGTGATCCATGCCCTACATAATTTATTAAACCCTGCTTGGGTTGAAAATGCTTGTTGCCTAAAGTAGGCCTATTTATGCTTGGACAGGCAATTAAAAAAAAAGAAAAGAAATAAAACGCTGTATCTTTGGGATTTCGAGCGAGTCAAGAGTCAAGAGAAATGGGAATTCAAAAATCCTCCAAGTCACCCAATTCCTAAATGAGTTTATCTCCAACTTACCGATGTCCTACTATTTTCAACCCAAGTGCGGTTTCGCAGTTCAGGGTTAAGCCAAGTATGAGTATTGCTATATGTGAAAATTACAACTTTTCTCCGTGCGAAAATTATAAAATCATCTAAGCTTTTAGCAAAAGTTAGGGAAAGGCTGTAAAATTATATAATTAAAAGTCTAGGGCATAAGTATTTTATAGCTTTGGCAGGATAATGGGTAAATCTAGAGCAAATAAGGCAGTGTTTTAATACAAAAATGTCCCAATTAACTGATAATACATTGTTCGTTGGGCAAACGTTTGACCCCATTTCAACCCTGACAGGCTTATGTAAACACCTAGAGATAAGTTCATAGTGCGTGAAGGTACGACAGTGTAACTAAAAGTTACAGTTAATTTATTTAGAAACCACAATCATGAAAATCGGTCTACTAGCTTTCAAGAAAAAGTTATGCAATGTTAATACAATTAGGTGTTTCGGGTAAATTGAACTAACTTTTTTCAGTTCCAACAGAGCAATGGTTGATCTTTAATTAATGGGACTGAATGTTATTATACGCACGAGAGGGATGAGGCGAAGCGGTGTAAAGCAAAAGTATCTAAGAGTTCTTATAGAAAATGCTTAATTGAATAGGCTATGCTTTTAATCGAAATTTTTACCCAGCAAGGTCAAATAAATTTTCAAAAATAAATAACACTATATACAACAACAGGAAACCAAGCGAAATGTTTTGAGAAAAAGACAGACATAAAAATCAATCTAACACTAAGAATGACCGTCGTGAGTTTATATATTTATTTATATGTTCGGTGTCACGCTCTTCACGAAATAGGCAAAAATTAGCTCGGGCCTTCCTGGCTTCATCAGTGAAGTCATTTGCTTGAAGACTGTGGTGATCCTGCCAAGCTTCATACTGTAGGAAACTGATAGGCAGAAAATATTTCAGGTTGCTGATGATGGCACTGGAACGGTATATCTGCAAATGGTAAGATATTCTTCGGCGGTCAGCACGCGCGTAAATGCCACGATGATTTCTTAGCAGCAAATTGTTTTCTCCATTTTGGGTTCTTCTTTCTACAGAACAAGTTTTCTCCGGGTCCTAGTCATATGCCACCCTCGAGTATCTTGGATAATGCTCCGTATTTATTAGAAGCAATATCAACTGTGGGCTAAAAATAAAAAATTGCTAATCGTTAGTAACATTGAATGCAGTTCTTTCTCTTCCAGCTTCTCTTTCCGTTCCCGTGGAGTCTGATAGTCATTACTTTTTCTCTACATCGAAATTATCTTTTCTTTTGCTTTACGATGTAGCTACACATTTAGTAGAAAATCAGCGAAGCGTCAAGAAACCAATTTTCCCGGTGCAATAGACGTAACAATTATTTATTCCAACTTCTTGGACGCGAAAATTTTGTTAGGCTGAAGCTATCTCACCGTGTATTCTAGATGCGCAGCGGAAATGAAATTCAGTGATGTTTCAGTGCTTACTAAAATAGTTTTTTATGTCATCTAAGGAAGGGCAGGAGTGTGCTGAAGAAGAACTGAAGTGTACTGCTCAACAGAAAGCACGCTTCTCATACCATAATTTGAGTTGGCCGTCGTAGAGTTTTCGTAGATTTGTATGTATTTTAGTATGGAAAGTACAATCAATGAAGAAGTGTCACCACAAACTTCTTGTGATAAAGAAGAAGCAAGTCAAAGAAAAGAAAATTCCGCATCGACCGGCCTGTATTAAGCAAATACATACGTATTTTATTGCGTGAATTTTTTTCACTCACGGGTGTACTAGTTAAGTATATTGAGAGAATGTTTAGTTCTATTCGATGCGGATCAATGAAAAAAATTAAATGCTTCACAATAAAGTTTTTAAGATTACTCCCAGACGCATAAAAAAAACCTGAAACAAGCACTTTTACTCAATATTCTCAATCAGAGCTCGTCTGAAAAATTTTTACAGTTAATTGCATAGCGCATCAACCAAGGAAAATTAATAGCAATATTTTGAACCAAAATAATACAAATCGGTCCGGTAGTTCGAGAAAAAAAAGTTGGGAAAGAGATAACAAAGTGAACGTTTCGTGTAAACACTTTTCTTAAACCTGTCCAGGTAATGGGGTCAAATTTTGAGAGAATTTTTGGGGCTTTTCGCTACTAATGGATAAGGTGAAGCATTTTACGTTAGTGTTTCTAACGTTCTCCCCCAGGTGAAAAAAAGCGCCCCCTCAGCTGACACAGGATGGGCCATAGGGTTAAGTTAGTTTAGGTTCGTCTATCCTATGCTATAGGGCCAGGCAACCCCAGGTGGCCCGTGTAAGTTACCTCAGCCATTAGCTAGGCCTTCGGGACACCTCTCGTTCGAGCTCAGTTTGCTTCCGTCCCGATTTCATACTCCTACTTGCTCATTCTTTATAATGTTCTTCCTCTTCTTTCCCGACTTTCTGTTGTCATGGGCGTTGTTCCTGTGTGGGAACATCTTCGTGCATGGGTTCCCCGTTTCTCTTGGCATACTATCTGTCTCTTGTTCTTTCCTCTGTGAGCCCTCAGGGGCATATTCTGGCGGGCCCTTTCCCTGCAACAAAAACAAACCCGTAGTGCGTGGGTTCCCAGGGCTCACGGAAGAGACGTCCCCTACATCGTAGACCGGCGTCAAGGACGACTCTTCCAATCAAAACATCTCAATCCATCCAAGAGATATAAAGGGGAAGTGTTCCACGAAGTGGGCTGCCGAATGGTGGTAAGCGACCCATCCCATGGGACTCCTATCTCCTCCCGTGTGGGGGGCCACGGAAGGGACCCCCCGCACGAGTGTTCGCTTTCTTCTGTTTTCTTCTCTTTTCGTTTCCTTCTCTGCGCCGCACGGCTGAGCGATTTCGTTCGACCGAGCCGTGTGGAGTTTGAGATGCTCGCGCCTTATTTCCTCCTGGCAGATATGGTGCACCTGGCCAAGATTGTTCTAATAGAACTCATTTTAGTTCGACTTAACTTCCAAACTATATTACACAAAATTGAATAGCTGTTATATAGTCTTTGTATCTAATATAGCGGAAAACCCACAATGTAATAATAATAATTCCTCTGTGATATCGTTCCGCTCGGAAACGGAGGCTTAAACTTCCTAACTATAACTATTTTTAGCTCTAACGGCGTCATTCAGAAGGTATTTGTAAAACATGAAGCGTGGGCAAACATTTTCACCTCTATTCATAACCTTAGAAAGGTAAATAGTGTTTTAAGGTTAAGTAAATGGTGTACCCAACGATAGAAAATCATGTCATATATTTTGTCGCTAATAAAAATACGACAAAATTTTATCCAATAATTTGGTAGAAAGTGCTGAGAAAAGAAGTTAGGTACAACAACTGTAAATTAATCGGGAGCGCTGCAATGCTAGTATTAAAAATATACAATATATTGTAAAAAAATATGTGTGAGATTTCATTCTTAGGGGGCCAAAATATACTTTGGCCCCCCTTTCTTCTTTCTTGGGGGGGCATGGCCCCGTTGCCAGCCCCCCCCCCTCCTGGATCCGCCTATATGGTGGTTTTCCTGCTGAATGGTCCAATGCATTAGATGTGACCATGGTTTTCCAGGGAGAGGTGTTACCTTCAAAGTGAGGGTGAACATTTACATTAAGGGTGATTTTGTTATTAACTGATGGTGAGCATGTCAGTCTTTTTATCAACAATTTCTTCGTGTGACTAATCGTAAGCTTAGAACTGCACTAAACTTGACCGTTTCTGACCCAATCAGCCTCACGGCTAGCTGATGAAACTTCATATCTCAAACACAAAACAAACAATGTATTGTGATTCGAGGAATACATTTATTAAAAAGAAATACACAGTCATCATCAAAGACCATCAGTCGAAGGCCTATGGCCATAGAATTCAACAATCGTCACCCAGCGTTGACTTGTACATAGGCGTTTGTATGTTTCTCGTTGATATTTGCGTAAACAGCAGCCCTCAGGGGTATATTCTGGCGGGCCCTATCCCTGTCAGAATATACTGTATATGGGCCTCAGGACCCCAAGGGCTCTTCCGAATGTCTTCTCCGCAGGATGTGTTGCAGCTGGCCGCAGTTCCTGCTGAGAAAGTTAATTTCGGTAGGTAGGTAGGCTCTCAATACTTCCCCTTCTGTTTCGAGAGGTGGGCCGCCGATCGCGGTGGCCGACCTATTCCGCTGGGCTTCTACCTTCTTCCTTGCGGAGGGTCACGGAAGGGACCGTCTGCATGGGCGTTTCTTTCTTCTGCCCTCTTTCCATTTTTCGTTTTTTTCCCCTGTGTGGCGTGGCTGAGCGAAAGCGTTCAGTCATGCCAGGGGGTTGGAAATGCATAATTTGCGCCTCTTTCTGACAGTAGCGCACTGACCATTTAGAACTCATCCGAGTTCGCTTATAATCTGAAACTTTCCTGTTGAAAAATCTTGACAAAAATCATTGATAAATTGAAACGATACATACTTCGCGTCCTAGCGGCGCACGAGCCTGTGTTAAACCACAGGAATAGTTCGGCGCGCTATAAACCATGTGTTGCTGATGCGCTAGTAAAGTTCGTACTACTACTACCGCGGACAGCTTTGTTTTGTTTGAGGTCCTTATGTAAATGGGACAACATTTCATTTCAGAACCTATTTGGCAGGTTGAGTGGACTATCAAGTATGCGGTAGTGTAACCCATGATTGAGTACTTCAGTAGACACAATTGAAAATATCAAGAAATACGACACTGGACGCTAAAGGGTTTACCTTATTTAACGCTGGTAAAATTTTATTTCTGAGAAAAGCTGGTCAAGTTCAGTCGTGTCGTATGGACCGTAAATACAGTATTGTTAAAGTGGTTCCGTGACAGAAGCGCCCCCGACAGATGCTCACAATGACAAAACAAGGTGTCTACTAGGTGCTAAAAGTGCTAAAATGGCAAAGGTGCTAAAAATATGCTAAAAAGTGCAAGTAGGTGCTAAATTATTCTGCTACATACAGAAGTGTTTTTTTAAAGATATACCTTCTGAGACTTCTATGGCTTGTTGATAACAGTAGCTACTTACTCATCTGCGTTCATACAATGCAAATTAGTTATTCATTAGTGTCAGGCGGGGCGATTCCGACCACCCTAAAGATCTGGGGTGATTCCGACCAAAGCCTTTTAACCACTAAAACCTGATTTTATGAAAAATCTGTTTGCACCATCCTAAATGGCGGACATTGCCCACCATGCTCTTTTAGACGTTAGCCTAAAGGCAGATCTGAATTAGTTTATATGTGATATCTGTTGTTATCAATATTTTACTTTCATGTTTAGATGAATTTATTTGCACATTGATATTATTTCAAGTTTGCATTTATTTTCGCATTTAATTTTATTTATTTGATTATTTTATTAAGAATTTATTTTATTACTATGATTTACAACTATGTTTTGTGATACTGTTGTGATATTAATAAAGGAGCTTCTAATGCAACCAGCGGTTTGGAAACATTAGACTCACTGGCAACCTAGTCTGCACTGCATGATAAAGGCGGCTGGGAGTGACTATATGGGGAGTTGTGGAGGCCACTGGCTGGGTCAGACTAGGTTGCCCGTTCTCTTGTGGGTGAAGGTGCTAAAATATATTTTTGAGAGGTACTAAAAAGTACTAAAATCCAACACTAGAATCCCTGTAGACACCTTGCAAAAGCGCACCTACTATTCTATCGTTTGACTGCATATATAAGATTCACATTAACAGTGTCTAGCTTTTAGTTAACTTTTATTATCTTTAGTTAACGTTTTGCCAGCTATAATCAGGCTGAGTTCATTTAGAGAAGTCGCTTGGCAACACTTCCTAGCACAAGTATGGATAATCTTTACTGTTTCTACCGGTAGGAAAGGAAAGAAACGACCTGCAGAGAAGAGCAACTGCTCCTCACGTCACAAAAAAAGTAAAAACAAGCCTAACTAATAGACGATACGAAAACAAAATAAATATAGAAAACAGTCCACCACTGTAGCCGCTGCTGCTGGCGATTTGACAACCATCCACGCCGAAACATATAAGCAATTAATCGTTGTATGTTATTAGGGTTTACCTCGAGTTTATTAATAAAACTTAATTCTCAAACCTAAGCTGGTCAGTATATATAGGTTTGTATGTTATATATAAAAATTTAATAATCAAAACCTATACTGTATAAGAGTTACCAGAAAATCACGATTCGAAAATAATGAACAAAAAACAAAACGTGTTACGATATAAGGGAGACGTACTGTTGAATGAGCATACATTCATTTTACGATACCATTCAACGGGAAAGCTGCCTGACTCTCGTTCAGTTGAGGTTTCTATTTAACAATGCATAATGATTCTAAAATGCTCAGTGTAACTTGGTCAGACGCAGTCCCCCAACACCTTCATATCATTCAGCGTTACAGGGACATTGAAAGATTCAGCGTGTATGTGAACAGCAGAGCAGACTGAGATCGATGAGCTAAGAGGGAATTAGTAAGAATGCTCTTTCCAGTGTGCTCCACAACTGACAACTGTACGGATTAAAGGCTTGAAAAGAACAAGCTTAAACTTGAACAATAAGGTTATAATAAACTCATCGCTGAGAATGATCCAAAATCAATTTCAGCGCGGTGTTTGCGAAGTATAAATGGAAGTTCACAATTAAATTTCTCGGACTATTTTCCATAAAAAGTAAAACCGTATGAAACTTTGTACCATCCTGAGGCAATTTATCACTGTTAACATTCACTCTGTTTAAAAATCTTGAAACCTGGAATTCAAACTATTTGCATGGGTAACCATCTGACGAAATAGTTTAACACTTCAATCGAATTTACCAATTGACAGGATCAACAACACAATACATATATTCAGAATTTATGTTTGTTTTTGGCCTATGCAATTCCCCACAGCCGACCACACAACCTCTTATGAAGGGTAATAGTTCTAGAATCTCTGGAGAAGATTCTATAAATTCTTTGTATTCGTAGTCGTTCAGTTCACTGGGCAGCGCCATCTAGGAAGTAGTAGTAGAACGATAAGATAGTAGGTGCACATTTGTCTTGTGCGGTTTTGTCATTGTGAGCAGCATTTGTTGTGTGTGCATAGCCTATGTCCGGTCACCTCTTAAAGTTATTACAATAGGTTTAGTCAGAACAGACACACATTGTATCTGAGTCTCAAGTAAGCTACATAGTAGACCGGCACTCAAGCGAGTTTTGACTTCTGGCCCTAACAAATGGTATAACGTAGTTTCTTTTCAATGTCTTCTGTCATTCAAAAAGCAGCGTGAGTTGTGAAGTATCACCAACCACTACCATTGAGTTGACGTCAACTGTACTGATTGCTTGCAGAGGCACTGAGACAGAGCAGCCCAAGAAAAAAGCTCGCGTAACTGACACGTCGCCTGTTGTGGCAGTTAAACCCTCGTCCTGCAGCACCGCCCGCCTGTCCTACGCCGCTGCTGTTGCTGCATCCCCTAAAATGGCTCCACCGCAGGTAATTAATTTGGACTTGATATATATCGCGCAGTGGTGCTGCATCACTTGAATTTAGTTTTACTCGTGGTAGTAGTTCAATTTATGCTGACCCCAGGGAGGTTGTGTAGATTACCTTAGCCATTAGCTAGGCCTTCGGGACGTCTGTCATTCGCGCCCACTTGGCTTCCTTCCCATCTCGTACTCCTATTGATCTTTCCCCCATCTGTTCTTCTCTTCTGACTTATTGTTCCCATGCGTATTGATCCTGTGTGGGAACACCATCGTGCATGGGTTCCACGTGTCTATCGTCATTCAATATGTCCCTTCTTTCTTCCTCTGTGATATCGCCTTGGTTACGGAAACGGGGACTTAAACTTCCAAATATAACTACGAATGTTTTCTTTCTGTGAGCTTAGCTTATGAGAAAAATTCTGTTAGCTTATAATGCCAAACATAGTTGCTCGTAATTTGTTCAAATCACGTACAGGCAAAGTCAACTTGACCGTACCCCGAACTGGGAAACCCGCATGCATTGGTTTGTGCTGTAGATATAGACCAACAGACCCCAGAGGAGTATACGGCTGCTGTCGAGCGCAGATTGTCTAGAGCTATGGCGCCAGTGGCGGGAGACTCCATGCGAAAATATCTGCGGTCAGTAAAACCCGCAGCAGTATGCAGACCGGATGGTGACCGATCACATCAAGCGCGTCAAGAAGATGCCCAGCTGGGAATGGGGCACAAACCAGCGGCTGTGAGAGTCAAAGTCAGACGATTTAGTCTGCCGCTACTGCGGGTCTTCAATTCGTCAAAAAAAAAAATATATATATTTTTCATATTTTTTGTCCCTCGCGCTGTTAATGTATGTAGCTATATGTCGTATTAGGAACAATATTTTCATTACTTTTAATCGCTACGTTAAGTTGGGCGGCGTGTAACGAATCTGAAAACTAGTCAAGTTGCAATTTCATTTTACTTATTCCGCACAGGTGGTAGCTGGAGGAGTTCCATGCAAAGTCCGTCGGTCGGCAACTACGCGAGAGCCATCGGTATCCTCTCGTCTATCTTTCCCTCGTCACCCAAGCCTTGCCACTTTCATGGATCCTGCCTTTGCTATACGGAACAAGAAACGCTCACCTCAACATCGGCGCTCTCTAAATTCCAACCTTACTGGTAACCTAGCTGGCGTTGGAGAGAAGTGGGTTGTGAAGCCTGAAAAGAGTGTGCTTCTTGATAGCACGTCGAGCAAGAAAAAACCCACTTTGGTTTTATATCCATATCAAAATGAAGTGCCACAGCCTTTGCTTGCCAGCAAAACGAATGCCGCTGATAGTACCAGTAAAACTACTAACCAAGATGTTGCCGGGACTCCAATAGCCATACACAGCGGTGCTTCGCTTCAAAGCAACAAATCTCACCTTCACAAGAGCAAGAGTGAGGTCATCTCCCGTGGCAGTGATTGCCAAGAGTCAGCACCCGGAACGCCTATAAAAACCAGTCGGGCTGAAATCAATCTGAAGTTTCAAACCACACCAAATCTGGATCGTATTAGTGGCTTCACAGTGACCACACCGACGACAAATGGACCTCCTCGCACACCCGCCAGCGGAGGCTTTACACCGAGGCAGAGCTCCGGCCGCGTCAGCAAGCGCGCCCGGCGCAAGGCTCGCAACGCGCGCCTAGCTTCACTGGCTGACCCTCAGGGCGAGATAAGCGTGTCCGCTTCGCCCAACCCTCCTGGCCGCGGTGTTCCTGACGGAGCCGAGTGCACACTGAGAGACTCGCCTGCTGTTGTTGAAGATTCTTCAACTTCACGCAAGGAGTTTGAACTTGAAAACTTGGAAGATCAGTACGACACGATCAAAGGTGCGGTTGCTCAAATGGAAAGACAAATCGACGATGAAGCATTTCATGAGCTCAAGCGCTCTGTGTTTTGTGGTGAAGAGATGTCATCAATAGTAACCCTAAACCACAATGAAATCATCCAAAATGCATATGATCGGATGGAGAAAGAAAGTAGCGTGCTGGGCATGAGCCCATCTGAGAATCTTTCAAGACGTTTGGACCGCGAACTAAAAATTCGTCGCAGAAGAAGCGGTGACAACTGCGTCGTAAGGTCTCCTAGTGCACGGAAGATTGGCACAATCCGAAGGCGATCCAAAGAGCTTGAACTGAAGACCCAACACACTAATTCTTCTTCCTCAGCTAATGATAAGTCTGCCGCCCCGAAGCAGCCCAGAACTCCTCTGATAAAGCAATCGCTAATCAAGTCCCCCCTCTCTCAGTCGCTCAAACGCGGTCGCCCGAACTCTGTGCGATGTGGACTGCCTTTCATAGTACGCCCTTTGGACGCCGAAGCGTCCCCTGCTGCTGACCGAACGTTCACGATCATAAAATCAGAATGCTCCATGGTACGAGCAGAACAGCAGCTGGCTGTTTCAAACAACAGTGCACAGGAAGTATCTATTAGTGACCATAGCCGTAACGTCGATACTGGGGCATCAGTTTCTATGGTTCAGCAGCTTAGCCCAGGGAATATGGACGATCACTCGCTCCCCGCCGTACAGCCTGGTGTGAGCTTAGATGGATTTTCCTCCTCTGGTGACATTGAAAACGAGCACTGGGTGACTGCCTCCGATTTCCTAGAAAAAGTTGATGATCTAGTGTCTGAAGAAGTCGCTGAAGATGATGTTACTCCCGTGAGCAAAGAGAAGGACGGCAATCGCCCTTCTATTGCGGCTTTAAAGAAGCAGAAGAAAGTTACTGCAAACGTGCAACTGTTTAACCAGTTGGGATGCGTCACTCCCAGCCAACGTCGAGCTTCTCGCGCCTGCATCACGCCCGCTGCCGCGCGAGGTGCAGCGCCACGTCTTCCCGCATCAGAACGGCGCCAGCAGCAAGCGGGACAGCAGCGAATGCGACCGCCTGCCCGCGCTTCCCTCACACCACGGCATTTCAACTCGGCCGCCTTCCGTCAACAGCAGCGCCCTCGGATGGTAGCGGTCGTATCGCCTCTCAGAGAGAACACCGTAAACGTGACACCTCGGAAATATGCCCATGCTGAAAGCTGCGGCGACGGTGTGTTTAAAACTCCCGGTCCTCCACCCTTGACTCCTGTATCTGTGAGGAGTAAGGGAGCGATTAAAGTAAGTAGTTTGTCAATGGAATCGCCTGCCAGAGCTCAGAGGGATCACTTCTTTTAAACGCACTGTGCTTGTACCTTCAATGAGTACGATATTCTCGGTACTTCAAGTGGCATTTCATACACTTAACCTTTGTCGGCGCTTAAAAAGCACAGAGCTCTTGTAAAAATGCTTACTGTGTTATGGTTTGGTCTACGTGGTGTACTGGTCTGACCAATGCCAATCATAATACTCAGATCTTGTTGAATGAAAAATTTGCATTGATTGTTGATCGATAGTATAGGAAGCTTATTATCGACAGCAAAATTATGCGTAGGACAAGTAGATCATTGAAATTGTTCCTCGTAAGAAGGCTAAGCCGTACTTAAGCAAAGAACACTTTCCATTAAGCTATATTAGTCATTTCTAAGCATGTTGTCTTCTTATTGAACTGGGCTGAGTTCAAAAATTTGTTGCAGATGGTACTATTTTTTTCAGTGAAATCTAAAAACTAATGCGTTTGCGATCTCATTAAATTTTTGTGTTTAGCACCATCTATAGGTACGATAGTCTTCGGTAAGTTTTGATTTTATCATAATTGTAAGTCTTAAGAATTTTCTCATGTTGACTACCAGTTCTGGATAACCTGGTATATTTTTATGTTCCTCCTCGACTCCGATCAGGTGAAGTACTTCTATTTTTTACGTGTGTGTTCTGGTTTATTGCTGTCGTGGTCTGTGCTTGAGCTTGCTTTTGTTTTTCTGGCTCTTCTGACTGCTTTACGTTGCCTGTTCAAGTGTCAAATTGGTAAATTTCAAAATTCTCCCAATTTGCAGCATAGGTATAGACTACTAGTATAACCCATTCGGTACGGCACATGAACTGTTCTTAAAACGCCTGCCTCAACTGTTTTACCTTGGCGAAAAAAATACAGGTCATAACTTTCATATGTTTAACCTAGAAGTGAAACAGCTGCCAAAAATATTCAGGACGCCACCAATGAAAATGCTAGCAGCATCAAAGAATAATGTTAAATGATACTGGTGTGCAGTAGCAAAATGGTGATCTGATGTAAACTCTCACTTTAGAATTCCCTTCATGAGACAGCTACTTGGGGAAGATTTTCATGATGAAACTAAGCTATCCTAATTGAAGTTTTTCTGACTGCAGTGCAGATCAGTCAGTAAAAAGACATTTTATGCGTTGTTTTCGTTGTGGTTTGCTTGTAAATAGTTTGTTCATGAGTTTGTGTAATAGCTGAGTATGATATAAATAAGTAAATTCAAAACAAGATTAGAACTCGGCTAAATATTTTACTGAACTGGAAGAAAATCTATCTGGGTTGCTTGACTTGTTGTAATATTATGTATGTTTGCTATATCAGCTTATAGTGCGTCATTGCCTTGCTCATGAGGCCATGTATGATCTCGCGTAGTATAATTTATAACGTTAAGGCTCACAAAACCGAAGCGCTTCGGTCACCTTTTAAATAGTGCTAGTCTTACGGACACGGAATCATAATTCGGATCATAAACTTTTAAGCGAGCATTCTCTACTTTACCAGTCCGGTAGTGTACTAAATATGCGGCAACGTTTATTCATACATCGTGCAGCTCTCGATGAGTGATCGCATTATTGTGCAGTTGATTTTGTCTTACCTGCCATCATTACTTACATACGCTATACGTATCAGCTGGTCACTTTTAGAGCAGGAAGGCAACTGAAAAGTTTCTCGTTGATTTTGGCTTGTCGTACAGGCTGGAATAGCCCTTTTTTAGTCGCTATTAGAGCAGTGAGAGTGTAGTTGATTCTATTACTTCCATCGAGGTTAAATAGTCTGCTGAGCCTGAACCTATCAGAACCTTCGGTCGTTAGCCTGAAATACGTCACTTTGGATCAGTCATAACTCACGAAAAAAAATTTCCAGAAATGGCTAGCGGCCTAACTACTAAAACGAGAAAGGCCGGGAGGAGCAAGCTGGCACATTTTTATAGCTTAATGCTTGAACCACAAATATCTACCCGCAGTTGCTAGTGTCGTGTGCACGACGTCAAGACACTAACTCAAATCTGCTCGATGGAAGTGACTCTAGCGAGTGCAATACATTCTAGTATTGTGACAGCAGAACTATAATGCTGCTGTGAACGACTAAAGCTCATATCCTGGTGGTGGGTAAAAGCACAATTGGGATTCAAACTGTTTAGTTTGTACGAGTGTGAGGGATTTACGAATTTTGTTCAATCGCTTATCTATAGGATCGGTGAAATAATTTCTTCCAACCACTATTCAAGTATCGTACAGGTAACTCTCCTAATTGGGACAAGTTATGTTCTTTGTGATGAGCCCTGGACGTCAATTCGTAGATAAATAAAATTTGCAGTTATACATGATTTGTTTATGATACAAGAGTACGAAACTCTGTTCAGAGTTCCAATAATTTATCCCTAGAGCTTATGCAAATGTACGTGCAAGAAAACACCTATACACACTGAAAATTGTTGCCATCCAATATCTTGGTGATTTACAATTCATGTGGAAAATTTTACATTTACAATCACCAGAGATGTTTGCATGCAGAATCCTATGAGCGATTTCAAATTTCGAAATGCTCCATTGAGAAACTTTCTATCACAATGTGTATTCCAACTAGAAGAGTTACCTGTGCCAGTATATGACCTCTACAGAATTTACGCGTTAATGATCTGTAAAATGTTCTCTAGTATAAGCAAAAATATTCAGTTTAGCATAATTTGTGACTTTAAAAATTATCCAGGGTTTTATAATCCCTGTAGGAAAGCTTACGTGAATGAAATATTAGCATGTATTGGCCTTATTAGAATTTTATAAACCGCCCCTTGTAGCCCATGCCTGGCTTAACCTGTTTCAACTCTCTTTATAAAATCTCAAGTTTGTGGGAGCCCCTGAGTATTCTAATCGTCGATTTAGCAAATCTGCTCAATCCGCAGGTTTACCCGCTGAGATTGTACAATTTTCAAACACATCTGCCGCACTTTTCCAACAGAGGTTGGAACATTCAGAACATGGTTACGAGGTCAAACAATAAGATGATGTGCCTGACCAGCAGTTACAAAAACAGTACTACCCTCATCTCCAATATAATTTGTACTAGCTACTAACCATCTTAGAACAAAAAAAATACAGCCAAGCACAAAGAAACTTTATTGTGTAATATATATCCTTTGCCTCATGAACATAAAGTTCGTCAAAACAAGAGAAAATTTTGCGAGTACGATCAAAACTGGGCGCTGAAAAAATCTAAGCATTCACGCCAAATGCTTACCTAACACAGAAAAAATTGTGTCAACCTTAAAAGTATGAGTGAGTCACCGTAAGCTGTTAGAAGAAATATATAAAGGACGGATACCATTTCGACATTCGTATGGACAGCAAAAGTGTAAGCCAACGATATAAGGCGTTCCCCTTGCCAAAGTTGAAAAAAAAAGCACCTTGTGCCTCACAGGCTGCTAGGAAATGAGACCATTCCGCATACAAAAATAAAGAAAACAAACAGTAACCACTAATGCAACATCCCGAAACAATAACTACTTCCGACTGGTACAGAAAAAAAAATTAGTGAAAAGAAGCTCCATATGAAAACCGTACAAAGCGACGTCCTCTACTTTTCGTGGCTTCAAAAGTAGTTAAAACAAAAATGCAGGAGCTTAGAAAGCCTATAAAACTAGCAATTGGAAATTCAGACTAGTCACGTACACTAATCACAAAAAAAAATTCTCCTTAAGGAAACTGATATTTGAAGAGATTTCGATTTAGAACACTATTCAAATGCGAGCATCAGTTGATTCAAAGTCATAAATGACGCTCGATACAGAGGGCTGACCTATTTACTACATACGAGTCTATATCGCTAACTTAGTAAAAAAAAAAAAAGCCACTAACGCTTCGAAAATATTTGTAGTGCACACTTGAGAGTAAACTTCATATAGATACAAACACTGAAACTCACTGCATTATAATGTATCATCAAAACTGCTGCAAATAGAAATAAGTTCTGTTTATACCATCGTAACTTATGACCCCCACGAAACAAAGGTTCAGGTGCGAATGCAACGAACGCTCTTTAACGCCTTGTCAGCTATCGCGGACAGTAATTCAAAAACTTGCTGATTATTATATTGAGAGATATGCTGATATGAATCTGCTTCTTAGGAAAAGACAACCAGGATAAGAGCATTTCACGTACATTGCACACCACTTCTATGCATATCACAGTTTCTAGCTACAACGAGCATGAAAAAAAATAGTTATTATTGAGATGAGAAAAATAAGTAGCTAATATTTTCTCCATACTATAAAAAAATACAACTGTTAATGGTCTCTCCCACAAAAACTTTGTCACTACTGTGATGAAAGATGCAAGTGGCATTTTAACAAAAAAAACTGTTGACGGTCTCCCTCACAAAAACGTAGTGAACAAGTAATATTTTCTTCATACGATAAACGAAAGAACAAAAATTCCTAAAAGTTCACCTAACATAATCTACAAAACCTTACATCTTACCCTCTACTTCCGCATCATGGGAAGACAGCAAATTTGTAGCGTTTGACGACTAAGACGTTGTCACAAAGATATCTCCGTTTATACAGGGCGTTGGATAATTCTCCTTGTGCAGCTAATGAACGGACAGGTAATATACTTATGTTATATATCATCTTAGAGACTGCCAGTCTAATACAGATATATAAAGAGAGAGAGAGAGAAGTCCAAAAACAAGGCACTTACAGTTCTTGATTTCACTCCTGCTTCCCACAGACTAGTATTACGAGCTCCACAGTTCCAACCCTGACAGAATTCCTGGCCGTCCCAGCAGCCAAAATTTTATACGACTGGTTCCGGAAAGGCCAAACCCTCTGTTAGGAAAGTACTGCCCTTTACGCAGAGCCTTCAAAAAAAGATAAAGATTTACCAAGCCACTAGACAAAACTGTCTAGTACTAACAGTGCCCTCATTCAGACCAAAGACCAGAACGCAAACACAAGGTTCTCTACAGAGTGCTATGACCGCACTCTGCCGGGGGCGGTGTCCATTTCCATTCCAAAACGTAGAGCTAATTAGCTCATATCAACTAGCTACTACCCACGGTAAGGTGTGGGGCGTTAGGATTTTTCTTTATAGTAAAAAAGTCCTCCCCAAGCGATGTTCGTTGCTTGCACGGTTAGTCCGATGTATCAGGCACGAGTGGCCCTGAGCAGAGAGGGCACGTGCTGATGATATTCTTCCAGAGCCGTAAGCACTGTAACATGAAGAGTACTGATAACTATAATCTTCTATTTAATCCTAAACCCACAAGACTTAAGTTTATTCAAAAGAGGACAATGAAGGAACATAAGACGTCGATACTTACACGGAACCAATGCACGAGGTTAGATCACGGTGCATGAGAACAGCAAGTCAGGAAAGAAGTGGAAGAACAGAACAATGCACAACAGTATGGAAACGTAAAGAAGCAAAGTGGGCACGAAAGACAGAAGTTCTGAAGTGTTACTAATTGCTAAGGCAACTTACAAAAAAAATACCTGGGGTCGCTGCCTCCATAACATAGGATGGCTCGATAGATGATTAATACCGTAACCCAAATGCAGCGTGTTTTTTGAAGTTACAACTCAAAAAAATATTCCAACGTATTTACTGACGTAACTTTCATATAGCACTATCTTCATTTGAATTCTATCTAGTTTAACCACCGCAGCAGCAGCAGCATGCACAAAGGACTCTGCTGGCGGTGAACAGCTGTTACAACTCTTGTATCGCAAGTTGATAGCCAACTTCTGTGAGGGGTGAATGAAAAGTACTAAGCCTGATGGATATCTGCCAGAGAAATAGAAACTAGCCAGAACAGTCTGCTCGAACTCAAATGCTCAAGTACCGAGTCTGTAGATCCTACAAATTATTTCATTTTGGCCTGTTGTTGCAGCGAAAGCAAGGTCGGATTTCTATAAAACAGACAAAATTGAGCACCAGCCAATAAAATGGAGATATTTATCATCGGGCAATGAAACGAAAAAATTCAGCACCAAGGAATCGTCATGTGAAAGGCACACCTCCATCTGAAATCCAAAACGATATGGCGAAGAGGCAGAAGAATTCGAAGGAGAAACATATCGTGGACATAAGAGATGTTGTTCAAAACTCCCGGTACCTATGTGTGCAATTTTCGTGAAGTCAAGCAAGTGCAACGAAAAGCCATCAGTTGGTAAATTACAAATCACTTGCGATTCAGAGCCTCAAGCGCCTAGGTGCCAGGCCGTAAGGTCACCAAACTACGGGCCGGATTCGGCCCACAACGTCAATTCAGTTAGCCCACCGACGACAATGGAGTTTACTTGATAAAACGTATGGAATACTGACATTCTGATACTATTTACATATAATGTTTATAAATCCATCAGAGCTTCGTTCTTCTGGCAAAAATTCTTTGCACAAGGTGCTTTAAATTTACTATGTTTAATAATAAATATCAATAATAATGTATGTTTATCGAAACCAGTCAACCCTGATGTGAACTTGATCTGCGGACATGCACTTAAATCACTGTTAATGCCAGGTTTTTTTGAATGCCTGTTTCCTATTCGCTGTACTCGCGCAGCCTGGCACGATGTGACATTTCTTTTTGCCCCAGATGAATATCAACTTGAAGGGCCGAAGGAATTTCAAGCGGAATCGCAAGTGGTGCCAAACAACCTCCCGGAAAAAAAAAAATTCCAGGGAGCGAGCCTTTCAGTGAACGGAAAAAAAACGCAGGAAACGTTGACCCTCTCCCAAGGGACCAATTTTACGGTGATGGTGGTGATTACACCCGAAGTAAACTTTTTTTTCTCTGCAGTCTTTACAATATGGTAGGAAAAACTTGCCGACACTAGGTAACTGCAGGACGGATCTTCTCGCGTTAGTAGATCCAGGCACACTGCCCTTTTATTACCTCCGCCAAGGAGGTTATGTTTTCGTCGTGTTTGTCTGTCTGTCTGTCTGTGTGTGTTTGCTGTTTGCCGGTCACCAAGATAACTCAAAAAGTTATGAACCGATTTGGATGAAATTTGCAGGGATTGTTAGGTATGTTAGGAGACACAGATGATTAACTTTTGGTGAAGATATGTCCATCCGTTTGTTTGCCTACGTTATTTTTCTCGATGCCATAACTCAAAAAGTTATGAATGGATTTTGATGAAATTAACATGAGTTGTTGGGTATATAACAAAGAGTAGATGACCAAATTTTGGTAATGGTCCGTCTGTTCGTTCGT
>LQNS02007215.1:28612267-28629110 GCA_001587735.2 Parhyale hawaiensis | reverse complement strand
GAAACTAGGGCGGGGGGGGGGGCAAATCGTTTTCTCCGAGCCATCTGTGTGAGGATTCGTACTGTTCGGTCCCATCTCGTAAGCTTATGTGGCTTAATACTGGCGAGTGCGCTGCTGTGACCGCTAGGAGATACCCAGCGAACATCTCGCAGAGACGAAGAAATTGGGCTAATGGAAAAGAGACACTCAGGCGTAAAGCCTATTCCAGAGTCCTCCAAACGGCAACAGCAGAATCTCGCCCGAGTCTATATCCACAATTTGAAGGCCATTTCTCGCAACAGAAACAGCATATTTATCTAACAAATTTACCTTACAACACGAATTGCAGCTTGCTAAAAGGAAGCACACAGCGCTAACTGAAGGCTTGAAATAACGTTTACGTTTTCCTCGAATTATGACCATTAACTGACTAAATATAAATTAAATAATAGGCCATTCTATCAAGAAAAAGCCGGAACTGCTGATTTTTCAGGCCAAGGAGTAGCAGTTGGTAAATGGCTGAACCAGAGAGACGAAGTATGAATTTGAGTGGGACTTGATAATTCAACTTTGCAACCCTGCTAATGCGTCCCTACGGAACGTTGAACCCGAGCACGAGGGTGTTTCACACGGGATCAACGCGCATAGGCATAGCAACGCGGGAAACATGAGCGCAAAGATCGTCTGTACACAAATAGAAAGAGTAAGATAAAGTGAGCACGAGAAGAAGCAATCCTGAAGGAAAGGTATAACTGAGACTAAGGCGAGTTCATGGAGTCCTCCGCTCCTCCCCATAACATAGGATGGCGAACGTAACCGAACTAAAGCACCCGGCTTGAAGGGCTATAACCCTATCGAAACATCATTAGCATCTATCCAATATCTACATACTGTATAAGAAGATATTGAACATCACCTGACAATGTTGAATAATCACCTCGAAATTTTTGACTGGAAATATTTATGAAGTCGTAGAATCCGTGTGAATTTCGTTGTAAAGTAACCACTTCGTGTAGACAGAAATTTTGTTACAAAATATTTAATAAAATTTTTACTGATAAAAATTTTAGGAATAAACGATGAATGGTCAAAATTAATATTTAGGGTCTGGTCCATTGGTATATTTCTAGATAGTAATTTCAATATTAGTAAGATTTAACAATGAAATAGAGTGGGAAAAGAAGATCAGAGATACCGTTGTCTTTATTAGGAAAGCGAGACACGACAAGGGCATCATCTACAAATTACTTAAACCGCTTGGTATCACCAGAAGGGTTTCTATACCGCACCATAATACAAAGTCCGCGGAATAACCATCGATGGAATGCCCTGGTCAGGTCGACCTCGCACTGTGAGCACTCCCAAGAATGTTGGAGTAGTTAGTGCCAGAATCAGAAGGAATCCGCTGACGAAGAAGATAATCATGGCTGGAAACACGGAAATGCACAAAGATCTATGTCCAGGTTAATGAGAGATGGCCTAACGATGAGAGTACAGTATCTCGTACAAGATCTACTTGTCACCTATTATATTCGGCTTTGAGAAGATCAGATTGGAAAGATCCAACAGTTGAGAATCAGGTACGGTACGCAGGAAGAACTCGCAGAAATATCCTTTTCACTAATGAGAAAATTTTTCCTGTACGAGAGTTCAACCGTCAAAATGATAAGAGTACAAGCTGCGAGTGTCAAAGAAGCTTCTGAAATCATTCATAGGGTTCAAAAGAGACCCCCATCCCGTCGTATCACAAAATAAAGGAACTCCAGTTTTACGAAAAAGGAATTAAAACCAGAGCTCGTGTGTACATTAACATGATGTCTAGCGACCAGGACTTTTCAATTTCCCTGAATTTTCATTGAGTTTTCCCTGATTTTACTCAAATCTCCTTGACTCAGATTGCCCATTTCCCTCTCAAATAATGTGATTACCAATGAGCTATGGGCTGAATGGGACTGAAATCACCCTCACAATATCAAGATTTGCAGCAATACAGAGCTAGGCAGTCGTCCATTATTATTATCATTGTAGGGGGTTGGGTTACTAGCGCCGCAGGCATCACGCACGCTTGGCGCCGTAAACACAAGATTATGATATTCTTAGTTTTTATACTCTGTCACTGGCCCAGCATAGTACTGAGAACATTACTCCTCAACAATCATAAATCTAAGATCTACAGCTGGAATGCAAATAATAGCTTTATCGCAGATTGACCACATCTCGACTATTTGGCTATACATTTCAGAGAAACTTTCACGGAAAGTTAAACTTATGATGCTTATAGTGTCTGTAAATTTTCAAACGACTAATCGTGCTGCTTCTAGGAAAATTATGTGTTTTGTCAATTTTACAAATTTGACTGGGCGGCAGTAATAGCTTTTTGAATGAAAATATATATATATTTACAGTTTCCTATCATCAAAAGAACAAAAATGAACAACACAAATGAGAAAAATATGTATTAAACAAGAAACCATTAATCAAAAGTTTACTAAGACTGAAAAAATCTTATATGCCAACATGACCCCCAAGACGTTTAATAACGTCAATAAGTTAGCCTTGAATCGATGTAGCCAGTTATTTTGTTGCAGAAGGTGGAACTGCTCTTGCTGCAGCAACAATAGCATCTTACAAGACAGATTTTGATTTGTACTGCCTTCCATCTGCGTATATTTCCCGCTTCAGAAGGGCCCAGAAGTTTTCAATTGGGTTTAGATCAGGTGAGCACGGTGGCCAAACCATCTGTTTCTCTCAATGGAACCCCAAAGAGTCCAGAAATGCGGTGGTATTACGGGCAGAGTGAGACGGCGCCTTATCATGCTTGAAAATCAAGTTTCGAAGCAACGAAAGGGGTATGTCATCCAGGAATGGGACAAAGGCGTCCTTTAACATGTCACACTAGAACGCCTCGTGGCGTAAGACAATCACCCGGTGAGAGCAAATTCCATTGCCGTCAATTTTTTATGGCCAGCTAATCCTAGATTTCTTTTTTCATGGATGACATAAAGGACAGCCCACCAGACTCCCGGCAAAAAAAAAAATCATGAACATAGCTGAACTCCTACCTGTTTTAAATGGAGAACAAATTTCATCGCCGTCATTTTTTAGGGCCAGCTATTCCCAGTTTTTGACATAGGAGTCTGGCAACCCACTAGACTCCCGGCAAAAAATTATGAACATAGCTCAACTTCTTCGACCACTTATTGAGTGGACAAACAAATATATATTTATATAGTTAAATCTTCAACGAAAACATTATCACCTCTCTCACTTTGTTCGCGGGTGATATATATGATGCAGATCTAATTTTCACACCATCAGGTACTCTAGCCGGACCTTCAAGTCGATCCCCTATGATACCAGCCCATATCATAACACCACCTCCCAGTTGTTTTACGCGTTGTTGACACCTCCGGGTAGCACCCATCAGGTCCATTAAGGGTTGTTTAGGTTTCGTAGGTGAAAAGAACATGATTCATGTTGATCTTCATGTATTTCTCTGCCCATTTCTTCCTCAAAATTTTATGCCTTGGGGCCAGGGGAGGCAATTTCAGAGGGGATTTGACAGAAGCAATGGAGCGATGGATGTCATTTCTTGTGGTTTTAGGCACTTCAGGAAGCCAAGCAGCAGTAAAATTATTCTCCTGGGGTTTCCATGTTCTCCCCGTTTTCCAGATAGCTAGACACCATGATTAATGACGTTCCTGAAGATACGGTTCAGTATCAGTCTAGGTCTTTGTTCAGTGCAAAAAAATGGAGCTTTCAGCAGGATTCCATCCCAGCACACAAAGCAAAAGTCACTCAGCTGTGGCTCTATCACAATGTTCCTGTCTCCATCATGGCTGATGATTGGCCGTCTGGGAGTCCAGACTTCAACCTTATAGATTACCAACCGTGGTGGCACTGGAGAACAATGCTTACTCCAAACAAAAATATCGACTCACTTAAGCTCTCTCTTATTGCTAGTGGCCAAACTGCCAATTGATGTGCGCAAAATAGATAGACTAAAGCTTTCTATGAACAAACAACTTGAAACAAAGCCATTTGGAATAACACTACACTCATTGTTTTCTTTTGTTATAAAATAATACATACAAATATTTGATCTGAAAGCGATCATTTTTCATTCCTTAACTTTAGTTCTGAACTTATAACAATATCTAAGGCTCGACTATTGACGTCTAATACTATACGAGTGCAGGTACGTACAGATAACTTACCCTAAGATGACTGAAGTACCTACTTACCTTGGCGTGGTACGTGTGGAAACACTTGAGCACAACCGTTTCCTTCGTACCGTAACGGCAGCCACATAACATGCAGCTGGCACTCTCGTCAGCGCCTGTTGTCACAAGAAAATAATCATATCTTCTAGTCATGCGTCTGCCAGCACCGCCAGTGTCTTGAAATATTAGCGTCAAGATGCACAACAATAAATTCGCGTCATGATCCAGATCGTTTTAAGTAGGCCATGCGCAGATCGATATGTACATCTGCGCCATGGTATAGACCTTAACATTGCGCTACGATCCAAGCCTGTACAATTGTGGATGATTCAGACCTCTACATCCGCGCCACAAATCAAACCACAGCATTTGCACGAGTCAGACCTTTGCATTACGGTTTAATAAAGACTTAAAATTTGTGCTACGATTCCTACTTTTACTTGTGCTCCATCTCTCTTTTACAATTCAAAGATGAGAATAAGCCAAAATGCTCTGGCAGTTTTTTAGAGGCACGGAATGCATTGGAGCGCGCACACCGAACAGCGGCAGTTGAGCAGGCCGCTGCCGCTGTTCGGTGTGCGCGCTCCAAAGCATTCCGTGCTTCTCAAAAACTGCCAGCTTCTCGCTGAACTGCTGTTGGTATGTTTCGACCCTTGGACCAGGTAAAGTGCAAGGTTAGATTACGCTGCCACAACTATGCAAGCGTACACAAAAAAGTATGGATAGTGAGCAGCAATGAGTTTCAACAAGTGCATGGTAAAGTTGAAAAATCTGCCCATAGGCACATGCTGTAGTAGCACAAGGATACATTTTTCATTGAAGTAGAACTGCGCACGCACTGCTCTTTCTTTGAATGGCAATGTTATGATTACTTTTAAACTTACCTTTATTGAATATATTAGGTTTAAGCCTCCATAGCCACTAAGGAAGAGGATGAGGTATAAAGTACCTGTGTAGACTGGAACGCGGAGCAATGCTAAAGAAAGTTTCTGCACAGGATCTAAACGCGAAAGTACACGCATGAGTGTTAGCATAAGCCTCCCTTGTCCATCACAAATTAGCTGCCCAAAGCACGGTTGGGGAGGACATTTGGGGATCCGAGGAGTTGGAAACAGGCAAAACCCCGAGTTGGATCCAGATATGGTTCACGTGACTGCAACCCTGGTTCTAAGAGAGCAAAGGCGAGAGAGTCGTACACAGTAGGTAGTAAGTAGTAACTATACCTACATGTTAGAGAAAAATGGAGCTCATGCACGCACTAGGGAGTTCCAACAGAGGATCGTCGTCGGTTCAGCCATCGATTTCGATGGATCTGGAACTGATGGAAGGTCAGTCGTGTCCCTCACGCACAGCACGACAGAGGACCACCGCGCATGGGGAAAGCGAGTTAGCTAGGAGAGATAGAAGAGAGCAAAGTACCATCAGTTGAAGTAAGAATACGGAAGGCAGCAACAAAGACACGAAAAAAGATGTAGCAAAGCTCTCAGTGAAGCTAAGGTAACCAACGGGGTTCGTAACTCAGGAATCTACCCAAGCAGTTTTACTACGTTACGACTACAAGAGGAAAGAAACTCTAGTCGCAAAATAGCACGGCCTGATATAAATATAGGTAGCTAATGCATTACACCAGCAGAAACTTACCGAGGAAGAGGCACACATATTTCCGCAAGACGACAGCTACTGTTTCGATCCTCTGGCCAACCAAAGTCTTCCCAGGGAACTCGGACTGGACCACATCAAGGTACGATTCCAGTTCATTCCTGGACCAGATTAAATTCTCATGTTCAAAACGATTATTATTATATTCAGAAGTTTACGTCTCCGTTTCTACAACAATAGCCATATCACAGAGGAAGAAAGAAGGGATATATATATAGTATGACGATAGACACGGAGAACACATTCATGAGGGTGTTCCTACAGAGGGTCAACGCGCATGGGAACAGCAAGTTGGGAAAGACGAAGAAAATCTGATGGAAGAAAAAAAGATCAGCATTATTATTATTATTATAATGAGGGTTTTCCCGCCGTATCAGAAACGAAGACTAGGTATATAACAGCGATCCAATTTTATATAATATAGTTTAGAAGTTGAGTCGAACTCAGATGAGCTCTTTTAGTACAATCTCGGCCAGGTGCGTCATGTCTGGCAGGAAAAAAAGCGCAAGCATTTCTAACCCTACACCGCTCGGCCGAACGTAATCGCTCAGCCTTGCGGCGCAGAGAAAGAGACAAAATACGAAAAGAGAAGAAGACAGAAGAAAGCGAACACTCGTGTGGGGGATCCCTTCCGTGGCCCCCCACACGGGAGCAGATAGGAGTCCCATGGGATGGGTCACTTACCACCATTCGGCGGCCCACCTCGCGGAACAGATGGGGATATAAAGAGGACCTACCTAACTTTACAAAACTAACCTTCTCAGCAGGAACTGCGGCCAGATGCTACATCCCCTGCGAGAAGGCACTTGGGACCCTTGGGTGCGTGATGCCCAAACATATTGTGGCGGGGAAAGAAAAGATCAGTAGGAGGATGAAATGGGAAGGAAGCAAAGTGAGCACAAAGACCGACGTCCCGAAGGCCTAGCTAATGGCTAAGGTAACCTACAAGAGCCCCCTGGGGTCGCCGCGCCCCATGATGTTTAAAACGATAAAGACAGGAAACTGGGAAGCATAGCATATTAGATACATGTATAGTTCAAGCCTCCATAATTCAGTACTAAGCTGTTTTAAGAGAGGAAAAAAGAAGGGGCATATAGTAGCTATGCTGATAGTCACGCGGAAACAATGCACGAATGTGTTCCCATACAGGATCCACGCACCTGGAAAGGAGAGGAAGAACAGAAGAAAGAAATATCAGTAAGAATAGGAGATCTGAAGCAAGCCAAGTGGACACGGAAGACAGAACGTCCTGAAGGCCTAGCTAATAGCTAAGGTAACCTCTTACAGCGTCCCTTGGGGACGCTGCTCCCATAACATAGGTTGGGCGAACCGAACTAACCTAACCCTATGGACCATCCCATGCCCAATGAGCAGGAAACTGGAAAGATACTAAGTGCAAAAGTACGCAAAAGAATCAATTCTAAAATATACACTTATAACAGAAATAATAGTCTTGCACAAAATTGACCATATATAATTTTTGTCTGATCACATTTTCAAGAAACTTGCAGGGAAATCGTGACATCTTATGGCAACACTGTTGAGTTTGATTACATTTTGCTGTGTCTCCTGATTGACAACTCTTTCCATTTTTCTTTCTTTTCGAGGTGAACGACAATAATAGCTTATTGTATATTCTGCTAAAGATGCGACGTGGAAATGCTTTAACTAACGAGGAGAAAGAAATTATCATTAAAGAAACTGCTAAAGGCACCTCTCCTGATGTTATTGCCCGAAAATTAGATGCTGGGCATTCAAGGACTGTTACTGATAGAAACATGAGGAATGGGTTTCGTCAGCTACGTAAAAGACCCGGGTAAACAATCAATTTATACGGCTGCTAGGCTGCCTGAAGTGCCTAAAACCGCAAGAAATGGCATCCCTCACTCCATTGCTTCAGTCAAATACCCTCTGAAATTACCTTCTGTGTCCCCAAGACGTAAAATTTAAGGAAGGAATAGGCAGAAAACTACCTGAAAATTAACATGAATCATGTTCTTTCCACAGACGAAACCCGGGCAACCCTTGATGGACCTGATGGGTGGAGTAAAGAGCCCCATACACGCTCAGGCGGCCTGTGTCACCCACACACTATTGAGTCCGCCTCAAACCTAATCTCAGCTCGACTCCTCTCTGAGACACTGTGGAGTGAACAACTGAACATCATGGCTTCTCCCCTGGATAGAAACAAATTAGATTTACTTGCGTTATGATAAAAATTAACAGAAAAAGCTTGAAAGTGAACTGATATGTGAAATAATAATCGTAGTACTTCATGAAAGTGATATTAACATAAAGTTTGTTTGATAATGATATGCGGATATTATACCTGTCTTCATGGAGGACAAAACTTACTATCTTTCATAAAGGAGCTCCTCCTGTTGTTAATTTTTTCGTGACTAGCTTTCTAGTTGCATCACTGTCCTTCTCTTTCAATTTCTCAACAAGCATGTCATAGGCTGCATTTTCTTTCTTTATCGCTATGTTCTTTTGACTTCACTTTCCAAAGGCAGGGATTGTCCTTATGAAGTTCTATAGTCAGTCAAAACTTGATGCGCTTCGTCGGAAGTGCAGCTGGTGTTGTGTGATTCAGACATGTTGACGCTGTGCTGTCCAGATCCACACCATAGTTCACTTATAATTAAAGTTATGTCACATCTGACAAAACTATCTTCTGTAAATGAACAGTGATCCCACTAATACGTACGTGTGGCCAGAAGGCCGCCTCATGTGCCTACAAACACTCAAACCACCTTGGCCGGATGGCAAAAATTTGACAGTGCCGGGGCCGCTCAGGCCGCCTGAACACCCCCACGCTCAGTTTGGCCCGAACAGTCGTTTTGCTCAGGCGGCCGAACAGGCCGCCTGAGCGTGTGTGGGGCCCTTAAGGGTTGGGTGTTACCTGGAAATGAGTGTCATGAACGCGTAAAACGTCAACAACATTGTGACATGTTCAAGGATGCCTTGGTCCCATGGCTGGATGACATACCCCTTTCGTTGCCTCGAAACCTGATATTCCTGCATAATAATGCGCCTGCTCACTCTGCCCGTACTACCACAGCATTTCCGGACTCATTGGGGTTCCATGGAACGAAACTGGTTTGGCCGCCGTGCTCACCTGTTCTAAACCTAATTGAAAACATCTGGGCCCTTCTGTAAAGGGAAATTTACGCAGATAGAAAGCAGTACAACTCAAAATCTGTTTTGTGGGATGCTGTTGCTGCAGCAGCAAAGGCAGTTCCACCTTCTGCAATAAAGGAACTACCTGGCTGCATACTGTAGATTCAAGTATTATTGAAGTTATTAAGCGTCATGGGGGTCATGTTGGCAACTAAGACTTTTTTCAGTCATTGTGAACTCTTGATTACTGTTTAATATATATATACTCGTTTAATACATACTTTTCTCATTTGTGTTGCTGATTTTTGCTCCTTTGGTGATATAAAACTGTGAATACTTATAGTGTTTTTTAGTCAAAAAGCTATTACCACCACTCAGTGAAAATAGTAAAATTTACAGAAAAAAAATCTTTTTCTACAACCTGCACAATTAGTCCTTTGAAAAATTACATACAGACACTATAAGCATCATAAGTTTAACTTTCTGTGAAATTTTCAATGAAATTTATAGACAAATAGTCGAGATGTGGTCAATTCTGCGATGAAGCTATTCTATACGTTCTAAGTGTACTATCGGTGATGAATACGTCCTACTTATAATAGTTGTATATCTATATCTATTATTTACCTAATAATGACTGCACCTAAGTCGTTTTCTACTTTACTCTAGAAGTTTGAGGATCTGGTAGTGTGAAGAAAGGAAGACGTACGGTAGTTAGTGCAAAGAGCCACATGGAAGAGCCTTCTTCTCTTAGGTACTTCTCCAGATCCCCAGATGCCAAAGTGCTCCCTGAGAAATTCTTATGGCAACTATTGGAAATTAGGCCTTAAGATACAGACGTTCTAACCCAGGCATTCCCAAAACCGGAGGTAAGTATGTTACTCCAGCGGGGAAATGTAGGTACCGATATTTTGAGGGCAATAGGTACTGTGGCGCTAGGAAGACTTCTACTGCTGCTACTAATGGATGTTCTGTTTGAAAAAAGGTAGCTTGACCTTCGCGGACAATATGACCTGCGTAGTTCAACACGTGAAAGCGAAAGACAAAAAACATATACTGACGTAAAAAGTAGCAATATTTTTTCCATATGAAATGAAGAATAGTGTCAGCCTGCGATAGCCTATCTTGGATCTTTCAGTAATATGTCTTCTCTTTGTTTCATTTCCCCAGAGACGAGGAAGGTTGTGGAGAAGGAACAGAAAATGAAAAATTTGAGTGGCCGCTTCTAGCGGATTTCCCCCGCTAGGGGTTTCTGGAAACTTCTGTGACGTCATCACTCCCCCTCCGCCCCTTTGGGAGGGGTTAGGTTCTTTCGGGCGGCCGGAGCCACAGTACCTTAGATCGTCCAGGTAGGAGTGATGATGGACGAAGGTTGACTGCGTGTGCAGGAGGAGGTGGTTCTCGGCTAACACAATTCTTCATTTCATAACGAAAAAATATTGCTACTCCCTACGTCAGTAGGAGTTATTATTCCCTTACTCCATTTCAAAATTGTGTTAGACTGCGATAGCCTAAGGATTTCAGACCCTGCCCTCGTCAAGAGGGGAAATGAAAGGTCAAACGAATTGCTTTAAAAAAAATGTCCCCCTAACAATAGAGAGCGTTCCACACTGTGAGGACAGAACTAATACCTGACTCTCCTGCTATGAAGTTATATGACGATGGTCGGCAGGAGAGGTGGTATTTGTACACAAAGACCCGAGATCTGTGCCAGAAGCCGTTGCATAGAATGTCTGTTGGGTCCACTTGTCTGAAGTGGGCAACTGAGTGATCAAATCTCCGGATGTCGTGTCCGGCCGAAGGACAGCTTTAGGGTCACCGGTTTTGATAGACTTAGATAGCAAAAAAACGACGGCCGGCGGTGAGGAGTTTTCCCGAGACTGGATGGATGAATAGGAAATTGTTTGTGAGGGTCCGAGCAGGTTTCCTCGATGTAGAGTTTGCTGGCTGCTGCCGGGCAGAGGGTGTGTTATTATTATTGGTATTTTCCCGCTATTTCTGAAACTAAGACAATCAATAGCGATCTAAGATGATTTACTCGGCTTACAGCCGGAACCACAACGTTGTGCTCAGGTGGCAAGAGATGAGGGGCGGAAAGAGAATAAGACAGAAGAAACAAGCACCCGTGCGGACGGTCCCTTCTGTGGCCCTCCGCACGGGCGAAGGTAAGAGCCCCGCAGAAATATGTAGTCAGTCACCTGGATCGGCGGCCCACCTCGCGGGACAATAAGGAAATATCGAGAACCTACCTAACTCTACAAAAACTAATATTCTCAGGAGGAACTGTGGCCAGATGCTACATCCCCTGCGGAGAAAGCACTCGGGACCCTTGGGTGCGTGATGCTCAAACATATAGTGGCATGGAAAGGGGCCGCCAGAATATGCCCCTGAGAGAAGAGAGTGTGTTTGCGACCCAGGGCCGAAGGGTAAGAGTCCGGGGGCGTTGGGTGGCGAGAGGTTTGGTTTTAAATAGAAAGCGAGGAGCGGTGGGAAGGACGACCCTGTCTTCCGTAAGCAGGAGGCTCGTCCGGGTGGTAGCAGTCAGTTAGCTTGCTCTGTTACCTGATGCCAGGGCGGCAAGAAACAGGGTGTTCAAGAAGTGATCGTGGATAGTGGTTGGTTGCGGAGCGAATGGAGGGGAGCTGAAGGTTTCCAGGACACGTTCGATGGACTATTGCGGCACCTTCTGTTTGGTAGGTGGGTTACAGAGGAACTGGCCTCTTGCAAGTAGGGAGCAGGTATCTGGTGTGAGGTCAATCCCGAAAGTGTGGAACATCGGGAGCTTAGGCTGGGATCTGCAGCTTAGAATAGAGCGAGGTTCCAGATATCTGTTGTCCTCGCAGGCGATAAGGAATTTCATAACGTTTTGCGGCATGAGCACGACACATTGGTGGACAGCTAATCCTTGCCGGCCTTCCAGACGGACTGGGCCTGGCGCGACGTCGACGCCCGGTGAGCTGAGGTGAGACGTGTTGCCACCGTTTTTCCGAAGGAAGAGGTGAAGACTTCCTTTAGACAATACGGTCCCTTTCTCGGAGGCGGGCCGTCCATTTCTCGCTATATCCGGTAGGGAGAGAGGTGCCATTGGTAGGCCGGTTTAGGATGTACGGGAACCACGGTTTTGTTGGGTTCCATGGGAGAATGACGACGCCTTGGTGTCTGTATGTCCGAAGTTTGATTATTACAGTGGGAATGAGCTAATTCGGGGAAGGAGATAGATTTGCGATCAGAGTTTCCAGTCCCAGACGAGGGCGGTAGGATTTAACGCCCTCGAGTCCGGGTGAGGTAATTGGGGAGTTAAGCGTTTTTGTGTGTTACCGCCAGGTCGATTTCCATCGGACCTCGCCAGGTTGTCAACTGATGGAAGAGGTTTAGAGGTAATTTCCATTCCCGGAGGGGCTGAGAGGACCGGCTTAGGGCATCTGCTCTGGTATATAGTAGGGCAGAGATGCTGAAAGCTTGGATCTTGATGTTCCGCCACTTTAGTAGCTGGACTAGGAAGGGGATTTCCTTCCGAAGGGTGCGGGGTCTGCAGGAAAGTTTGTAGATCGCGCATTGGGTTGGAGCATTGTCGATGAATAGGTGGATGCCGTGGTGAGATAGAATGAGCGTACTGCTCGAATTTTCTGGGTATTCATGTGGAGGGTCGTTTCGTATGGAGACGAAGTTCTGTATGAGAAGATTTCTGTTGGCGGAGATTGTTAGTTATCTATGGCCGGGATCGGAGGTTGTGGGATTTGGTTAAGATAGGACCCTTGGTGAGGTGGGGAGGATGGCTGGACGTCCGTGGGCAAGCTTCCGTCCAGGAGGTGGTGGCTGATTCGCTCGCTCTGTTGCCAGAGTCAATGGTGGTCAAACCCAGAGTTTTGTGGAAAAGGGGTGGAGAAGCTGCCGGTTTCTGACTCTCGGCTGAAGCCCCTTAGGGAACTTTGTATGTTAGGCGAGCGGAGCAACTGCCCTCAGCTAAGGAATGAGGGAGAGGTTGCTAGGAAAGAGTGAACCACGGTGGACCTACTTCTGGCTTGTAAGTTAGCGTAGTACGAGAATCCAAGGGACTGTCATCTTCGTAGGTGATGAGAATTTTCCACTAGATTGAGGAGGGGAGTAAACTAGTCTCGGAAGATCTTCCGTAGTCTGAAGTTAGGGCATTACCGAGGCGAGGGGCCTCTTCGCTGGAATGAAAAGAAATGAGGGTCAGAGGTTCTTGACCCGAGTGAGGAGGAAGCAATCCATAGATATCCTAACCGAGAGGGAGAGAGGGAGTTCCGTGTTGCAGCCATCGGGATGATTTCCGTCGAGCCTCGTAGGTTCGCTAGCCGACGGAAGATCTCATTCCGGAAGAGGAAGCGACGGAAGGTTCCAGGCATCCGCTTTGTAGCAAAGCGGAATTGAGTTGCAGCCTTTGCTTTGAGGTTCCTCTCTTTCAGTAGAAAGACCTTGGAAAAGACTCCCGTAACGATGGTAAATGGAAGGATTAGTCACGCTGACACCAATTCCTGACGGGCTGCATCCCAGAGTTCCTCTCCCCTTTTCACATGTCCAGGGGCGTCCGACCGACGAAGGTCAGAGCGAGAGCGATACAGGACAATTCCGTCTGCTTGGCGAAGGGCACGATGGTCCCAGGCAGAAGCGCTTGTTCCAGATGCGGAGAGAAAAGGAGCTGGATTGTCCCTGGCGGGAAATCGAGTAGTTGAAGTTAGCGGAGGCTGTAAGGAGAGCGGGAGGAGAGTGAGTCCATGTTACTCAAGAGAGGGTATGCCCCGGTGTTCTTTTCGTCTGCATTTACCAGACTCTGAGTCGGAGCTACTGGGATCTAATAGTAGTTTGGAATTTAATCGTTCCCCCACCCCCTTTTTGAGGGCATGAGAAGGCCGGGCCTCCGCAAGAGTACCTCAGAGGTGGTAAGTGTCCTCACCGACCGTCTGTGAGCCGGTGAAGATGATCCAATCGTCGAAGTAAGCTGGGGTCGGTGTGCCCCGTTTGAGAACTACGAGGACCGGAAAGTGGCAACTTCGTAGTATGGCCCGGCGACGTCTAGATCGAGGAGTATAGCCCGGAAGAGGAAAATGGCTAGACGATACCTAGATGGTATGCCCCTGCTAGCGAGTGGGCCTTAAAGAGCGAGAAACCAGGTTCAGAGAAGTCTTTCTTACGAGCTGGATAAGGACCGAGAGGCTTTCTGTCGTTCTGGTATGAGCAATCGAGATGTGGTAGTCAGGGAGGCCCACGGTATCTTTACGGTAGAAGAATGGAAAAAACCCCTTTGGGGTGAGTTGCTGGGCTGTAGATTGGTAGCGAAGTAGAAGTAGACTGCTCCCAATTTCTCAGCAGCTACCTTTGTGGAATGCAAGGCTCTGTGGTCGACAGTGTTCAATTGATATTAATCTCTAGGTCCTCTGATAGGACTTCGTGTGTGGGCGTCGGAGGTTCCCACGTGCCAGCAGATACCGAGAAGAGTGAGGTGTCTGTGTATCGAAGCTCAGAAGCTGGTGACATCGACGGCATACCCGTCGTCGTCATAATCCTGATGATTGGTACTCTAGGAACGGCAGGTCGGTCTAGAGTGTGTGTATTTAGAGAGGCGCGGGAGTGCCCAATACGGTCTGACCAAGGGCAGACTTCGAAGTTCGCAGAGAGCGGTGTATATTGAGGGCTCTGCGTCGTTCGGTAACCAAGGGGGTTGCTGAGTAGATAGCAGTTGCCGCAAGATGGATTCGTTCTCTGATGTATACCCAGTATTGAACTAAGGAGACAGCTAAGTATTTCTTATTTTGAAGATGAAAGTCGGGGAGGCGATTCTCTTGATCCTAATTCCCAAGGTCTGCGTGGGATGATGGGAGTGTCTGCCGAAGAACCCCTCAACGGGTCTGAAGGCCCACTTGGGGCTCTTTTGTTTCTGAGTAGGCTTCAAAAAGTAAGGAGATGCGATGGGAATACCGAACCGAGGGGCTTATGGGACCGGCGAGGTCTAGAGAGTCGGTGTGCTTCGATGGGTAAACTGCAGGAGGTCTAATTCCGGGAGCTGATTTAAAGGGAGGTGGTAGGGCTCCTCTCCCACGTGAGGCCGTACTAGCCTATCTGGATTAAACGAGTATCTTCTAGGCGGAGTTTCGTCTAGTGTGATCCGCCCTCTACTAGAAGGGTAGGGTGTGAGATGTCGACACTTTCATAGCGCGCTAGAAGAACTGGGATGAAGGCCGGAGAAATACGAAGTTCTAACGAACCAACGACGTAGTCTAAGTTGGATATCGAGGAGCCTAAAGTGTTGGCTCCTTTCTGTAGGACCGTAATAATCGGTCGGCCTAGGTCGAAAGCATGTCTAAGTTCTTCGAGCGGCTGCAATTAAGCCTGACCCGTGGCCCAGGGTTAACCTGGCTTATCCACTGTATGTTCTCAACTCTTTACGGCGGAGGCTTTCTTTCTAATAGAGAGCTTCCCTCAGTACTGAGGGAGTGTCGACTGTTATGGAAGACAGCAGCGATAGCCGGACTTGGTTAGCGGCGTTTAGACTCTCTACAGGTTACAGTTGCTGAGCTGCACCGGTGGATCTTAATCTAACATGTGTTAGTTGTTGTGGTTACTCAACTGCCCACGGAGGAAGGCTCAGCTCTGTACAGAGGTTATGAGAGCTTTTACAGGGCAAGATGTAGATGGTAGCTCTTCCTGCTGACGAGGGAAGTAGTAAGGTTCGTGGGTTCTCTAAATCAACCCTCTGAGCCACGGTAGCAGATCGATCGAGACAGTCGACCTAGTCCGCAGGACTCTACTTTCTCTCATGTGGGAGGCCCCGACAGGGCTCTCTGCTCGAGTGATACAAAGTCCGCGTTGTTTCCCTGCTCGCCGTAGCCGACTCTGGACAAGGTGGGGAACACGAGGCAAAAGTTTAGCTCTCGGCTGAAAGAGTCTTGACCTGGTACCGATCGTTATGTCGCTTCCCAATACTAGGTTACTTCCGGAGAGAAGGCCAGCGAAAATACCAGACGTGAAGAGAAAGCGGTAACGTGTTTCTTCAAGGCCGTGAAGACTGAGGCTGAAGCTTAGTGAGCTAAGCGCGAGATGGAGAGTTGGGCGCCGGAGGTTAACAGGGGTGGAAGTCTGCTGTCTGGGATCTTTAGTCCCTACCTGCTCGCGCGTATAACCGCTAAGGCTAGGGCCGTGGGCATGGGGGAGGCTATTGAGAATGACTGCAGGGTCGGGGATTTCCGGGATCCGCACCTTCAAGCTGTGAGCTAACTTTAGGGCTCCGAGCTTCGAAGTGTCTATGACCACCCATGTGAAGTATTGTTCTTGACCCCGGGAGAAGTTAGGGTGACGCGACTTCGACGGCGTAGGGATAGCCTCCCCCCCTGAACATCGAACTTCAATAATTGAGGTTCGGACGGTAGGTGCTTCGGATGTGAACCGCCGGTGGGAGCTGCAGCGACGCGGGTGGTGTAGGATTGACTTCCCCAAACAATTTCCTGCCGCACGCAAGGTTGACACTAGTTTCCGGGTCTCGACCATGTTGAGGGCACACAGATGAGAAGAGGCTAACACTAGCACAGGAAGAGAAGCGCTGCGCTGGATGTGAAAAGCTGTGCTGGAGATGTTGCCGCTGCTGAGATCGAAGACAATCTGAGGTACTGTGGCTCCGGCCGCCCGAAGGAACTTAACCCCTCCCAGAGGGGTGGAGGGGGAGTGATGACCAGGGTTGCGGAGTCGGAGGGTTCAAGGTCCGACTCCGACTCCTGGCCCTCCAGAATTTCCGACTCCGACTCCGACTCCTAGGTCCAACTAGTAGATATTTCATGTAAACATTAAACATGTCCAAATAATTTTTGCTAATATAAACATATATCAAGTTAAAGATGTTAGGTGTTTTG
>LQNS02007215.1:28587225-28600204 GCA_001587735.2 Parhyale hawaiensis | reverse complement strand
AAATCCATCCATAACTTTTTGAGTTATAGTGTCGAGAAAAATGAGGCAGACAAACAAACAAACGGATGGACATATCTTCACCAAAAGTTAATCAACTGTTTTTCCTAACATACCTACCAATCCCTGCAAATTTCATCCAAATCGGTTCATAACTTTTTGAGTTATCTTGGTGACGGACAAACACGACGAAAACATAACCTCCTTGGCGGAGGTAACTAGCTCAGTGTCATATGACTATAGCGAGTGACCAAAAAAAGTAAAGCGACTTCCGATCCCTACTTTGAAATTAACTGACAATTTTCAAATGAGAAAAATGCCATTCAAATATGAAGTTATCTGCTTCATGGTAATCAGCAGCATTATTGATACAACTTCTTGTAGAAAAAAGGAATTTTTTACAAAAATTTTCAATATAATGTACTTTTCTGCTAACGATTTAAAGCATTATTTTAAAATCGGTTTACTTTTTTGGGGGTCACCCGGGATAGTATACGATTCTTTTCAACGAGGTAGATGAAAGGCATTATATACCAATACATGATTGAGTTTTATATCCTGGCGGGCATGAGCTATACTGTATTGCATTTGTTCTAGCTGAATTTCTTCGTAGCAGTTTGAGAGGCTCCATCTTGGTTAGAGTTTTCGTCCCTTTCGTGTATAATCCATTTCGCCTCTGCTTTCTTTAGCTCAATCTATTTGTAACAGTTAAAACATCACGCTGAAAAGACGCCTTTTCAAGTTCAACTTACATCGCCGCTTAATTTCGTCCCTAAAGGTATAGCCATAGCCTGATATCCAGGTTACGGTAGGCCTTGAGCATTTCCGGTGAATACGGTACTTTTGACTGAACTGTATTGTTTTAGTGCAGCTCAACGCTTGCCCAATTTGAAACTGATATCCGCGCCCTATTTTGCAGGCGGTATATATTTTTTGCTCTCATAAAATTTATGGCAGTAGGTACAACTTGCGTTTCATTACAACAAGGAGATGACAGCTGCAGGTATTTTTAGACCAGTTTTACAGCAAAACCTATACTTGCAACCGGAACAAAAAATAGCTTAATAACCAAATTAATGGCATCATTTTTGACGACTGGGCCCTCTAGCGTGCCAAGTTAAACGATGAACCTGTGCACGAGGGTTGGTCGTTCGTGGGTGAATAGGGCAACCCATGAAGAATAATGAGAGCAGCAAGACCGTACAAAGGAATCAGTCAGCTGGCGACACAGATACTAAAGTGCCTGTCGGCAAGTACATGAATACAATCAAACTGGAAGTAGCTATGATGAGCAACAGGTTGAATAAGGAAGAAGATCAGGAACCGGATGCTAAAACGCTTAATGAGATAGTTACGTTTACCACGACTGTACAATTGCAGGCACAAATGCAGAGAACTAACGACTCAAGTTTTTCCATAATTTTGGAGAAATCGGTATAAAGAAGTGATAAAATCAGAGCAGGGGTATTGATATTTCTTCAAAGAACTGTACAGTATATATATATATATATATATATACGGTACGTTACTGAAAATTTACGAGACGTTTGAGTAGCTATCCGGTCCTTGCATTACGAGTGATGGATACACAGTGCAGAATACAGGGCATGAGCAGTAATAATGGGAGCAACAGCTCTCGTAAAGGGTAAAGACTATCATAGTGTTTACGTACCTTCAAGTGTTGGATCAAACGGGCCCTGAAGAGGTTCGTGCGAGGTGCACTGGGTTTGGAGACCCTGTGGGCGAAAATGGCATCAGACAGGAAGTGTGCTGTGCAAATAACAGCGGTCAAGATTATCACGACCGTAAGTTCTTTCAACACGCCGCACCCGCCACCAAGAGCTGCACCGCCTTGCAGAAAAAATAATTGTGGTGCGCCTAGTGAAATGGGGAGCCCATGCACTAGGGTGTTCTGTCCAGTATCAGTGAGCGCCGACACAATATGAGTAAGAAGTTTACTGAAACGAGGTATGCATAAGCATCACTGAGAAAAGCCAAGCGTGCTGGAAACGCACGTTCATGCGTGCCGAAAGCTTGTCGAAAAACCAATTGCGCACGTGGCGTAGGCGTGCTCGAGAACAAATCGGAGGCGTGCTACGGGCAGTGACTGCTCGCGCGTCTCTGGATGCGCATACACGCCAAGCAGTTTGGAAAAACGTGCAGTTTGTTGCCCATGACATCTACATCAACTCATGTGGGGTATCTGAAGTATGTAAGCGAATAATATTTCACTGGAAATTCAACCCGAAAAATCACTAGTCTTCACTGACTTCAACGCAACTACACATTTTCTCCGACGTTGGCACGCGTAGGGGCGTAGAACACGCCTCGCGCTTTGGCGTGTAGGTGGGAAATATATCCGAAGGGCGAACGCGTACCGGGTCAGCACGTTTGGCCATGCAGTAGGTTCAATACACGCCTAAGGGTGCTCATACAGCACGGTGACAGCTTGTTCTAGAGCTCAGAGCAGGTTTGTAAAGGCCAGGATTTTTTTCAGGGTGGGTTTAAGTAAATAATAATGCAATGTAAAGTAGCTAAGTTATATCTACATATTAAAACAAAGGGAAGTTACTAGCCTAAAACGTCACATGCTAAGGTGTGTATAATGACAGGAGTTGAAAAGTTGAGCCCAACTACGGTAAGGTTTAGCACAGCAGAAAAAAAGGAGCCGGTGTTGCAAAGTGCTTGGTTTGGGTTATACTTTCTGTCCGTGATGGCCCGAGCGTGAACTTTTATTAATATGTTGACAGTAATCTAGTAATTAGGCCCAGTTTCGGGACCATAAAAGACGACGGCAAAGGATATAGCAATTCGAGAGACTATTATTATACGGAGAAGCTATAACAGGCATATATATACCATCACAGGTAGAAAGAATAGAAATAGAGATTATCGATAGAACCGCGCTACCAATGCACAAGGGTGTACTGTAATTATATTCCTGGTTTTACCCCAGCACCCACATCATACCAAGGTGTCTATTAGATTGTCCATATATTTCCCATTTTAGCACTTTTTGGCACCCCAAGAGATAGAATTTCAGCACCTTTTTCATTTTAATTTTTGAGATACACACCACAAGGCATCTTAAAGCCAAAAAAGCATACCTGCCAAGTACCACTAGAAGTAGTACTAGCAAATGCGACCATACCAAGTAAGTAGGTATAATTTGATACATTCATTCATTTGATTTGTTTAGATAGATTTTCAATGCTCCTTGCCAATTTTCTGCAGTCAACAGGGTATCAGGCTTCACAAACTTCTTCATTAGCCTCCTGAAAAGGGTTGGTAACTGCTCATACAACGTCAGACAATAATTACTGGCTGTGATACCTAACATCAAAACTTTTCCATAGGCTGGAAGTGATGAAATGAAACATAAGAGAATGAAGAAAATCAGCCCTTTTGCTCCTGTGACTACATAAAGCTGCTGGGGTCAGGAGACACCGTCAGGAGCGAATGAACAAGATCAGATCTTCGACACTCACCTCGTTACCTTGGCTACCAGACAGCTGGTCGTGGTCCTCAGTGTCACAGGGACGCCTCTTAGGTACGGCTCCCGTGGAGGGAAGCATCGCTGGTGAAACTATATCGGCGGCTTCTGGAAGTTCGGTGAGAGTTGGATTTAATGAAGTGACGGCGCACCACATGCAAAAAAATATAGGTTTTTATGTTATACTGAACATGCGATTTAATTCCTAAGTTTCCACTACAATGACACTCTAAAAGAGGAAAAAGAATGGCTATACCATATGTCGATATAAACGTGGAATGCGGGCCACACCTACTGTAAGCCGAAAGAAACATGGAACTCATGCACGGGGATGTTCCCACGCAGGATCAACGCGCATGGAGATAGCAAGTCGGGAAACGACAGGAAAAACAGAAGAAGTAACACCAGCAGAAGAATGAAAATGGAAGGAAGCAGAGTGGACACGAGGAAAAGATGTCTTGGAGGCCAAGCTAAGGCTAGGGTGACGTGCAGGGTTCCACTGGAGGCGCTGCTCACCATAACAAAGGAAGAGCGAGCCAACTAACCTAACCCTAAGACTGTTGCTCCATTCCATGACCCCAGAGTAGATTAAAATTAAAAAAAAAAAGACTGTTGCACACGAGGAAAAAATTTAATCCAGGCAGATGATCCAGCACCGAATGAAAGAAAAAAAAAACAAGCTAGCCGCAGTCTGAGCGAGAACTGAATTTAAAAAAATATGGTAAGCACAAATGCAAAAAAAAAAGGAAAACTGCAAGCTGGCAAAAATTGATTCATAAAAAAAGTAGCTAAATGCTTTGTAGTAGACAGCAATTTAAAAGAATACAAATATAAAATAGCTACATGTCATTTTCAATTTTGTTATTATTACGGTATTTTATAGGTTATTTTAACCCTCCCTAAACAATCGCAAGCTTTATGTTCACAGAGAAAAAAAGGAAGAAACATAGGTACTTAGTATAAAAATAATCCAAGGAACATGTGCATCAGGGCGTTTCTCCATAGGACCAACGCGCATGGGTACAGCAAGTCCGGAAAGATGAGGAAGAACAAAGGAATGCACCATCAGTGTGAGTATGAAATTGGAAAAAAGAAAATGGGTGCATAGGAAAGACGTTTCGAAGGCCTACCTATTGGCTCAGTTAAACCCTATGAGGTTCCTGCGTGGGGGGAGGGGGCTGCTCTCCATACGGGCGAAGCTAAATAAGCTAAGAAATTTACAGACCAGCTGACCATAACAAGGTACTGTACTAACTTGTTATGAATAACGATGTATTATCAATTTTAAGCCGAGTAGAAAAAAATTCTACTGTGTTACCAATTTATATCTAAACAATGTAGCTACTAGCTAGCTACTGTAAACATTTGAGACGAATGAAATTGAATATTGAAAAAAAATTCATGTCTTTGTCTACACTATAAAAGCGCTCTAACTGGGGAAGAAAGAAGGGACTCGCAGTTTTATTGACAGAACGTGGAACTTGTGCACTAGGGCAGTGGCTCTGAACCTGAGTTCGATGTTATTGTTACGTAGGGGGCGGCTCCGGAGGGGGTCGGGCGTGTGGCGGAAGGTATGAGAAGGAGAGCAGGGAATGCAAAAAGTCAAGACACAGATAAAGGGCGGTAGGATGGGCGGGACATTCAAACAGGTGGTTTACGGTATGGGGGGTGCGGTGGCAGTCGGGGCAGGAGTCTGAATCCGCCAGTCCGATCCTATCGCGGTATGACATCAGGGCAGAGCAGAAACCTGAGCGCAACTGTGATAGGGTGGAACGGGCCGCTCGAGAGAGGACCGCCTGGTCGGGCGAAATCCCCGGGGAGGCAGATCCCAAAACCCTGTTGACGGGTTGGCGGTCTAGTGAGGCTTGCACGGCAGATCGATGGAGGGAGGAAATCGCTGAGCGGTACTCTGGGGAAGGCATGATATTAGTAAGTAGGTGGTTGATGTCAGATTGAAATTTGGTTGCTAAGTTGTGGCGGATGAGACGGGGGCCAGCCTGTGCAGTGACAACAGAGTGGACTGGGTGTTCGGGACGAAGGGCGGAAACGAGGTATTGACGGCACTGGAGGTCGAAGGATTGACCGATCCTCAGCATCTTGGACTCAGCGTGGAGATGGTCCACGGAAGCCATGCGGAGGCAACCGGTCGCGCTGCGGAGAGCGGTGTTTTGAACCGTCTGCAGCTTGCGAACCGCGGACTGGCGAGCCCAAGGACACCAAACTGGAGCCGCGTGATGAGAGGTCGGACAAATGCCCTGTATGTGAGAAGCAAGGTCTCCTTGCACTGGCCCCAGCGAGTGCCCGCTAGGGCCTTGAGCAGTCTGAGGCGGCTGGAGGCTCGAGCGGCTGTGGAAGTGATGTGCGGTGTAAAGGTGAAGTGNACTAAGGCTGACTAAGGCTGACTAAGGCTGACTAAGGCTGACTAAGGCTGACTAAGGCTGACTAAGGCTGACTAAGGCTGACTAAGGCTGACTAAGGCTGACTAAGGCTGACTAAGGCTGACTAAAGCTGACTAAAGCTGACTAAAGCTGACTAAAGCTGACTAAAGCTGACTAAGGCTGACTAAGGCTGACTAAGGCTGACTAAGGCTGACTAAGGCTGACTAAGGCTGACTAAGGCTGACTAAGNCTAAAACTAACTAAAACTAACTAAAACTAACTAAAACTAACTAAAACTAACTAAAACTAACTAAAACTAACTAAAACTAACTAAAACTAACTAAAACTAACTAAAACTAACTAACGGAGGGATAAGCACAATAATTATAATTTAGATAGATGCCACAAGATATTTCTTATTGTTCGTCGTCTGCAATGCTACTGCCACATGAAAAAAAAAATCCGTTTAAACAGGAGGGCCTCCGTTAATTTAATTCTTTATTATATAGTTCGTTACTAAGTTGCTCTCTCATTGCACCTCCCGTTATTGTTGACGGTGTGGTGAAGTTTTAGTGTTAATGACGGTTAATCTTTCGGCACAGAGTATTGTTTTTTATTTCACCAATTTCTGCAGTTCCAAAGCTCCCCGAGATGTCTCGTAATGGCGAACTTCTAGCAGCGGAGATTGTTTTCATTTTAATTTGGTGTGCTGTATTGACATTATGACTATTATATTGCCAGTTTTACCACGGCACTCACGTCTCTGTATTGGCATGTATGTCTTCTGAACGTGAGAGGTTCATGTGTCAATAAAGTAATGTGGGTTGAGGTTGTATGACGGTTCGTGTTTATTTGAAACTACATTACTGTTGTTGTTATGTAGGGGGCGGCTCAGGAGGGGGTCGGGCGTGTGGCGGAAGGTATGAGAAGGAAGGCAGGGAACACAAGAAGTCAGTCACAGATAAAGGGCTTTCCCATAGAGAGGTAGGAAGGAGGGCGGTAGGGTGGGCGGGACACTCAAACAAGTGGTTTACGGTATGGGGGGCGTGGTGGCACTCGGGGCAGGTGTCGGAAACCGCCAGTCCGATCCTATGGCGGTATGACATCAGGGCAGAGCAGAAACCTGAGCGCAACTGTGATAGAGTGGAACGGGCCGCTCGAGAGAGGACCGCCTCGTTGGCCCGCTAGGGCCTTGAGCAGTCTAAGGCGGCTGGAGGCTCGAGCAGCTGTGGAAGTGATGTGCGGTGTAAAGGTGAAGTGGGTGTCAAAAGTGACGCCGAGGATTTTGGGGCGGCGCTCTAGAGGAAGAGTAGAGTCGTTCATAGTGATGCGGGGGTCGAGTGTTGACTGATGGGTGTCGGTTGTCCAAAGAGTTGAATTGGATTTAGAGGTTGATATGGTAAGGCCCTTGTTTGCTGCCCAATTGCTGACAGGCAGAGTGGCCCGAGAGAGCGGTAGCAGCAGTGAGAGCATCGCGATGGGACGCCACGACAGTGAAGTCGTCGGCGTAAGATGTTACAGAGGGGTAGCAGAGCTGGTCCCGAGGGATGGGAAAGTCAGAGACGTAGAGGTTGAACAGGGAGGGTGAGACGACCGAGTCCGGAGGAACCCCCGTCTTGACAGCCGGAACTTTATTATTATTATTAAAACTTCACGTTTGAGCTCCCACGGACAGGTAATACAACCCAAATGAAGCATTTGCAACACCGGGAAGCACAAAACGCTGCTAAAGGAAACCCAGCAAAAAACCATTAACTGCCGACTTAAAAGCCTGCAGGCCAACACGACCAAAAGCCGATGCAGGCAACAAATTCCAAACTTTAGCCGACCAGGGCACGAAGCACCGACAGAACTGATTAGTTCGACATCTGACAGCCTCCAAGGTGAAAGAGTGCGCTCCGCACACAGCACGAGTCTCTCTCCCAAAAACCTTGAGGGCAGGGAGAGAAGAATACAACCAATGCCTCTCATTATTGTACACCTTATAAACATACATAGTTCAGCTACTCTTCTCCTGTGGGACAGGTTCACCAGATCATTATCAGCACACAGCCTGCTGGCCGAACCAACAAGTCGGTCCAACAGACGTGAGGAGTATCAGCAGCTGAAGCCCAGACCGGGGAGCAATACTCTAACACAGGCAGCAAGAAAGCATAAAAACCCTGACTGTCACCATACACAGCATTCACCTTACGCAGGAGCCCAATCTTAGTGGAAGCACGTGACACCAACATTCTAATATGCGGCTCAAAAGTAAGCTTCCCATCAAAGACAACACCTAGAATCTCCTGGGAGCGGGAACCGTTATAGAGGCAGCACGCTGCTCGACCCCTGGGGTAAGCCGCGCTGCTCGACCCCTGAGGTAAGCCGCGAGCCATCTAACAACGTTGTGATGGAGTGTGGTGCCGGAAACTGAGGAGAGGAGGCCCTCAGTGGGAACGGTGTCGGAACGCTTTGCTGAAGTCAATCAGCAAGGCCACCGTGCGGTCATGGGGTTTAGGTTTATTCATACCGCGGGTTGCTTGGAAGGCCAAAGGAAGTAGAGCAGATGTGGTAGAGTGCATGGGCCGAAAACCGTGTTGGTAAGGGGCTGGTTTGTAAGCCTCATTGATAATAGGCAGGAGAAGGCGCTCCAAGACTTTCACAGCGGGACACAAGAGCGATATTGGGCGGTAAGATGATCCTTTATCCGCAGGTTTAGATGGTTTTAAGATGGCAATTACGACAGCTAACTTCCATAAGGCAGGGATGTCAGCGTGAGCTAGGGAGAGATTGTACAATCGGTGAGATAGATGACACCCTGCGGGCCCAGATGCCTAAGATGTAGAATGAACAGTTGGTCTGGGCCCACAGCTGTGGAGGACCCTGAGGCGACTATGGCCTCACGGACTTGAGCGGGAGTGAAAGTGGAGAAACTGTGAGCAATGGGGTGGCGCTTTCGAAGTAGACGCCTGGCCAGGCTGGGCGGGGTGTCTAGAGCAAGGGGAGAGGTGGCAGTAAATTGCTTGCAAAAGCCCCTGGCTATATCGCCGTTGTGGGTGAACGTGTGAGTTCCAAAAGATATAGTCAGCTTAGCATACTGACCGAGGTTCCACCGTAGGTGCGCATCTGTCTCCTGCTGCGGACCTGAGATCCTTATCCTTCCTTAAGGAAAGGGGTCATTCCTAAAAGCGCCCACAGCAAGGAAAATGCCTCTTTCTGTTGCCCTCCTGATAGCATGTTTCTATTATCAAACTGCGAAAAGGTTATATCAATAGCTAATATTCAGTGGGGAAAGCTTCTTTTCAGGAAGATCTGCTGGAGTTGTAGGTAGTACTCATTATGCCCACCAATACTCGAGTTTGGGGCAGAATTTATCCAATACGAAGAGCCTGCAGGAAGCTCGTATACAAGACTACTCAGCGCCTCTAGGGTCAAAACCGTCTGGTACCGTATTCCTGGGTGAAACGTATGCCGGTAATAGGACTCCTGCGAAGAAGTCCGTAACTGGCTTTGCTGCTCGAAAAGGACGCCATATTAGACGCTAGTCTCGCGTCCTATATTCGGATCCCCGTCAACCTCTGGCTGGGTTTTAAACCCCGTCAACCTCTGGCTGGGTTTTAAACCGTTTCTTATCAACGGGACAACTCTTGTTCCGACCTGGAGCTTCCTTCGAGAACCAAAACTGCGACCCTCACAGGAAGCAGACCATGAATATACAACCATCTGTGGTTGAAGCTTGGATTTCTTACTAAGGAATAAGTCGGAGAGCGCCTGCTGAGCGCTGTTCTTAGACCCTCATAAGGAGGACTCCTCTGGGGTAAGGATAGAATCAGTTCTACTGAGGCTTCAAGGACCCCCTTAAGTAATGACCAAGTCTCGGACACGCTGCATCGATATTCAACGCTGGGCCTTCCTGTCCCTGAAGGAGTCCAGAAGTTTGAGCCGCGGAGGTACCCAGGAGACCTGAGTTAAAATCTCCGAACAGAAACTGCTCTAAGTAAAACCTATTATTGGGCTTCGATACATTGTACTGAGGTAGAGTCCAAACAATCCTAGTGGACCTGTGCCCGTGAGTCTGTGAAAGGTAAATGTAAAGTCAACTTAGACCACACCCGCACCTGGGAAGCCCACATGCACTGGTTTGTGCTAAGGGTAAAGGCCCACTGGCCCCAGATGAGTAAGTGTAGTTGCAGTCGACCTCGGGTCACCAAGAACTATTGCGCCAATTTGACGGAAGGAACAAATGACCCGAGACCTCCCACCACCCTCATCTCTGAGGAAAGCAGTTCCGCCATGGCGCCGTGCATGCACACACAACTGCCGAGTCAGCACACGAAGATCTGCAAAGAGCTCGCTGCCTGGCTGGGGATCAAACCGGCGAGCGATACAGGTGTTAAGAGCTGAGAACACGTAGCGGCAAAACCGTGAAGGATAAGGTCCGCCTGGACCTCCCAAACTCCATATATCTCACCCGACTGTAGACAGTCGGAGCGATATCACCTGTCGAATGATAACTGTTCGTTTATCTGTGCCCCACATGGATATTGCCTCCTGCGGCTGAGTCCAGCAGAACCACACAAAACGGACACAACCTCCAAAAGTAGCCTTTTGTTAGAGCTAAGTCCATAATCATAACTGCAGGGCTTCTGCAAAGTTTCTACGTCTTTGTTTCCCGGGATTATAACCCGTCTGGTTCTTCAGGGAATACTCTCAGTCCCAAGGAGAGACCCCGCTATGGGACAAAGTTCAAACAGGTCGCTACAAATATATCTGCCCCAGCATGCAGTGGAAGTCGCCTTCCCTGATACAAGGCCAGACATGTTTCCTTACAGAATTCTGATAAATCCCAACCTCCTCGGTAGGGGTAGGGAATATCAACTTTCGACCCTTTGTAAATCTGTTGAAGTCGCATTGACCTATACATTTTTAGACTTTGTCACAAACCAAGTGTTCACTCCTGTACTCCATAGTAGAGCAAGAGTGCACTTCCAGTTTTATTTTTTTATCTATTTTTTTTTTTTTACTTAGCTAAATTTGTGAGGAACTGCTCTTGTATATGTATAAGAGCAGACTCCCCAGTAGTTCTTTGTAACTGTCTTGACTGTAATATATTCTCAAGACAAATTATACTAACATGACACTTGTGCATGCTTAGTCGAAGAACTTTTGTAAAAATATGGTAACTCTGTTCTTGCTGCCTGTGCAGGAGCTAGTTACTCCATCTCAGATTTTTTTTTTTAACCGCCGGCTTTCCGGCATCCGGACGCCATCTTGGAATCGTCCTAGATCGAGAATCTGGACGATTTGAGCCAACTATCGGAGAGCAACCCAATAGTCGGAGAAACGTTCTTGGCGGATTGGTTAAGCACTTAGGCTTACCAACCAAGAAGGTATATACATGCTTGACGGCCTTACGAGGACGCACAGCCTAACCAAGCAAGTATAATGTATAAGCTGGGCGGATTGTTAGGGCACTAAGGCTTACCAACCAAGTGTGTAGTGCGAAAGTGTGTGTGTACTTGGCGGACTTGTTAGGGCACTAGGGCCTACCAACCAAGGTGTGAATCTCTGTGATTGGCGGCCTTTCCATACTGTCCGGCCTAACCAACTTGGCGGACTTGTTAATGCGCTCAGGCCTACAAACCAAGTTAGGATATAGGCTATCATGCCTGGTGGCCTTTCGTAAGCATCCAGCCTAACCAAGCAAGTATAATTATATGTATATGCTTTGCGGAATTGTTAGGGCACTGCGGCCTACCGACCAAGACTTAGGTGGAATTCTTGGGGCACAAGTGCATACCACCTAAATGTATCGCTGTGCTAGATGGCATTAAGACAACAAAGGCCAACCATCCAGTCATTGATGTTACATCAACAGGTAGCACAGAAAAGAGGCCGTAAGGGCCACCACCGCAAAGGAAGCAAAATTCCTAGGGCAATATGCTCTGCGGAATTGTTAGGGCCACTGGGATTAACCACGAAGTATTTAAGCAAACAATATACTTGTTGAATTTTTTGCTGCACAAGTGCCCACCACCAAGTAGCTATTTATTCATCTATTCCAACGATTTACGTTAACTTTAAATCAAAACAAAAGCACAAAACACCATCACTGTCACCAGTCTTCATGAACAAACAGCAGCTGCAGCTCTGTGAACACAAGGAGACAAGGGCTGAGGATCAAAGATGACGGCACCCTAGGCCGATCACACACCAAACACAGTCTCCAAAACGTACAATTAAAAACGGTAAAAACACAGTTCCAGACAGATAAAACCGTATTAGAGCACTAATAAACAGTAAGGGAACTATTTCAAAACTCTAAGATCGATAGGTGAACACAGAGCAGCAGCTGAGACCAGAACACAGGTGGAGATGTTAACAGTAGCGTGAGTCGTAACAGAATGAGGCGTGCTGCTGCTGGGCTCCTGAGGTATCAGGTGGGCGGGGCCTTTAAAAAAGATAGAACACTGAAAGCTGACTACAATGAAGGTTACGCCTCGTAACTGTTTGAACTACCATTTGGACGCACCAGAGTTGGGCGCTGTCGCGGGTCTGGTGTTACAGACATAGGTGTTCTGTCGTAGCGGGCCACTGAGAAAAGAAACAAGTTCTGAATGCCTGGCTAAGGCCAATGTAACCGATACACAGCGTTAAGGATGGATGTAAGGAATGTCAACAAAAATGGACAATTTGAGACAGTAAATGATGCTTGTGATCCCAACTTTACCGCTTGGAATAGCTAATCTTCCGTAACCCTCTAGGAAACCCTCATTTAAGCAAAGAAAATTTAAGGTTTTCAACGAGAATGAAGGTATGACTCCTTACCATACAAAATCCTTATTTTGCCAAGTTGACATTGTAGTAAAGAGTGTTACTACATTTTCAGTAAATGATCCTAAATTTATCATCACTTAGTACGCACCTGCGTTAATTAAAATGCGTTTTCTAAATCAAATTCATAAGACAGAAATTCTTTGTCGTCTTCATCCTTTACTAGCGGCACCCGTGGAAATTCCACGGTCGGTTAGTTAATGTCCTCACTTTTTATAATGAAACAATCAAACCTTACGCTACTATAACTCACTTTAGTTCACCTAATGCAACTTCTCAACCTAAACTACCGATG
>LQNS02007215.1:28566134-28577820 GCA_001587735.2 Parhyale hawaiensis | reverse complement strand
ATCGAGAGAAGAAATTTTAGATTTTTCTATTGAGAGCATGAATGGTAGCGTACAGAAAACAGTCGGCTAAGGCTGGGTGTAGCAAACTAATTAACACTAGTTAGCACGGTTAAAGGTAATTCAAAATAGGGAGAAATACAGAGGAAATAGAATGAACGAACTAGGTACCTATGTCAAGATCATAACAAATGCACGGGAGTGTTCATAGTACACAGGAACAATGAACAACACGCATGGGTGCAGGAAGTTGGGAGAGAAGGGGAAGAAAATTGCGGCATCATCAGAAAGAGAGAAAATACTGTACATTCATTTCCGTCTGGGTGCTGTGCCCCAAAGTATCGTATTCAGAGCACAACCCCAAGATATTCTGTCTCAAGGCTAACAGAAGGAGAAAATTGACAGTTGGCTACTATGAACAAAGAAGGAAGAAATAAACAATGTTTCAATGAACAGTTTTTTACAAGAAGTGGGTGGAGTTACTGGAGTACCTCTAAAAGAAACTCTGTGAGCGACAATAGCTACTGAGAAACGAGCACCTATTCACAGAGATGTGTCGAAATCAGTATAGTATTCTGGTATTCTCCTAGTTTAAGTCTCCTTACCCACAGAGTAGGTATATAGGCTACACAATAATGCAAAATAGAAAGAAAGAATGTACATAAAGAACGTCAAGAGAAAGTTGAACACATGCACGAGTCAATGTGAAAGGAAACAGCAAGACGGGAAACAAGAGAAAGAACGGAATAAAGCATCATCAGTAGGACTAAGAAGATAGAAGAAAATAAAGTGGGCACGCAAGACAGACATCCCAAAGGTCAAGCTAATGACTAAGGTACCTAACCTATACAATCCCACTTGGGGCGCTGCTCTCCATAACATAGAATGGGCGAACCTAACTAACCCTAATGCCAACCTTTGCCCGCGGAAGACAGATGTGCCGAAAGCCTTTGACAAAAGTTGCCTGTGGGATATATAGGTCATAATGGTATTCTCCAAAGTGTAGTCAGATGTTGCCGCAAGAGATGAGCTTCAAGGACAGGTATTTGGCAGAAACAGTTCTATATGTGTAGTTTGATGCAAAAAAAAAAAAAATACTCAGCACACGCAAGAGAGCAGAAAATAGCGAGGATGTCAACAAAAATTCTAATTTCAGGAAATGAGGATAATGTACCTATACAATATTGTAGCTATAGCTACAAAGCATTCAAGATGAATTATATGTAAGTTTCTATTGCTATAGGAGCGAGCAGGCAGTCCCGACGGCTACACAGGATAGCGTCTATTATTTATAATCAAGGTGACGGAGTCTGATGTTTTATGTCAGACTCATTTCAGAACACCGATTTTTCCCTCCTTATTCTGAAGATTTTGTGACTCCTTGGTACAATTAACATTTAACTTGACCATTAATTTTGTCCAACTGCTTTTTACTAAAATATAAATACCGTACATATTGAGTTAGGCCTAAGCGGAAGAGTTCTGTAGCATTTACAATATTCAGCACCGTACCTTTCCATTTAGGGCATTCAATTTTCATATATTTATATAGCTATATTCATTATTAATTATCAAGAAAAATTGTTTATACAGGATAAGTAGGATAGGGTAACATGTCTAGTACCCGTCCACCATGCTAGTAGCCGTCCACTTGGCTTTAAAAACTTCCTGTGTGGAAACTAGCAGTACTCGAGAGCCGTACATAGGCTTAAACTGAAGGGTACCTACTACTTAGCCTACCGTTTAAGCCTATGAACGGCTGTCTAGTACTGCTAGTTTTCACACAAAAAGTTTTTAATGCTAAATACCCGGCGATGGCAGTGTAATGGAACAGCTTTTAAATAGTTTTTTTTTTTTTTTAACCTAACATAAATTAACCTAACATAACCAAACCTAAACGATACTATAACTCGAAAATTACTGCAAAAATCGAAATATTGCCATGAATAAAATATTAATAAAATTAAATTTTACATATAGTTACTGTGCAAGTTTCATACCGATCGTAAAATAAATGATGGAAATATATCCTCCACCCCCCTTGGAGGGTCGTAACTAGAAAACAAGGTCCGACCGCCAAAAATAGACTTCAGATTCGGATTCTACATCGAAAAATACATCGATTACATAAAAAAAAATTTAAACACGCTTAAAACCAAATAATAGGTACCAATGGAGTCGCCAGTCATTTTTCTATAGAAAAACAATGGAAAATAAAGAGTCAAATATCTGATAAACTAGGCTAAGCATTTGCGACGGAAATTTCATTAATGAAAAAATCTTAAAATGGTTCCTATTACCTAAATAAGTCAACAAAATCATGAAAATATCCGTTGTCTTTGACCGGGTTGGGTTAGGTTCCTATGTGGTCACTAGCAAGCCTGTAATAATAACGCCGGTTATATTTTCCGATAGAACAACATCGAGAACTTCAAACTGAAATACAATTTTGAAAACTATTAATTTCCGAGGAAAAGAGTATTGATGTAAATTGTACTAACTGACCCAATTAATATATACTAGCGGGACCCGTGGAAATTCCACGGGTCTTTACTTTACTTTCTACAATGTACCAGACCTACGCTACGCGCTTACCCCTCAAATTGGTTTTAATCCAACGCAACTCTTCTAACGAAAACCCACACCGTCTCAAGTTACGCCCATCATTTAACCTTGATGAACTCATTTTCACTCAACAACGCCCGTCTACCTTAACATATATTGTCATTCATTCATCCATTGCTTCATTCGAGTTTTAAAACATGACGTACCACCTATCCCCCACATCTCCCCAACAAACTTCATCTGACGTAACGGTTACCATCTAACCTACCGAACATCATCTGACCTAACTACCCCATCTAATCTTAGGAACTTGTGTAGCAGCTCATTTAACCTACCGCACCACAGTAAACGTAAGCTCACCATATCCAAGGTAAGTCACATCTTACACAAACGTCGCTCATATAACCGGATGCACCTCATGTAACCCAACGCACCTAATTTTAACACTCGGTCATCTAACTCCACTCTAAGCTACCGCTCCTCACCCAACTTGACGCTCCTTACCTAACCTGCCGCTCATCATCTAAACCAAAGCTCCTCATCCAACATAACATGCCTCATATAAGCTATCGACCCTGCAGGTTTACCTAACCCAACGCACCCCATCTATCTTAGCACTCACAACCTATCTCTGCTCTATCTAACTTAACGCACCTCGTTCAACTTAACGTTTCTTATGAAACCCACACTCCATCATTTAACCTAACGCTCCATATCAAATGTACTACTCTTCTTTTAACCTATCGCTATTCAACCAACCTAACGCTCCTCGTCCCATTGCAACGCTCTCCGTACAAGCTAAAAAATTTATCGCTCTTTATCCAACCAAACGCTCCTTATCCTACTTAACTCTTCTCTTCTCATCCAAGCTAGCGCTCATCATTCAGGTAACTTTTTATTCGACCTATAGCTCCTCATCCCCAACGAACCACTCATAACAAGTCTCACTCGTCGTTTACCCCTGCTCTATTTAACACCACGCTCCTCACCCGGCCCAACTTTTCTCATCTTACATAGCATTCCTCATGGAACCTAAAACACTTCACCTAATCTAACGCTCATCATACGTCATAACGCTTCTCATTTGACCTAACGCTCGTCACTTGAGTTTGCTGTTGTGCATCCGTCATGATCATTCCTATTAGGAATGTGTTGTCACAAATTCGTCGCCGTCATATTTGATGGCACAGATAGGTACTCTAGCCGTAGACACAAAATATCAATTAGTGTAACGTCCTAGTTTATCACGATTATCATCGAACTAACGCTCCTCGTTTACTATAAAACTCACAGCTCACACTCCACTCCCACAAAACTCAGTCTAACTCAACGCTCCTCAGCTAACTTTACGTACTATACGTTCATCACTTAACCCATCGATTTAACCCAAGGCATGTCGGCGAACCTAACGTACGTACCTTCTATTCACATTTCTTCCAATCGTAGCAGTTCATCTTTCATGATTGCATTTCTCAAATTTTCGCTTACTTTCAATGTCTCAAGAATTTTCTCTTATCTTCATAACTTTCTTGATTCCGAAATTCTTCGGTAGTCACTTGTTACCTTCGCCAAGGAGGTGGTGTTTTTGCCGGATTTGGTCTATTTGACATCAAGATAATTAATAAAAGGTTTGGAAAATCCTTATAAAATTTACAGTGCATAATTGGCATATCAAGAGAAAGATATGATAAACTTTTGGTGGAAGATCCTGTCTGCATAGATATACATATATATATCTATATTTCTTCTTGACAACATGACTCCAACATTTGTGAACAAATCTTGATGAAAATTGCAGTAATGTTTGGGAATGTTACGAAGAACAACGGGCGAATTTTTGTGATCTGTCAGTCAGTTTGTACTCAAAAGTTGTCAATGGATTTTCAAGAAAATTACAAGAAGCACAAATGACCAGATTTTGGCAATGATATGAAAGAAATAATGGTTTCAAGACCAAATTGAAGTTTTCATTAACGTTACAATGCTTGGCGGAGGTATTCGCTCTCATATTCAGGTATTTTTACCGTTTATGTATGCGTTAAATAGGCAGTAAATACTAACGCACACGCCTGACCAATTTCTCAGTAAATGGCTTTGTTACAATTTGCAATTTCTCTCTTACTTGCCACTTCTTAGTTACTTTTCATTGATATAGCTGGCACATAGTAAGTGGGCAATTAATAAATGGACAATTAATAACAACTAATTGAACATAGCCAGGCATTTCATTAGTATTTCTCAGGTAAAATTGCGACTTAGTTAACACGGCTAAGTATAATTATACGTTCGTAGACAGGATACAGGCAGCTACTGTAAATATAGCTCGACCATTTAAAACGATGATTATGTACGACGAAATTTGAAGACCTGGAAGAGAGCTACAAGGAGCTGGAACGTGCGGAAATTCACCAGAATAAAAACACTGTTCTTCATTGATACCCCAGCCTACCCCATGCCTACCAAGCACTGTGGTAAGAAGTGTGCAACAAGTTCAACGTCTGGAAGCAAATCAAACTACAACCTGCAAGCAATATATAGCAGCTTAATAAAACGGAAGCTTGTCTACGGTTCTTCTCTACTGAGGTTGCATCAAATTTTCTCCTCTGTTATTGTTAAAGCGTAACGGTCGTACTAAGGAAGGAACGTAGGGAGGAACAAGCACAATTATAATACGATATACTGTAGCTCAAAAACTAAGCATTTGCGACGGAAACGTCATTCGTGAAAAATGTCTTAGAATGCTTTGTTCTACCTAAATATGTAGCTAACAAAATTTGCGGTCAATGTCGGTTTAGCTACAACGGAAATATTAATGATTTTGTTGGCTTATGTAGGCAATATGAGGCATTTTAAGACTTTTTTCTTGAATGATGTTCCCGTCACAAATGCTTAGTTTTTTTTTTAGATATTTGACTTTGAAGGTCACATTGTTTTTCGATGGGACAAAATAACAGGCGACCCCATAGGAAGTTAACCTAACCTAACCTAGCCTTACCTAACCTAGACCGACCTAACCTAGACCTACCTAACCTAGACCTACCTAATCTAACCCTACCTAATCTAAGCTAACCTTACCTATCCTAACATAACCTAGCATTGGTTACACTGTACTTTTTTTGCACTGGTTAATTCGAGTTTTATGTGTAATATGTACTAATTTATGTGTATTTCACTGTACAAAACCCAGAAATGGGGTTCTTACTCATTAAGGTTAGGAGGCAAGACTTGGATTTTTGTTTTATAAAAAAGTATATTAGAAACGAAAAAACTGTACGTTCACTCATTAATTTTAGGAGGCAAGAACTGGTTTGTCTAACACACTACCATATGTACACCTATAATTAGTAAAATCTATTAAAAAATTTAGATTTCCAACAATAACTTATGATAAAAAAAAATTTGGGTGTGTAAATTTTGACATTGATGCATTCAACATCAAAGAATAGTATTTTTCATATATAGGTATGCTGAAGGATATTAGTAAAACCAGTCTTGACCGCCTAACCTTAACGAGTAAGAGCCACAATGTTGCCGTATTATAGTCTTCCCAGACTGTTTTCCTAACAAAAATCTCAATTTTTGATTCTGTGACTGAAAGTTTCATTGCTGCTACTGTAGACATTTTCCAAAACTGGTGCAAAAATTAGTATGGTGTCGGATACCCTAACCTCACCTAACCCTAAGTTTGCTTGAATGGGGTTGCCTGTCATTTTCTCCCATAGAAAAACAATGGGAACTTCAAAGTCATATATCTCAAAAACTAAGCATTTGTGACAAAAATGTTATTCATGAAAATTGTCTTAAATTACATACTGAACACAATAAAAATCATGAAAATTGTTTGCAAGTTAAAGTAAAATAATACCTACCAATTTTATCCTCTTTTGGTAATGGTTTGTATTTAGCACAAAAAATGGATGTAATTTATGTTTTCAACACACATTTATGCTACAAAACACTTTCTTGTCCTATTACCACCTAGCCTACCTTACAAAGAATAGTACCTATAAAAACAGGGTTAAATTTATGCAAAAAACCAATATGATGCACAGCAAATTCACCACTAGATATACCGGTATATAGCAGTCTATTGGAGAAGTGCAGTGGTACCCATATATATATCAACAAGAAATGTCTAGTTTTGGGGATACCTATATGACTCCGAAGTTTCTATTGTTTTTCAATGGGAGACAATAGCCGGCGTTGTTAGAGGCTTGCTGGCGACCCCATAGGAACCTTATTAACCCAACCCAATTTAACCTAACCCTACCTAACCTTCACAATGGATTAATTAGGTTCTGTTGGGTTGGGTTAGGTTAGATAGGGTTAAGTTAGGTTAGGTAGGGTTAGGTTAGGTTAAGCTACGTCTAGACTACCACTCATAAATGCAAAACAATGCTTGTGCCATTTCGCAGAACGCAGTGCAAATCTCGCAGCAGTGTCCACACTGCTGCATGGTGCATTGTAGCGGTCAGCGACGCTTGACAATTATTTATTAAGCGTAGATGTTCAGCAAAACTCAGTTGCCCACACACCTTGATCCAAATAGACTGCAATTTTTGACACTATTAAGAATTTATTTTACTTCTAGTATCAACAAAACTATGAATAATCACTGATTCTAAATGCAGATACTAGTTTTATGCATTCTTCAGCAATACGCATACTGCCAACTGAGCTTGGGTTGACATTTTCATACTTTTCTTTACCACTCAGTATTGTTTTAAAAGGTTGTCAAGTAAATGAATTTTTATGTGGGGTTCCTCAACAATTTATGTTCCCCATACTTAGTGCAAAGTGTTCACACATTTTATTTTGTCTCTTAGTTAAACACAACTGTGTAACCACAAAAAGTAGATAGAATGTTTACTGCCAACTCAGTTTTCAACACAAGTGTCACTACTGCAGTGAAGCAGGGTTGCGGAGTCGGAAAATTTGAGGGAGAGTCAGATCTGGAATCTTACTTGCTCACAAAATCCCATTTATAAACCAAATATTCAATTCAAGTTAAAAAAATCTAAATGTGGACAATTTTTTTTTTACATTTTTCTTACACAGCTATAGCTACCACGTATTTTCCTATTCCCTATGATGAGGACATTGGGAAAACGTTATGTAGAACTTTCACACCTGGTACATTAGGTATGTCAGGGGGCATGGGGGGGGGCAAAGTGATCAATTTTGGACAGTTTGTTCTGAAATTTGCAAAATACTGTATCTCAAAAACCAGGGTTGCGGAGTCTGATGTTTCAAGGTCCGACTCCTGGCCCTCCAGAATTTCTGACTCCCACTCCTGACCCGAAAGATTTTCTGACTCCCACTCCTGACCCGAAAGATTTTCTGACTCTGACTCCTTGGTCCAACAAGTAGATATTTGATGTAAACATTAAACATGTCCAAATAATTTTTTTTAATATATACACGTATCAAGTCAAAGATGCTAGGCCTCATTTCATAGTGTGGCACTTCTCGCCAAGATCTTGGCCACAAGTTTGCCGCCCTCGGAAATGCGGCTGCTAGATGTATTGTCCATAGGCCCGATACAATATTTTGTATCATTTGGGACATTAAATTGATGACATGACATCAAAAAAATTTGGGTAAAACTCTTGCACATGGTACATTAAGTGAGGGGAGCATGGTGGGTTGGCAAAATACTCCATTTTCTACCAATTGTCCTGAAATTTGCAAAGTATATGCATTTTTAAAAGAAACACATTTTGCTACATTTTTTTTATTCAGATCTTAGTTTTTGAGATATGGAAATATATATAATTATCTACCTATGCATCTTTTTCTAAATTTCAAAGGAATAAAAATAAATGAGTTTTCATGCTACAATGAAAACAATGACAGTTTTCATACTTTTCGAATCCTTGAAACATTCTTAACAAAACTATGTACTAAACTGGCCTCTCCATTTTGTATTCAGTCCGAACACTACCTAACTAAAATATAGGGAAAAAATCGGTTTTGAACGGGGCTGAAAAAAATAGGGCAAAAATGGAAAATTCTACTCTATAGGAATGTTTCAAGGATTCCAAAACTGTCATTGCTTTTATTCCAGCATGAAAACTCACTGAGTTCTATTCCTTTGAAGCTTAGAAAATATTACCTGAAAAACTAAGGCCTAAATCCAAAAAATTGTAGGAGCAAAATGTACTTTTTTTCAAAAATACACATAGGCCTACTATACAAATTTCAGAACAATTGGTCCAAAATTGATCATTATGTCCCCCCATGCTACCCCTCACATAATGTACCAGGTGCAAAAAGTCTATCCAGCTGATTGGCCACCCACCACGTTTCAAAGTTCATGCTGCAGATTCGACATAGAACAAGTCACACACGCTAGAGTGGCCCAGATCTGCAAGCACGCCAGCCTTACTAAGGAGAACAACAAGAAAAATTCAACCAGAATATGAAACAAAGACTGATTGTGAGCTCTTATGCAGCAAAAGTATAAGCACAGCAAAAGAGACCAAGCAACATCTTTATAGAAATTCACAAAGCTAAACGATGCCCATTCAAAAATCCATTAGTCATAATACTCAAAGAGAGCACTGCCAAGAAACTTCTGAACTCTACCTTTGAATGACTCCACAATATCAGCTGAAACCACTTCCTCCGGCAACCCCTTCCACACTCCGACACATCTTACACTAAAGAACCGCCGACGACTCTCAATACCGGTACTTGAATGATAAATAGCCAACTTGTAAGAATGACCCCTAGTACCGACCATAGGAGCAAAGCTAAACAAATCTTCAACAGCAATGGCATTATGCATGATTCACCACGCACAATCCTCGAAATCTTAATCAAATCAGCACGCAATAATTTTTTCTTCACCGAGTACAAATTGAGAGCAGAAATGGATCCGAATAGCAGAGATTAGACAAACCATCTAGCCTATCTGTTTCGTCCATTTCCTTTGTACCGACTCCAGAAGCCTGATGTCCGCAATGAAACCCGTATTCCAAACACAAGAAGCAAATTCCAGCAATGGTCTGACGTGTGTTACAAAAAGAGTTAGCATAACATCACTTTTTCTACAAACTGTGGCCTGCAACAAGCTATCGGCCAGCCCAGCAGCCTTGCCAACAATTGAACGAATGTGATTATGAAATCTCATAGTAGGGTAGGAACGTTAGTCTCCGATCACTTTTTGCAAGAAAAAAAATTATGCACCTTATAGTTCCCATGAAAATGATGATAATTCGTAATTGTTATACAGTATATCAAAGAAAGAGCATGAATTGAACTTTCTTTTGAGAGTAAGTACATTATTCTATGAGTAAGAGTTTTTTTGTTATAACAGTTATAGTGGGCTGATCGGATAGTTTGGGCAAGCCAGTAACGCCTATCAATTTTGACCGCTAATGATCGGTTGAGAGGAAAAATAGAAAACATTGAAATTAAAAAACAAAGCTATAAGAGCTGCTACATTAACTTGTTTTCTAATATCTGAGTGATTTTTATTTTGATCTGACTCCAATACATGGAGTTATGGCTTGTCCCGTAACACTAACAAGACCCCCAAAAAATAGTACAAAAGTCAACTTTTGGTATAGCATATTTACAGTTTGGAAAATGAACGTCTGTGTATTGCACCTTCCTTGGGCAAAAAAATAAAAATTTTACAAAAATATTTCTAACTCCAGTTTAACTTTGTTTTTTAGATATTTACAAGACCGTTTTTTTCGATCACCTTTAACTCTGATCACATCAATTTTATGAAAAACCGTGTTTGGGCAAGAACCACCATGCACTTAAAAGTCAAATCCGTGACTTGTTCATGCATGAAAACATATTAACATAGCTTAGGATGTTATAATTTTGCAGGGGTTTGATTGTTTGTTAGCCACATAACTCAATAAGGATAGCACCCCCAATGGGGACGTACGTTTCGCATGTTTTTTTTTTCTATGGTTTCTACGATTCGTGACACGCACAGGCAGCTGATACCTTATGCGCCGGGCATAGTGACGCAATATAGCTACTATACATGGTACGTGCAAGTAGCTGATACCTTATGCGCCGAGCATACTGACGCGATATACGATACACAAAATGCAAAGACAGCTGGTACCTTATGCGCCGTGCATACTGACGCGAGATACGATACATAAAATGCAAAGACAGCTGGTATCTCATGCGCCGTGCATACTGACACAATATACGATAGACAACATGCACAGACAGACCAAATGCTGTGGGGTCGTAGTCAGGAGGTGCGCTTCTGGAGGTCTGTTACGGGTAGAGCGCACAGTGCAACCAAAAAACCAATACAGGTGCCACTGCTGCACGGCACGCTACGGCCACACAAGGCACCCTTTACTCCCAACCGATTCTGGTCTCACCTAACGTCATCCTGTACTGACCCTCTCTTCAACTTCAACTCCTAAAGGTAGGTTGACACCTACGCACTTTCTTGTTGCGACGTGGGGTCGCAACACGTCGCAAGAGAGCGTACTACACATCGTGCCAGCTCGTGACAAGACCTCGCAAGATATGTGTAAAATAGCACGACGTCGCAAGGTTTTAAAAGTTTTAAATTTTGTCGCGCAGTAGCGCGAAGTGACGACGTCGTAACAGTCACCTCGTAAGATGTCGCCCGGCCTCGTCCCACATAGCGCCACCTCGCGGCAGGAACGACGCCGTGCGGCTTCTTGCGGGGTCTTACCCCAAAATGTTACCCTCTCTTGCGAACAGTTTGCGATGTCTGGCGAGTAATGTTACCTCTTCTTGCGCACAGGTTTACGATGTTTGGCGAGATTTGTAGTAGCTATTTAAAGGATTGCTTGAGGCAATATCAGCCATTCATCTTCCTGTACTACTCTCTACAACAAGCTCTGCAATGCTTCGCACGAAAATCACCCACTCCAAGAAACCTCAACAGCCTCCGCCAAAGGAATCGGAAATTTCTTTTCGGAATACAATGGACCCAGAGTCTGATGGTAATCTTGTTGTCGATGAAATTGGAGCTGTCCTTTCTGGACTACAGCCACCACAAAAGAAAAAGTATCGACCTAGCAAGAAGGATATACCAGATTACCCATTCAGTGATCACCAAATTTCTGAGATTGCTGAGTTTGTGAAACAACATCCATCTCTGTACAAC
>LQNS02007215.1:28502428-28540085 GCA_001587735.2 Parhyale hawaiensis | reverse complement strand
AAAAATTATTCAGTCGGCCACACACCCTCACAACGATGATCTCATGACAGGCGCATTCGTGCACTGACTGCCGGTAAGCACAGAATCCGCGTCGGACATAGACGGCCATTCCACGGAATCCAGGCTCTGATCCCCACAGCCTGCGAAAAGGGGACTGAAAACCCACCAAGGCAAGCTCAGCGTGGTGCCTTCTGCCAGCCACCAATGTCTCGGCGCAGCACATAACATCCATACCACGGGACACAAAGTCGAGCTCAGCGAGGTTCCATGCAGTCCTCTAATATTACAATACAGGAGACGACAATTTTGTATTGCATATTTTGCAATTTGTGCTCTACATACATAATATAAAATATGTTTGTATATTGTACTCCATTAGTTGCATACTATAAATAAAATAATCATCGCATATGATGATCTATTCGGTACACTTTATACATAAACTAGTAAAGTATGGCTATACACGGAAAGAAAAGTTGCAAACAATTAGCCAAAAACATGGTGAGCAATTCAGAAAAAGACACTGAATTTAAATTAGCCCTCATTTAAGTTATCCATCGAATATTATTTACTAAACAAGCATCAATCCCTTGTTTGATAATACAACTGACAAACGTAAAAATGGCAAAGATTAGAGATTGGGCCAAGGGGGAGGGAGTGAAACTTGTCTTCATGGGACAAATTGGAAGCTAGGGGACCAAATGGTACTTTTGACACGAGAAATAATATTAGGAAAAGTCATTTGGGGCAAGAACGGCTTCAATCGAACGAAAAATGCAAAAAATTGAGGGGACAAATATGGAGCAAACAGTCCCCATGAGGCAAATGGGACTTGATTGGGTCAAATGCGACGCAAGTATAGCTGGTCGAAAAGCCGAGTTATAAAGACGCTTTTTGGCGCTAGAATGGTCAAAATCGGTTGAAAACTGTGGAAATGTGAAGAGATTGACCGAAGTTATCCCACAGTAACAGTACACCGCGAAAAAGGACCGCCGTTATGGCCGCAATCGTAAGTTGACGGCCATGTATCTCGGCGGCCACGGTTTATCTCACCAAAAAGTGTCAAATGTCACGAAGAAATGCTTCTTTTTTTCTCTCTCTGCATAAATATATAATGATGGCTATATTTTTATTTTGATTTACATATTTCAGCATACTTTAAAATTACCCTAGATTTTATCATATTTTTTTTGAAGTTCTACCCTGTTACCCTAAACTCGATGAAATTACCCTAAATTAGGGTAATTACCCTGCACCTGGCAGAACTGCGCTCGATAAACGTGCTATTTGCAAGCAGAGTTGCCAACTCCCCATCGGTGAATGTCACTAAACTCTTCCTAAAAATCGTTAAAAAGCAGCTAAATTTGAATCATACTTCTCAAAAAGTAACTAAACGTAAAAATTGTACATCAGTATATGAGTCAATTGATTTATCGATGCTGAATATAGTAGTCAACTACGAAAAGGAACAAAATATTGTTCATTACGGATTCTTGGACCTTACAAATTGTATAATTTTTGTGGTACTCATACTTACTTGCAATCATATCCTGTAATGAGAAAACACTTGAACGCAACACACAATACGGTGAGTGCTCGAGAGCCTCCAGGTTCAAGGAACACGGCGCAAGCCGGATAAAGGCCCGGAGCTCGCGCTGCTACGATCCTGATCCTATCTTGGGACCTCTGAGTAGAGGTCCCAGTGCAATTTAAACGGTTGCTTATGAGTTCGGCCGAGCTGGCAGTGTCCTGTTGCTGCACCAGCTTCCCGAACCGGCTACGGTCCCATCTGAAGGGGTCCTAAGTGACTTGTCAGATAGCCATCACAATTGGAAGCGTTGAGGTCAGGGTAGCCCTCGCTGCTACAATCCTGACACCTTTATGAGCCCCTCGAGCGGCGGTCTCTGCGTCCTGTATCTGATTTCTGGTTTTTGAGCAAGCGTTCCGCCAAAATGCAGATCCATCTTGCCCAAGCCTGGCTACGACTTCCGGTCCAAGGGGAGTACTACTGTGGAGGTGCCACGTGACAGGGACAGCCCGGTACGCTTCAATACGTTGAGATCAGATAAGCTGCAGTTTGAGGTCACATAGCCGCGTCCTACACCTGGAGCCCTCACTGCCACGGTCCTAACACGCGTACAAAACCTCCAGATGGAGTTTTCGGCGCACTATAACGGCTGACTTGCTGGCCGGACGAGGTTTCCGGTAAGGCTACTCACTTTACCCAACCTGCCTACGAATCCCCGTCAAAGGGACTTTCAGAGGAAATGGTCCGGACGCAGCAGAGTGCGTATAGAAGCGTTGAGGCTAAAAGAACTTTGGCTCAGCCCGGCGTGGACCTTAAGGCCCTTGCGACTACGGTCCTGACTACTGTTGAGCCATCCGAGAGGAGTCTCACCACAACACAATACTTGGCCTCCTGGTTCGGCGGATTTAGCGCCGGGGGTTACAGCCCCTTTTACTGTTGGGGCCATCTCGTGGGATCCCCGAGGTAGGGGTCCCGCAGCTTTCAGAGAATTAGTGTTCTAAACACAGAAACGTCTAGGGACGGCTCAAGGTGAAACCTACGGTGGCGTAGGCCTCCGAAGAAGACGGTGCTGACGCAGTGCAGTCACTCCTTGGTGCGACTTACCAATAGCGACCGACAGCTATGCCGGTCAGCTCAGAGACCGCTGGAATTTAACGTGGGACGTACCTTACCCCCATGCCCAGCGGTATAATATCTGTGTCTCAACCGAATCTACAGTACAAGTCTGTCACTTGTCTGAGTCGTATTCCACCTTCAAGAGCAGTCCAGGCCGTCAGAACCAGTACATCGATATCCAGCGTACAGTGTCACGTAATAAAGGGGCGTGATAGGACTATGGGTCCTAAGGTCCAGGCAGTTAATTCCATGAACTGGCGGACGCATTCAGGGAGGACCAAGGCCTCGGGCAAGCTCCCTTCTTTTCGCTGGAGCAGGGGTCGGTTACTGACCCTAGCCCCGATATGGACAACGTTGACGGGGGATGGTTTTGGTCAAGGACCCTGTCCCAGACGTACCCCAAAACCTCCAGAAGCCGTTCGGGGAGCCTTTGCCTAGCGTTGACTTGGCATAACTTGGTCTACTGCACCACAGGTACTCTCAGGTGCAATATAGCGTCCTGGATCTCATAAGCGGTTTTCGCAGCAGAAGCCCAGAAACTACAATACCACTAAGGGGAGTGGCCGAGATAGCCGGTGTTTGCACTAGCCTAGATGGCCTGTGTTAAGAACCGACATAGTAACCGGTGTTAGCACCGACCTAGATGCGGTTTAATTCCCGGCTCTCTCCCAGGGGGGAACCTGGTGCCGCCAATATCTGTGGCTATGGCGCGTCGAAGTAAACAGCTCCAAGAGACGGGAACAGAGCGTTTTGGCCACTGACTACCTGACCATCGCTACATAACGTAGAAACCACGAGACGGGGACTAACTGGTGATAAACCCCGGCTCTAGATTCGCTCAAACCGAGAAGGTTTGAGCAGACTATTCGGCTGCCGACCGCTGTAAGAACCGCGGCCCAGGATGCAGTCCAGCAATTCCTGTACAAAGTGGTAGGTTGTCGGTTTGTCCGGCCGGGGGGCCGAGGCCCCCGCTATATAAAGGAAAATGAGCTGAACGGATCGCCTTTGGACCTACGCAAGCAAGTGGGGCCCTTTTAGCGGGCTGGGCGGTCTAAGAACCGCCAAATGGGTAAGGGTCAGACAAACGGCGTCTATACTAAGATAAGTTCCACTCGGCACCTTATCAGTCACATTCAGGTATAGTTCTACGAAGGTTACAAACCGTTACAGATACCTGATCCATTTTTTTTTTTTTTCAGGGTTAAACCCTACATCGGTCGGTGACGAGTTGATAAATCAGATTATCTACCTCGTGCGCCTACACTACGGTCACGACACCAGCCAGTTTTCCAAAAGTCTAAGGACCTATCCCTTGAAGACACACAGGGCAAATCCCTAGGGCACGGCAGAGGTGCAGACCTACACATTTTCTCAGGTACAGGAGTACTAAAAAAAACTTGGAAAAGTTTGTTCTTCTTTTTCTGTTACCTGACACACCTCACGGCCTCGTGCACTTGAGAGAGACGGTCGGGTAAGGCGAGGTACGATATATACCGTGCTTTTATCTCATCGCAGTGCATGGCGGACTTGGGAGTAATTGTAGATCACCAGCGTTTTATACTCTGGGGAAGCCCCAGAGTTCCCCTTTGTGCATGTCCAGCCCCGACGAATTTAACCTAGCAGACCCTGAGGGGTCTTGCTCATGGTTATATATATAAAAAAATACTTGGGAACTTGGAAACGTTTTCTGCCCTACTTGGCGACCACAGCTCGTGACCTCGTGTGCTGGTGCAGCAGGTGAAGCACAGTTTCATACCCGCTCTATTACCTCTTAGTACGAAACTTAACGAAATTCTAAGTCTACCACTGAATACAGTCTACAAATATTATTTACTAATTAAAGCATAATTTTTTATTGAAATGTGCCCGCTTAGCGAATTTTATTTATATGTATTTGATTCGAACTTCTGTACTGCGGGAAGCATTTGGCAACTATGTGTTGCCAATTAGTAATAATTGTAGCATATTCCTCAAATTACGTTGGTACCTTTTTTTCATTAGTAAAAGCGACAACGAAGCAAGAGTTCCGTTTTAAAGGAATAAACGGATGTACACAGTTTGAAGTGCAGTAGAAATTGGATTAATTTATAAAAAAAAATGAGAAGTTATTGTTCGATCCTGTGCATTTTTGCATTTGAGGAGATGCCAGTGAATGAGTTTTTAGCTATACTTTTTGCCAGTATACATATAGTTTAGCCCGCCAATTAGCATCTACTACTACAATAAATATCTGACCGTTAATGTGAGGGTGGAATATCGATTAATAGTTAAGGAATGCTGAATTTGCGTTTAGTGACCTTGAATTGATCGTGACTTCTGTTTTTGATGCCGTTGGGACAAGTAGGCGAATTTGTTTGTGATTTTGATCGTCGATTCGTGTGTTTGTGATCGCTAAAAAGATCGTCGTGTAGACGCGGCTTTAGGTCACTTGCTGGTATCGCCAGCAAGTCTCTAATAGCACTGGTTATTTTCGGGTCTTTTTTGTTTGACTGCCCGCAAAATTATGAAACTAAATACATTTTTCTAATGTCGTTTTTATGTTCTTCACAACGACGAAAATGAGGACATGCCACATGTGCTTATACGGTAAATAGGGGTATCTATCTCTGGTAAAGAGGACGTGAAAAATCTACGGACCCATCTCGTAGGTTTCTTGACAGATAAACGCCGAAAATTGTTTCGATGCTGCCACCCACGACCCAAGTACAGAAGGCTAGCCAACAACAAAGTCATAAGTTAGACCGAGAACCTTGTATGTTAGGAGGCGAGGCCTGGTTTTCCTAGTGTTTTAAAGACTTCCATTGACATTGAATATTAGGAAAACGAGGCCTTTCCTCCTAACCTACACGACTTTACCGATTGCTTAATTTGTTGGGTAGCTTTTCATTACTTAGCGTCAATCTTTGATTGGCCTTACTTAGCGTCGTCATTAAAGATTGACGAAACGAAAATTGAGTTTCTTAACAAATACGTAGGAAATATTCATCTTTAAATGTTCATGGCATTTTCATTTTTCATTTCTCGAAAAAATATACCATATATATTTGTAAAGGGCATAAAATACTGCATTAGAAACGTGTATTTGGTTTAATAATTCTGTGGGCAGTGAAACCGAAAAGATCCTTATTTTCTCCCATAGAAAAAACAATGGGAACTTCAAAGTCTAATATCTCGAATACTACGAATTTGCGGCGAAAACGTTATTCACGAAAAACGTCTTAGAATGCCTCATTTTACCTATACATGTCAACAAAAATACCAAAGTGATTAATTGTGCACTTGGGAAATTTGACCGATACGGTCATTTATAGAATAACCCTTGGTGTGCAATGATATGCTTTAGTGTGACGTATTTTGCGCTGTGTACCAAGTTAGAGGAAGTTCATGAATGGGCTACTAAAAAGATAGATTTGTGCAGTCTCCCCTGGGAGCCCAGGGGCGTGTTGCAATCAAACGCCGGCGTTACCCTCACAGTGTTACACGTGTAGCAGTGAATGCGACGTGCGATCTCAGTGCTCCAGCAATGTGTTGCGGAATTTTCGGTAAGCTTAAACATATACATTTCTGGAGGGGTCTTAGGATATAAAGTTAAGAAAACTAGACAAAAGTGCTTCACATGCTAGAATTCAAGCAATATATGGCAGTCATACATTTTGTAATACTAATATTCGAGTAGGAAAAGATGCACCGAGCTACATATAAAAACATTTCTGTACTTTCGTTGCAAACGTTTCGGATCATATAAAATCCATCTTCAGTGCTAATTAAAATTACAATGATCTGCAAGGACGAAATAAATGTAAGTACAATGGTACAGCAATAATAGTTTCTCAAATGCCTAAAAAAGAATTAACGCTACCTAGCATCAACATTCGTGCCTATAGAACCGAAAGATTGCTACCGATAGTAAACTATTGAATCTATTATATTTAAAGGTGTGGCCGATTGACAGTTATTGAGAGCTGGTTTACGGGAACTGATACAGATGGATTCTAGAATTCTGAGGTCTTGTGCATCGTGGCAACTGTCTATTATGTGGAAATTCGTTCTCCTAATTGGATACCTCTCGGTTAGACTATGATTGCGAATGGAAGAATTACTAGGCGCTGTTAGTTGTTCCCCGGTCCTGTGTGAGACACCTCTGTGTTGTGCGACCCTAATGTAGAGTTGTACCGTAGTACTCCCTACATATGACAGCTGGCAGCTGTCACACACGTACTCATACTCAACGCCAGAGCGACTAAAGTTGTCGAGGGGTTTGCCACGCTTGAAGAAAGATCCTATTGTTGCCAAATTCCGAAAATAAAAGGTAGACGAGACTTATGGATAAAATTTGGTTATCAGTGCTGAAATTTCTCGCTGTAAATCTTCATTTTCGACCCAATATACGGTAAGTTGAGGTATAGTTTCTGTTTTTGAACTGTTTGTACAGATGGTTGTTGTGAAAATTTGTTATTTAAAAAACGCTCTAAAACGCAATTAAACAACTTTGAGGGGTAATAGTTCTCCGTAAAATACTTTCTTAGTAACACAGCTTCTTTGTGAAATGACTGAAAAGAACAACAAATTCTGTACGCTCGGTTAAGTAAGGTTAGTATAATTGTATTTTTATACGTGAAAGGAATACAACTGTAAAAGTTTGTGCCCAGGCCTAAGAATGTTGGCTTGCGATATACGGACGTGAGAAATTCGTTTTCTTTACGAGTTACAGGACGTCTAAAAATGATAATTTCCCGTCAGTTTCAGTTTCTAGCGTGAATTTTATTTTATCATGTCGGCTGTTGCAGAAATCATAAAAGGACTCGGCGTGCTGATCCTTGCGTACAAGTATAAACGTATCGTCTAAATATCTACAATAAAAATGAGGTTTTATATTCGGAGGACAGTTTTGTACATGGGTTTCTTCAAATTTGCTCAAAGAAAATGTTTGCTATCAAGGGTGACAATGCTGATCCCATTACCAAACTGTCTGTTTGTAAAAAAACAAACACTCTTTGAATCCACGCTATATACCACTAGCGATGGGCATGAAATTGAGAGAAAGACAGTTTTAAAAGACCTCGGAGTGAGAATGCAAGACGATGCCACGTTCGAAAAACATATTGATAGCGTTATCCCTGTGGGAAAAGATGGAGTGGATGGATTTTACGAACTTTCTCGTCACGCGAAGTAGATGTAATGCTCACACTATGGAAGCAATTATTTTTTCCGAGAATAAAATACTGTTCCCCACTTTGGATGCCGAGTACATGAAAAAAGCTTGAACAACTTGAAGGTATCCAACGATCGTTCGCGGCCAAAATTCGAGGCATGCAGAAGTACGATTACCACAAACGACTCAGCTGTCACCACTTGTATTCAATACAGCGCACATTTGAACGATTTACAATCATATATGTTTGGAAAATGCTGCAACGTATCACTGTGAATGTGAATGAGCGGATTGTCGCCAGATACTCGGAAAGAACTGGAAGGAATTGTGATATTCGCATCCCAAGCAGAGATAGTGGAAATGCCGTGGCCACAAAATATTCTAATAGCTTCGCTGTACGGGGAGCAAGATTGTTTAACAAAATGCCTCGGCATATTCGACACGCCACTGATATCAAAATTGTTGAGTTCAAAAATTTGCTGGATTCACATTTAAGAAGAATACCAGATAGACCAGCGGTTAGCGGTTACGTGGACTGTGGTGATAATTCGCTGCTGGCTCTATCATTGGTCGCTAACTGCGGCACCACAGAACACACCCAGCAGAGTGACTCCACACACATAGGGTGACGTGTAGAACGTCACCTGGACTTCTTCCGAAGACCCTCAAGGCCCTCAAGGTAGTGCCACTTAAACACCCTCGATAACCAAACTTGTAACTTCATGGTTTTCATTTGTTACCTACATATATTTCCTTGAGGCTTGCGCGTAATTTCTTGAGCCACAGTGTTCAAGTTATTTTCACAAATAACTAGAGCACTCAGAGAGCGCATACCTCCGCCAAGCGAGGCAACGGTAGCAAAAAATTCAAATTGCTCTGAAACCATGATTTTCTTTGTATCAACTCCAAAATCTAATCATTTGTGCCTTTTGATAGTAATAACAGCTTGTGCAATTTTCTTGAAGATCCGTTCATAACTTTTTTGGGTTATACTGCTAACAAACGTCATGACAAATATGAGTCAAACATACAAACGAACAAACCGATCTGCACCAAAATTCAATCATTTATGTCTTTCAACATTACTGCATAACAACCCCTAAAAATTTCATAAGATCCATTCTTTATTTTTTGAGTTATTTTGCTAACAAGCATAAAATTAAAAACAGTGACATACAAACGAACGAACTAACGGATCATCACAAGATTTTGGTCATTTACTCTTTGTGATATACCTAACAACTCATATGAATTTCATAAAATCCGCCCATAACTTTTTGAGTTATGGCATTGAGAAAAATGAGGCAGACAAACAAACTAACGGATGGACGGATCGCCAGCAAAAGTTAATCATCTGTTTCTCCTAACATACCAAACAATCCCTGTAATTTTCGTCAAAATCCGCGCATAACTTTTTGAGTTATCTTAGTGACAAACAGACAAAGATACTAACAGACAGACAAACATACAGACAGACAAACCCGACAAAAACATAACCTCCTTGGAGGAGGTAATTAAACATAAGAACCGTATTGATCTGGGTCGTTTACAGTGGTTATACAGCTCTTGAGGCTCATAAGTGACAAACGTATAACCCCTAGTAAAAAGAATAAAGGCGATGCTTGACACCTAACAAAGCATAAGCGGAAAATTGAGGCATGCATGGAGTCCAACCCCGTATGTCGCCCTCTGCGAGTTTCAACAAAAAAAGACCTTATATTTTTTTTACGGTGGCATTAGAATGCATTAGTACATTTGCCTTAGTTCCAGAACGTAGATACGAAGGAAAATTTTGGTGACCACAATTTAGCAAGCTGACAACATGTTTCCATTAAATGCTCTTTAAGTTCTACAGCATCACTTTTACAAAGAATGATACAACTACACACCATGTACCATACACGACACACACAAAAAACAATAAGCTTGTGTTACACACAATAATTGCTTGTGATCAATTAGCATGAATTCTTTCCGATTTACTGTTGCGGCAGGTAGCTACGACCTCGAGTGTTGACAGGTGGTGTCTCTCGGCATATGTGAGTGATTTTTTAACGAAGAAACGCAAAACCTATTGCAGAGTAAAAAAATGGAAATGGTTGAGCAAATACGCTCAGCATCAGCAGTCAGGATAAAATAACTTACATCAAACGCTGTTGAACACTTTGTTTCATGTGCCAGTTCCCAAAGAATGTTCAGTACCAGTTCCCCCAAAAATCCGTGGTGAAGGCAAATACCCTATAATGCCCCTTTCCCCTGTATTCGTCAGTGGTAGCAACCTGATTACTTTCAGCCGAATGAGAACTCCATTTTAAGGGGGAAGGTTGCGTTTCCTGAAGTGTTAAGGACAGTCGATTGAAGGTCAATATCTGAAACTCAGTTCAAGAGGCCGAAGCCAGCGTACCTGCCTGATGTTTCGAACAGGTCAAGCCTCGTAGGTACATATACTGTAGTTTCGGCGCAAAAACGAACGCGCCCAATTCCCTCAAGATTTGACTTGTACGAAACTTCACGCATGTGCGCTGTCTTCGACCTGCTGAACAAAGTTTCGGGCATTTGACCCTCAATAAGTTACCACTGAGACTTCCAAGAAGTGAATTTCTCTCCATAAAATGGAATTTCCAGCCAGCTCAACGTAATTGGGCTGCTTCTGAAACTTGAAACACAGATTGGCAAAGTTACAAAGTTTCTCTCTGAAATTCCGGAGAAGTCAAACCTCGAAGGCTTAATTTTGGTACCCAGTCGAACGTATCCTTACTGTCTTGTAACTTGCAATATCTCCGCATTGCAATAGAAACACGATCTAGGAATTGCAATTGTGCCTGTGAAACCCAATGCACTGACCCCTGTTTGCCGGCCAATGAGAGAGCTCGCTGCATTGCTACTTCGGCTCACACACACACAGCATGCAAGGAGGGCCTGAGCTTTGAACAATGAACATACAAGTGGTAACTGTGAGATATAATTGAGGCGAGATGGCCTTTACAAGCTTGCATCTACCTTGGTAAATCTGGAAGAAGGTTAAGCAGTGGAATGCAGGTTTTTGTTTGTTTGTTTGTTTGTTTGTTTGTGTGTTTCACATTGGATTATATAAAAATTGCAGAAGATGGCCTCAATATTAGAGCTCAACGTAAACGGCGCTTCCATCATTTACACAGCCGAAATCACAGGCGTTATTTGTAAGAACAGAAAATTAAATAACCAGCTCACGATCAACACCCATCCTAAAGAAGCCTTCTCCGGTAAAATAAATTAGATAGTGATACAATAATTATGTTTCATACAGTCCGTTATTAGCCTAAAACTGATTTTATTTATCAGCTGCTCATATCCCGTTTGTGGTTTTCTATCCGCAATAACGGACCGGTGCAGGAGCTCCGCTGTACCTCCCGTCCGCACCACGGAGGTATCCCAGTGGCCCTCCGATGCCGACCGCATCGTACCTGCGACTCGTCACCTGGCGCAGTCGGTGCTGCCGCTGTCAGTATTTGTCGTGCTTTCGGCCCGTGACGTACCGTGGGTGCCGTACGCTGTCGATCCTGCGCCCAACTTTGCCCCCGCTTTCATTTGTGACAGTGCATAATAGTTCCCCAAGTGTTTATTCGATCTAGATATGCGTGTGTGCTCGAGAAATACACATAGTAATGCTAGGTGAGCTAACGCCTATTTTTTTTAATGAGAATGCATGACCTTTGGTGCAAAAATTGCAGTTAAAGAGTGCAGTAGGTAGTAGCAGCTCAATCTGGATAGTCCCATGAGTTGAACTGGTTCCAGCCTTCCTGGATCGCCTCACAGAGAAGCAAATAGTTTAGGCATACGTGCCGAGTTGCCATTAAACGTTTACTCAAACAAGTGTATTATCGCTTCTGCATGCTAGCGTAATTAATTATTACGTAAAGCAAACTCAGCAGTATCAATGAATATATTAGGTCAACGTGCAAAGTGTCCACCACATATTCACTAAATTTGTAAGTGTAAAAGCGTGTTTGTAAAGACGAGTTCACGCGATAGTCACGTGAACACGTTTCTTCAGCTTCATATCCGCATGCGCTGCTGTGTCCATCTAACCAGCTAAAAGTCGCACAGATTTCTGAATTTTAATTCAGTCCAGATATGAAGAAAACGCAGGTACGTCACTAGCGACACCTGCTCTGCAAATGGACTTGGAGATAAACATTTTAGAAACACGTTTGGTAGCTTTACTGTTGTTTTTAAAAGTGTATAGCAAAACGTCCAATCGACTTGCTGAGAAAAGACGCTCGTTTGACTGCCGTAAGAATAGGCCTTAGTAAAGGGCCTCCACTTAGTAGTGTGGCATAATGGAACGAATTTTGTAGCTAACGATGTATTAGATATAAGCCCAAGTGTAGAGCGCCTTATACATCATCCTTGTCAGCCAAGTTCCAATAAATTACTTGGTGAGCAATTACAATTGCATCGCAAGTATTTTTCGATATAGGTTATATTCATTTTATGTTTTTTTACGTAGGTTCGAAATGAATCAGGATCACGTATTGCAAACCGACAAGACAGAAGTTTTGAACCTTATCAAAAACTTTTTAATGGCGATAACACACGCTGCTCAAAAGAACGAGTATCGTCATCTTTTCGTTTGAACGTTATGTTAAGCCCCTGTAAACACAGCTTTGAGATTGCCTGGAAATGGTGTAAAAATGTTTACCGTCAGTTCAGTTTTCTCCGCAAGTGCTGTTAGTTAACTTTCGGACATGCCATTATATCTGGAGGGATTTATGACCCAAGATTCTTTACAAGTGTGTGCTATTTGAATGGGCGCACCAACACATGCGCAAGAAAATTTGACGATACTCGTTCTTTTGACTATCGTGTGGTATCGGTATAAGAGCGTGGGCACACGCTAGTGAAAAGAACGAGTTTCGGCAATCTCGGCGTGCTGTGTTCATTTAAAGAGCACACACTGGCAACAAATTTTGAGTAACAATTCCCGCCAAGTTTGAAGCGACGTCCGAAATTTAACTAACGGCCCTGAGCAAATTGAAGTGACGGCTAACATTTTACTCATTCATTGGTAAACTCAGAGCAGTGTTTGCGAGGACTCAACAAAACGCTCAGACGATTAGTTGAGGAAACTCGTTCTATTGACTAGCGTGCGTACTAGCTAATAAACGAGTATGACCTTTCTGCCTAGTTACAATACTTTACTAATGATTTAGCTAGTACAAACTGGGCGATACGACGTCAAGTATACGGCGTGTGCAAAGGCTGAAGTAATTATTTACTTGATAATAAGATGTGAATTTCTATAACCTTCCTAGTCAAAGTAGGTGAAAAATTCTAGAATTAGTTGACTTTTATAGCTTCTAAAGGCGGATTCACACTATGGCTTTTTGTTCTCCGTACGTAAGACAAAGATGTCGGACGTTCTGTTTCTTCTTTGTAAAGACGAAGGTATGTCTACCAAATAATTAGTAAAATGTTACTACCGTCATATTAGCCAGCTTCTTAGTAAGCGTCACTAGTGAACTTGTGGACCTATCTCGTTGAATGTCGAGATCTGAGAAATTTGTGTATACACTTTGTTGCTGTTTGCAAGGCTGCAGTTCGGACGCGTGCCGAGCTCTGACGACATATTAGTAAACCTTTGTGCGAACCTGGTGTAATCCTAATGAGAAAAGCGACGTGGAGGCTATTAACAAATTATCTTTTGTAAGCATGCATAGCGACTAATGTAGACATTGTACATGATAGTAATTGTTTATTGAATATCTCATATTATTTGTTAATAACAAGACCGAATCGTGTCATTACCATACATGTTCTGGGCATATTCATTGTGCCACTCAAAATGCATGTTCACACGTTAGACCTCTAGTATACTACATTTATCTTTCAAAATTGAATGCTTCGTCGTGTCACTGGAGAGACAACAGGATGTGCACTAAAGCATTTGTTAAAATATTTACCTTCGATTCAGTTTACTTAGCAAGGGTCACCAATAAAATTTCACTAATTTTTTCAAAATTGAAATGTATTTTTTTTAACAAATCCAGCGGTTCATCTGAAAGCTGAGAAGTATGAACAAACGCAATGTGAAGACTAATATGTGAATGGTACTCTAAGATCATATAGTTAAATTTCTCTAATCTCTGTCTAAAAATCAAATGTTTATAAGTTCATCCCAGAGAACACCTTAAATCTCCTCGTACCCTATCTTTCCTCCACTTCTACTCTACGGACGATCTTCTCGTAGAAAAGCTCGGGGGAATTTTTTTTTTCTTTGTTTATGACCGAGTCATAAAATAATATTATACTAACAGACAAACAAAGTATAAATAAATATCTGTTAAGACTTAAGCATGCACACGAAGGCCCATTTCGTGAATGTTATTTCGCACTGCGGCATACATCGTCCACTGCAGCTTAGCATTTGTCTAACTACTGAAAACTTTTTAAAGGTATTTTCATTTCACCAGCTTACAACTTCGTTGTAAGTACACGTTGCCTGTTATATAACAAGCGTTACTAATCTTACAGAAGTATTATGTATTAATTAAGACTCTGCCTTTTGATTTTTGTGTCATAGGCCTACTCGTAATGAGAAATTTTTATGCGAAAATAAGTTATTATCTGATGCCGTTTTCTGTAAACATCAGATAAATGTCTATGATTTTGCGATAGGTTATTGCTACATAAATATGTTAACTCTACTGGAGCAAAAATATCCTGAACAACTCACAAATCTGTGAACATTATAACCGATAGGTTCACAAAATTCTGCTCGTCCGGTCTAAATCTGATGCTGTGTTTCCGTAGAGACGAATGTCTCTATGCCTTTTATCTAAACAATGTTTTGCGGTTGGAAAGACTATTTAAATACATAGCATCTTAGTCGTGATGCGAAGTTGCAAGAAGATTAGAATTAGACGGTTATATTACTACTGTTCCAACTTATATTTGCAAACTGCATGGTGCAAAGACTACACGTCTTGGATTTACGCACGGAGGTTTACATAATATATATTACATCGAATCATTTAGTGGTAGTTTGTTGCGGTTGCGGGCTGTGTTTCGCTATACTGTGGACAGAGTTGCTGACGGTAATCGCAAGGTGATTACGCTTCCGACGGCCGAAACCTTAATCCTGCTCCAAGACGAGTTGAATAGGCGCTACCAGATTTGAAACTGTATCATTAATTCCTAGTTCGGAATTTCAAAGAAGCTTGTGGTACGTTAGATATCTTACCGCTATAGCATACATTCATTTGATATCGTCAAAATCGTGCAGTATTATTCTAAAAGAGAAGTTTCTTGAGAAATAGTGTGACGCTCATTGGAAGCAGTCCGAGAACAGCCGCATTATGCCAGATCTTGCTCGGGAAGAAAGACTGCTGTGCAAATGCTTGTAATGAACCATTGTTACGTTTTTTTCCGTAAACAAAGCCTCGTGGCAACATGGAAACTGACCTTTACACTTCTGTGCGGAGCAGCTTATCGGCTTGGTTCGCTTTAATTAAAAAAACCTTCAATGGTTTTGCGCACAAACTAATTCAATTTTGCACGCAATGTGATATAAAGGGCATGCTCGATTGGGTGCTAAAATTAACCCTTTAAGGCTTGACGTGTTCCGATATTCACACAGGCCCCTGGCTTCGCCTTGTTGGTTCATGTTTCAGTTGTTGACTCTTTTATCACTTGTTGACCTGTGAGACTTCCGTGAATTTAGTCTTATTCCGTGAAAAGTGGAGATTGCAGCAGTTGGCTCAACATAACTGAGCTGCTTCTGACACCAACAACACGATTCGAAGTGGCGAAGCCAAAGCTCCCGTCTGCATTTCAGGAGAAGTCAAGTCCGGTGGGCTTAGCTTAGATCGACTTTGACGACCCAACCAAACATGCCGCTAATGTCAGCATAGACGTTTCCGATATCCCGTTCGTGAATTAATTTGTAATATCAGTTTGTATGGACGCACTGTGCACATCCTGTACCAGTTACCCAAAGACCGAAAGTGACCAACTAATTGACGTTTCTCGCAGCAATAGTAACGGGTGAGACATCCGCCTCGTAGGTCAGTGAGCACCTGCACCTTAAGGGGGTAACTGAGCAGACTCGAAACACAAGCGTTTATAATCGAAGAATTTTCTTTAGAGCGCTTGAGCTCCGTTTTCTACGACTGTGGTCAAAGTCAATAAAGATTTATGACAGCCGTGTCGCTACCACCGAGTGCTAACTTTTCTTCGTTTATACAACGCTATTCCTTCGAGACATCTGCTGATTTTGGTCCGTCAGCTTAAATTTAAATTCAACTTGCAGCCATTAGCTGTACGTTAACATTTAAGCAATTGTTTTTGTTTATTTGATATTCATAGTTTTCTTTTATCAAATGTGTGACGTTAAAACATAATGTACCTATTTCTGAGGAGAAGTGAAACTCCAGTGTGTGTCTAAATTAACCAACTTTATAGGGACCAGCCAGCTTCACGAATAACATTTCAATCGATGCTATTATTACGAAATACCGATATATTGGTCGCTCTCCATAGTGTTAAAATGAGGGAGTTAGTGAACGCATATCTAAAATGTGCACATTCTTTTTTTCTTTTCACAGAAATTCATGATCAGATCATAAAATCGGTTTGTGAGCTAAAATGTCCGATGTTTGAGAAGACAAAAGTTTAAAAAGTTTGTCAAAGTCGATTACAATTTTTTATTTTTGTGTGTAATAGGTTCTGAAGTGCCGGGGTCCTCTAAGTAAACAAGCTGGCAATCCTCTTTTTATCAGGCGACAAAAGTTAAATTTCGCGACAAAAGTTTTCTGCTGGTTTGTGTTCCTGCGAGAACTGGAACCGACGTTTTAGACACGCCATGACGTCCCAGCCCGCGACCCACCAGGTCCGATCGAACCGATACACAAACACGGTGAAGACTATGCATCCTCGCCGATCCTCGCGCCTGCTTCATGGTCTGTAAAAAGGCAGCGGGGCAATACAACCAGGAAGAGACAGGGCCAATAAGCCATTATTGTCAGCAGCAAGCGGGAATGTCGTAGGAATAGCATTGCTCGACCATTTCGTCCTTAATTGCGCACACCTGCGGGCGGTAGGGATACCTAGTGCTATTCGTACGAAAAGTAATGTTGAACTCATTAACCCATAGCGTCCTTTTTTTATGGGTATAAATAGTATTGGTCTTATGAGGAACGAAGCTTTACTTAGCGTTAATGAGTAAATTTAAGCCTAAAAACAAAAACACTCGACGAAAAAGTTCTTTTAGATACTAAAGGGTAAACCCTTTCAGGCCTCAATCAAATAGAAAGAGTTATTAAAAATAACAGTGTTGTGTGCTGCGTGACTGAACAGCCCGAGCAATAGGCAAATTAATGTTATACCCGTTAGGACATTGATGTATGCTTCTACCAGCCCCTATTGGTGTTGAGCATTGGAGACAATAATTTATCGCACTGAATAAAAATAGTACAAGCAGTGAACCCTCGAGTTATGTAATCAAATAATAAACTAAAAACTGTCTGACTTATAATAATGTCCACTACCTATATTTTTTTTACGAAAAAACTATCTTCTTTTGTCCTCGTAACAAAACGTGTTGGGTTTACGGAATTCATTGGATTAACTGAATATTTTCCTGTACTTATCATATCACGTTGCTTTTTATGTACAAATATCAACATGATTAATTCATCACGTTGGGCATTATGCCTTTGAGGAATCATGCGAAGAGGTTGTGTATATGTTGTGCGCGTTTGGTGGATTTGCGCGATCGATCGATCGCGCAAATCCACCAAACGCGCACATCATATACATCGTGTTAGAACTACCGAGCGATGCTAGATAACTGCATGGCTGTTCAGACTACGCTTTGTCCCCGTCGCTATAAGGCGTGTCAGACTCAGTATCGTGGTTACGTCACGTTAGAGCTATAGAGTCGAGGCTGACAGTTGAAAAGTAGACTTCAATCTCCATGTTTACGCCATGAGACGCTAGCAAGTAAAGACTGAAAGTAACAGTAACTGTGAAGTTTTAACCCCATGTTTACATTATGTTAGCGCTGTCCAGCAGGTCGACCAGCAGCTACTGCATATGCAGTAGGCTGGGCTGCACCTGTCCAGTAGGGACCAGCAGCTACTGTATATCCAGCACGCCGAGTCCCACCACTAAGGCCAGCACGCGACTGAGCTCCACACACATGTTTCGAAAGTTCCCCCGACCATCGCCGCATGTGTGGAGGGATTTCACCGTAGCGGCTGAGCCATTGTGTTCCACTGCCTGTGGTCAGTGCGCCGACCCTCAGGGGCTAAAAAAGTTATGAGACATTAGCACACATTTCTGAACTTACTCATTTCTGGCGCAGCCAGTGTCATTAACATAAGGCTGCATTGGCTCGTAGCAATACACTAGTAAAATATCACAGCCTAGCATAAATAGGGCTAATCATTCACTCCCTGGTAGATCTCCGAGCTTAGCTTCATGTAGCGCAAGTCTTACAAAAATTTACAGTTAATGTTAACAGTGAATCAAGGGATAATTCTTTGGAGCGTATGAGCCCATGAATTTGCTTGCTAACAATTTAACCCCATGTCATACTGAGGCCGAGCTCGAACTATTTTGCTACAACTAGTCTCTTTCTCAATTTATTTATACTGTAGGAACAAAATCTCGTGCTGTGTAATGCCGAGGCCACACTAAGTAATCTCACGCTCTACTTATGAGGGGATGCGTACGTAGCGCGCTCTTCGTCCCGATTACACCATGGAAGTCGGTATCTAAGATACCCGTGGAAAGTACTTAAGATGAATGACGTGCGAACTGAACGTTTGTTTGTTTATTTATATGTTGAGCGTACGATTGTGCTGTGTAGTGTGGCCTTCGTAGTGTGGCCTTCGTGGCCTCTGAATATTAGGATTAGCACACAAAATCCCATTTTTTGGAGATTATTGACAGGGCGATTCCACGAGAACTAAATTATAATTATTGCTCTTCAAGAAGAAGCAGCAGCAGGCTAGAGTGCTGGGCTTATGACACTCGATTCAAGCGAGCTCTTGCAGAGCGCTTGACTTGCTTTGCCCGCAATTTAATGCCTGGGCAGCTGCTGCGGGGGCACTGACTTTTGCCAAAATTACTGAAAGTCGGGGCGGGATGGGGGAGGGGGGGGGGCGACTTCAATCTCTATACTGTACGTGTGGCTTTCTTAGAAGGGAGTGCTTTGAAGTTGGTTTTACCTTAATTGAGATGGGATAATTCGTTATACTGAAGCTTGGTCAGAACCCGAACGTACGGCTCTTGTATTCGAATGGATTTATTTAGGCTCTGTTCCAAAATATTCCAAAAGTAAGTAAAATTTTTGGAAAATCACAAATCGCTGTAAGGCCGCGTCTACACGATCCATCTTTTCGTCGAAGTTTGTGATCGCGGAACGATTTTGATCGACAAACACACGCGGCGAGCCTCCGAAGTTTGTGATTTTCGTTTGCCAGCAGTGCTGGAAATCTTTGAGCTCAAGCACGCGGAGTTTGTCAAACAAAAAGTTTGAAACTTATATTTCGCTCTGTAAATATATGTATCTGTTTTAATTATATTATTTAGTAATTAAAGCCTCATTTTTTTTTATTGAAATTTACCCGCATACTGAATTTTGTTTATGTTTGATTCGAACTTCTGTACAGCAAGAAGCATTATCAATTATATGTTTCCAATTAATAATAACTGTAGCATTTTCCTCAAGTTACGTCTGTACCTTCTTTTTTTCATTAGTAAAAGATACAATTGAGCAAAAGTTACGTTTTAATGGAAGAAGCGGATAGACACAGTGTGAATTGCAATAGAAATTAAAGAAATTTATAATTAAAAAATGAGAAATTATTGTTCTATCGTCTGCATTTCTGCATTTGAGGGGATGCCAGTGAGTGAATTTTTAGCCAGTATATATAAAGTTTTACCAGCCAATCAGAATTTACAACTAAAATAAATATCTGATCGATAAAGTGAGGGTGGAATATACATTAATAGTCATGGAATGCTGAATTCGCCTTTAGTGACCTTGAAGTGTTTGTGGCTTCTGTTTTTGATGCCGTTGGGGCAAGGAAGTGAAGTGTTTGTGTTTCTGTTAGTCGATTCTTGTGTTTGTGATTGATGTAGTGATGGATCGTGAAGTCACGGCTTAACTGTTCGTGGAATTTGAAACCTTGACTGAAGCAAGTTACTTTTTTTCAGTTATGTTTGAAAACCTCGCTATTTCTTACAGCAATCGAAATTTGGGGCACTTCTAACCCAAAATCTCCATGCTGCTGCTCCATTTATGCTCGCAGAAGGTCGTTAACGAAATGATACACCAGAAAGGGTCCGTTGTCGTTACGATAAGTTGAGACAGGGTAACACACCACCCGTACTCGTAGAGGGCGCCTAACCTACAGTAACAGACACAGAAGTAGCCCATTGTGAATTTGATAAATTCAGCACTTGCTGCCACTCTACTCTTACTTTTAGAGCGTCCCTAACTTAGTAGCCTACACAGAAGCAACCCAATGTAAATACTATAAGTTCGGGACGTGCTGACAGTCGCCCCGTCCCGTATACGGATCCCTAACGTAATGCTATACACAGCAGCAAACCATTGTATGCCAGTCAGATGCATTCAGGATGCTGGCACCTGACCCAAGCACTGGCGGACTCTTAACTCAGGCTCTTCGTGCTGCCAGTTCCTGGAAGCGGTTATCCAGGAACTGATGCCTCTAAAAAGTCTGTCATTTTCGGAGAAGGTATTACTCTGCTGCACGCCACAAGGGAACGTATGTACGACATATAAAAAGTAACACTCATGCCTCAGGGCAGGAGCTGCATACCACCGGCCACCTCTTGACTAACCTTTAGTTTAGGGCATATAGGTAACACGTGTCCTAATGTTTTTTATTATTTTTGCTTAGTGGTTTCTTGTAAAAATTGTTAAGTATTGCTCAGGTTTCGTATGTTTGATACATTACGTGAACTGTACGGATATGTGCTACAAGAAGAAATCTTCTGTAGAACTGAGTCAGAATATTTTACTACGTTCAGTGCAGTTATTGTGTATTTGTGTAGAGAGCAACAGTGATTCATGCAATAATCCATGACTGAATATTATCATTACCAGATGTAGAGTAAGCAAAAGCGTTGCTGTACGGCGAATAGTGTGTGCGTCTACAGTGAGTTTGTGTGTCCGCACACAGATTCTGTCTGTCTGCGCTCATTGGGTCTCCGGCTGTTGTAGTGGGAAGTTGTGCTATACCGAAGGTGCTGCTTTTTTGATAGTCCATACTCGTACACTGGGCTGTGTGTGTCCAGACGGACTCTTATTCTAATTATCACTATGATTAATATTGAGATATGGGTCGTGTCCTCAGTTTTCTCAATGTTCAATCAGGATTTGCATACAAACCACTTCTACAACAGGAACCGCACCAAGACCTTCTATAGGCTAGCTTTGTTTTACAAATTTCTCTGACGTAAACTAAGATACATACAATGTCGTCTACACGAATTTGATATAAAATGCAGCAAAGTTAAATTAATTGAAATATCTATACTCAAGTTAATTAAATGCTGTGTGTGATCTGCTATTGAAAGCAGAAAATTTCATAATATTCATCCCTTTGATTTTCTAGAAGCAAGTACATAAATTAAAAGAGAGTCAGATCTAACGCTATAGCACTTTCCATCGTATACAGTAGGTACTATACACATCCCTGGGCCCTTTTCACTATATCAGAGGATATTGGCTTCCATTCTTTTTCTTATGCAGCACTGCACGAAGGTACCTACCGTCTTCCGCCTGTTCTCACAGAATTAATCAATTCGGCGAATCATCAATTTATTGATGTACACAAACTATACAGAGACTATAATAACGAGCTTGGAGACAGGACATGCAGTGCATCTCTTGGAAAAACAAATTAAAGAAAAAAATGTAAAATAGAAAATGTTTGATAGAAAGGCCTGTTTAAGATCCACTCGTCACCCTCCAAATCCTGAACATTGTCTTCTTTTTCCTTGATGATCAGGAGCAACTCATTTCTCGGTTTAAAGACACTCATTGTGGTCGTTCCGTGATCATCTAGATTCTAGACTGATCCAGCATCATGTATGTGCATTGCAGATGGAGGCGTTCTATGATTTCCTAATATTCTAAACATGGTGAACGCATCGAAAACCAAAATTGGAAAGCCGCTGTAATTAATGATAATTTTGAGAACTGAAGTTTTTCTTCTTTAGAAAGTACTCAATGCCCACCTGGAGACTATTTCTGCCCCAAAGTGGGTCTTCAACTTGCTTATACAACTCGCCTTTCTTACAGTGTTGAATTATTATGTTGTCTCACCATTATAAGCTGATAAATTCACCGTATTTTCTATGAAATATTAGTCAAGTAGACAGCGACTGAAAGTTATTTCGCATTCACTTCAGCACCGTTTCCCAGTGGCGGCCAGAAACGACTGCTCTAGAGGCTGTGCAGTTGGCCAGAAGCAGATCCTCAAGATCTTAGCAAACACAGAAGAGGTCCTTCAGCGCTCTGCTGCAGCAGCTAGCCAGAGCTGCCTTGTCGCCCTAGGCTTCTTATGGTGACAGGGCGAGAAGTTTGAAGAAAAAGACTGTAGAAAATAAGACTGCTTGGGACCAGAGGTCTCTGCTGATCGCGCGTTGTTTCTTGGCCCTCTTCCCAAGGTGTTGGAGAAACATCATTTGTGCTTCTTGTTGCGTAGGTTTAAGGAACATAACAGTCGGTTTGTTGACGAGTTGTCTAGCGATGTACTGAAGCGTCGCGTAAGCACGCGGAAAGACAGTGTATAACTTATTCACGTGTTTCGTAAAGTAGAGTCAAGACGGCTGTCATAAAAAGTAAGATTATCGGGACCAGTGGTCTTCGATGATCTCAGCATGTTGCTTGAGATAAGTAATATTTCATTTTCGTTGCGTTCAACCATTCATTACAAGAAGAAAGATAGTTGGTTTATGAGAGAAGCAGTGGTGTTAAACTGCAGTGAATAGACATTTCGTTCGGCACGTATTCTTCCGTCATTTTTAAAACGTGTTTCATGCATTTGAAGGAAAATAGTAACCAACTTCCTTACATGTGTCTCAGATATGATGTCATTCTCGTGTGAAAGCAAATTCGCTTAATCGAATTTTTACCTCCGCCAAGGAGGTTATGTTTTCGTCGTGTTTGTCTCTCTGTCTGTCTCTTTGTCTGTCTGTGTGTCTGTCTGTGTGTCTGTCTGTCCGTCTGTCTGTCTATGTGTGTGTCTGTCACCAAGATAACTCGAATCGAAAGTAGTGTGTTTTTTATACTGATGTTTTCCGCCTGTACAGATGTAGAGCAATCACGCCTAGACCGTACTTTAAATATTTACCTAAGGTTATGAGATACATGGCATATATCTATCCTTGCGCTTGGTCCAATGGTAGCAGCTGGTATACAGGGGAACTATGTATAATATAATACATAACTGTGTTAAACCTATGTCCGCCAGACACTGTCAACGCTCCAAGATATATCGATAGGTGACTTTTCGTTGATAACACACAGGCGGTAAACAGTTATTTAGGAATGGGTACTTATATACTCGGGGAGTCGTAATATACGAGATGAGTTCTTGAATAACCTGCAATAATTGTTCTCTTTTAGAGCATTAGAATATTCTCTATTGGGCAGAGTTTCAATAGGTACAGTGATAAAGGATAGCCTAGAAACACCCAGCACAGAGTAGAACAATCCGGGTAGTGATATCCTTGACGTTAGAGCGTCTTCCTGAGAAAAGCTAAGAAACTCGGGGCTTCCCCGACCTTCCTGTCTTCTTTCACTGCATTGGTTAGAGAGACCAGCTGTATCGAGGCTGCTCAGACACGAGGCTCTCCTCAAGGTGACAATAATCACGACGAACAAATAATATCACTACTGGCCTCCCTAGTTACGTCACTATACTGCTGTTTCATTCAATTATAAATCGGCTGCACCAAATCGCATGCAATTGGCTCAGTAGTTTCCATACAGAAGTTCCCCGCAAAAAAGACCCTAAAATCAGCACGTACAGCACGGTTACTGCAGTTTTTTTTACCGGTGCACGTAAGGTGCGCCGGGACAAGACTTTTCTCAGTGTACACGGCACTGCAATATACTCGAAAGAATTGCAAAAACGTTTTGATATGTAATTTAACCCTGTAAGGCCAGCATGCTTTTTACATTATTATATTTTTCTTCAAACAATGGCATTCCTTACGGGAAACTGACATTACATTTCATTTGATTCTTATGGGGACAGAAGAATAGGATCTTAGTATACCATAATTAAGAAATAGTTTAAAAATTCGCGCATCCTATTTTTCGACCGTTGTCGTCATGTCGTCTTGCTGGATACTGGCTCAATTCCAATTAAGTTAGAGAATTTGCTATGTTCTTAGACACAAAATTCACACGGCACGATTTGTCTTGCGTTGAGTAGCAACAAATTTTATGCAGCACGATCTTGCTTTGCGTTTGGTTATAAAATCCAAGCTCGATTTTGTCGCGTGCTTTGGTATATAATAGAATAATATAATTCAAGCAGTGCGAGTTCGTCTTGTATTTAAATATTAAATATTAGGACTGAAGCGAGTCTTAACCAGTAGAGATTCAAAGGTTTTGGAGGGTGGAATTGGGACAGCGAACGTTGATATTCAATGTTATAGTGATTGGGAATGTTCTATTTCAGACAGATAACTCAAAATAAATAGATTAATCTAACAAATGGTGAAAGCATTGTTGGATGGGTGGTCGTGATTAATGTTCTTCTGTTATTTACTCTTCGCTCTAAAACTAATTACAAAGTTTAACGTAGAAGCAAGCTCACTCCGTCATCACTTATTCACTTCCGATCGTCATGCCCATTGGAGCTTCAATTTCTTCAACGAACTACTTTACCCATTATTGACTTGTTTGTACATTTAGGTTAGACAAGGGACGCAGGCTTGTATAGGAATAACACTGCACTGCTCTGAAGCATACTCAAATAATGTGCTGTTACCGTGCAGTAACGCTGGAAGTAACTACGTTACTGTCCATACGAGCGAGTTACCGGTAAGCGTCAGAGTGAAAAAATTATATTGTTTCCTATCATTTGTGTCATTTGCATTTCGTATGTTGTTCCAAATGTAACAATGCGTGTTGGATAGAGTTAAGCTGTAAGATGCTGAAAACACTCCACGTATGATATCATACACATATTGCTGGATAGTCAGTTATGCCCAAAGCTTAGGCCGTTAAACATGCAGTCTTACTAACAAATTAAAACCAGATTTGCTTGAAAACTAACGTGTTCGTTTGCTAGCTACAAGTATGACATCAAATATTACATGTAACTAGTCGCATGGAAAGTCTATTGCTATCAAATATACAGTGTTCTCAAGAATTAATATCTGTTCTTATTTATTTATATATATATATATATATATATATATATAAGTGTTACTTACAAGCTGTTAGTAATCTATTGAGTAATGAATAGCACTTTAAATACTTCATATCAGTTACCAGTGTTCAAAATAAATTTAAATAAGTTGCTTATCGAATGCATTATCCCTCACACAGCTGAGATTGTTTTCATTGTAAAGGGAAGTATTTTTCATGTAATAAATATACGGTCGACTAGTCTAACAATAAAATTAGACGTTTCGTGATGTCCTTTCCCATCTTCAGAAACTAAAAAAAAATAGATGTATCTACAAAAGGAAAAATTTATTTCAAGAAAGGGAATTACATTTCGTAAACCTAATGGATAGTGGGGAGAGAGATGTTGACAGTGTGAGGTGTAAAACGTGAATGACCGGGGCAAGTTCCGAGAGGCCTAACGTGAATGCTTGTCTAGTCGGGCGATTAGGAAGCGACTGCAGGGTACAGTCTATGAGCAGAGGGATCAGAGCAGGTATAGTTGGAGGAAGAAAATCAGATATAGACCGTGATGAGAGGTACAACTGTAGTCATTACATTCAGACTAGGTTTTGTTTTATGGATGTAAAGAGATTCTAAAGTTGTCAGTTCTATTGGAGTTGGAAAATCAATGATGGAGAGTCTTTCCCGCTAATGGGATAATTGTTTTGTTCTGCCTGAAGACGGGGAGCCGAATAGGTAAACCTGTTCTACTAGTTATACCTAAATATTGATCATCGCTGGCTTTCTAATGCTGTCCAGTGCTGCCAATGTACGAGGTATAGCAGCCTCTGCACTGAAATTTATGGACAACACTGGACAGAAGAGATGTGGGAAGTTTGTCCTTGAACTTAAAATATCATCCTAAGGTAAAATTGCTTTTGAAAGAAAACCAAAAATTATTTTGTGAGTACGCTTCGGAAAGGAAAGTTCTTAGAGAGTTGACTGTAGCGACGACGGCTCTGCTGTAGTAAGGAAGTGAGTGGAAGAATTTTATATGCGAACAGTAAGTATAGCAATGCCAGAATCAAATAGTTTGCCCAGAAAGTTTGCAGTAGTGATCTAAAAGGTGAAGTGGATAACCGTTATTCATGAAGAATGTTCGAAGAAAGTCAATTTCTTGTAAAAATGCTATGTATGAGGAACACAAATGATATGCTGTAAACAGTAGAGTTTTGATTGCATTTATTTTGAATTGGTTATAGCAGTGGGTGGAAAAGCTAGTTTGGAGGCCTGAGAAAGTTGGCTTTCTGTAAACTCTAGCGGTCTGTGTTGAGTTCTGGTTTGTAACTAGGTGTCTAAAAATACTATAGAACCATTTGATTGGTTTTCAGCAATGAACTTTATATTGGAATGTTTATTATATGAAATATTCCTTTGCTTAGTTTTTTCAGGAAGTATTTGTTTTACACGTTTTTAAGAATATTTCAGTGTCATGCTTGCAAGTGCCATCGGTTTATTGTATACTGTTGTGGAACGATTTAATAAATAATCCCTAGGTTGGAATAATCTCAATAACGTTTGGGTGATGAAATTCTGCATCTGTTATTTTGTTTTGGCATTCTGTTAGAAAAAATATTGTATGTAGTGATAGTGTATTCTTTGTTTTCCGTTAATGTTTGCTGCAAAAACGAACTGTTCTTAGCCGCTGCGTTGCAAATATAGTGAAGTTTAGCCGCGGAAGGTAAAAATGTGATTATGTTTATTAAAAAATGCATCAATCGTTGTCTTGTTTGTCCATAATATGCCGTGAATAATAGAAATTGTGCGTTTATTTCAGTGTTTCAGTTAAATCCGTGGTGATATTTAGTGTAGTTGTGAAGTGGCAGTGATCGTGTTGACATCTCGCTCAGCAATAATTAATCTAATTCGGGCCTATTGAACGTCCGGCTGACCTCCTCCACTGCTGTCCGGCCAACTCTTTGGTGAGTACTGTTTTAATGTTTTTTACAACCTTAAGTAACGAACCAGGAGCTGGTCTGTCTAGCGAACGGTGCTGGTTACACAGTGTGTGCATCCGAGGGCGGCTGACAATGTCGCAATATCTCTGCGGGCGCAATGCTTCTCGGACCCTTACTGTGAGAAGTCGTGCTGTGCTACACGTGCAGACCGACTGTGCAAGCTTCGCCACAATTTTGTTACTCATCTATTTTTCTGCCTTTAGTTACTCATTTGTATCTCTTTCTCTATAGTTACACATCTTTCTGTATATGGGAAAGCAACAGTGCATGAAGTTAGGCTGTGTTCAGTGACACTGTTACTTACGAAAGGAATTTCAATTGTATATTACACAGCCTTAATAGATTTGGTTTGTGCCAGCCAGAGAGAAGCCTCATGTTTCAGAATGAGATGTTGTATACAGTAGTTAACATATATATCAAAATTTTTTATAAAAGTTGACTTAAAGTCAGGATTTATGGAGTTGTGAGTAGTTATGGTTACTACCCGATCCATCCAAAAATTGCTTTTAAACGGCTCAACCCACGGCAACAGCAGGCCACGCCTACTTGACTTGTGTACTAAGGGAGTCGAGATCGAGCGACGAGCCAGCCAAGCTGTCTTCGTGGCTCCCGACGGGCTGAGTCAGCAAACTTCCTTAGTATGCACACTGCATAGCACGTGGGGGCACTTACCTTCTCAGGAGCGGCAGGGTAGGGGGCCCGGATCGTTGAACCTACCGCTACGGCGCCATAGTTCTTCACTATCCGTGGTCGGCTGCAGCTGTATTACTCTTTCGGGGCTAGTTGGCTTATGTCTGCAGCGCGAACTTGTGCTTGTGCATTTTCCAGAGGAGGTTGCAGTCACAGTTGACTTTACCCTAAAACATAGGGCTTCGCTCATGTCCTGAAAGAGAAACGCTGTCTGAGAATAATCATATGATTTCCCTATTTCGTGAAGCATTGATGCACAGTTAGCTTCATATTGTGACTGCAACGTCCCCTTGGTTGTTATCTTCTTTGTATCTAAGTCATGGTCTGCGCCATACTCAACTATCTCCTCACACTTGGGCCTTTTGGAAATGAGTTCCAGGGAATCTTCTAATTAGCACGGGTACCACAAGTGAAGAAAAGTATCGTAGAGATGTAGAGAATGTATTTATTAGCAGAAAACTCGACTTTGTTGATAGCTATTTGTGAAAATAGGTGCGAGACAAAACATCGAATCTAAAATTCTCGGTACATCAAAGACGACCCATAATAATATAGTTTATTCTTCTATGATGTTAATAATAACTTCTGGTAGAAATTCTTATTGAAAACGGGAAGAAGAGGCATCAAGACGTCGTTTAGTCTCAACGATAGCAAATCAAATCGCTTGCCGAAGAGCTCTGTGGATTCCTTCTTAACAAATATTTACTTGCATTGCATCACTGCCAGACGTGTGTCTTCCGCTGCTGTCGCTTTACAAATTAAGAAAATTAACTGAGTCTTCAAATTTTCTTTAGGACTCATACGCTAGAAAAGAACTCACGATCAAATATATTTTGTCAAGGTCTGTGTTGTACTCAAACTTGGCATAGAGACTGCGACGACCAGTAGGTAGTGATCCTCTACATCTTGGCGCACCAAGGAGTTAGTGTAGGCAGCGCTTAGTGAGTTATATTGTCTTTTCTGTAGATTCAAACTGTACTATCCCAGGAAGCCCTATCTCTCAGTCTGGCTATCCTTTTGTTTCGCTCAGGATGAGGAAAACTAACTTTACGTGCATTCAGTTCACTTTATTATATCGGAGATTGGCTCAGTATTATCAGAGCTCGAATTTGCATTATAAAAGCTTTTAACCTGCTTGGAGAGCAGGTTACACTAATGAAACTTTTTGTGATGAGCTGTGATGCTCATGTCATTTACCCCTGACCAAACGTACGGTAAATCCAAATACAGCTTAAAGAAAATTGAACGCACTCATTTATAATCTCAAACTGGATGACAATTCAAGTAGAAGGTACCTTAAACTATTTTTTTCTGTGACGTTTCCCTGTCTCGTCTGGAAATTTTCAAAGTTCACCGTTGCTGGAGTAGCTATGGATTCAGAACTTGGGCGCAGTGACAGAGTATAGTGCTTATTAACCCTAAAAGAATTCTTCTCCGCAGCAGCGGCAAAATTCTTAGAACAGTTTCTAGGGTGACCAAAAGTTCTGCTAAAGAATGTCTGAATAACGAAAATTTCCCCACAGACTTTGGAGGTACATAGGTTTCCTATAGCATTTTGTTTCGCACGATTGTCGCCAAAACTCATGTGCTGAAAACCTGGTGAGTCAGTTTTATACGTCGATTAATTTCAGCTGGCATTTCGCTTTATGAAATTTCCCAAGGATTTTAATACTTCAAACAAATGTAGTTAGCTGGATTTTGATTTGAGAATCTTTAACTCAATTTGAGTTCACGAATTTAGGTTTTGTCTAAATGTTCAAGCACCAAATTCGCTGATTTATGCCAAGGAATGTGCCTACTGTTTCAACAATTTTCCGATATATAGTGATGTGTTATACTGCTTGTACTGCTTCAAATTTAAAACTGTTCCCAGTCAGTGTATCGTTGCTTGAGTATGATTTTGTATGAAATTAAGCTTGCAGTGTGAAACTTATTCTTCGTTGTCGCCACAATTCTAGTGTTTAAAATTTACTACTGCATAAAGTTTCATTAGAGACCACATTCTGAAGGCAGTTCTAATGGATTTTATTTCCTAGTTCATAAATTAACAGTAATTCTACATGGCGATCGCTGCTTCCACTCATTTGTGATCGCGTCTATTATTACCATATGCCTTGTAAAGCTCACTTTAAGGAAGCAGTCTCGTCTACTGCCACATTCAACTGCTCAAAAAAAAGGCGTAAGTGTCCAGAAAAAAATTGACCCCTCCGATGCCAGTCTAGCTTACTCGTGCGCTTGGAAGGTCGCGTGTCAAAATCATCACGCTTGAGGAAAAAATTGTCCTTGAGCTATGGTAGCTCGTATGGAAGTGCACCCAGAGGGAGAGAGGCGCACATAGGGAGGTGAGACTAGGATATAAAACACCTACTGTGATAATAGCATGATACCTGTTGGTGTATCATCCGCAACAGGAATTATTATTTTTGGTATGTCTGGTTTACTCGTCAGTGTTCCTATATCTCTCTCCTCGAAGGTAGGATTGCAGAAACCTTTTAGCCAGTTAGGTAAAAATGGGGCTCTTGGAGAGTGGCAGGGCGCGAGGTCGATGGTTCCATAGCTCACAGATACCTACGCGCTACAAGAAATACAATGATGCTAGCAGCTACGTACCACAATAAAATACGATAAAAGCTTTTCGTGAGGAATTTTCTACAGTCATATGTCTGCATGGGCACTCGACTACTGATGGACTTTTTGGTTCAAGTTAAAAATTATTAGCACAGTTTGATTATATATACTCTGTCTACTTTTAGGAAAAAAAACTCAATACCATATGTTATATACTTTTGTATAAACTAGTCTATAAAATATATGTAATGGCCGTGCTCTATATATACATCATATAAAAATATAACAAAACTGTACTCATATGTGTTGTATATTGTAGAGAAATAAGGGAGGGCTAGGAACTAAGCACCATCCCAACAGAGTATCAGACGAGTCCATTTCAACCAAAGAGGCTGCCAGCCAGGCCTGTTTTAACCCATTGTCGGCCGCAGTCGGGTCTGTTTCAACCCAATATCGGCAAATGCCGGGTTAGTTTCAACCCATTACCGAGTGCTATCAATTTTGCTGGACGCTATTATTGTTATTCTTACGGGAACTAAAGTTTAATCTATGCGTGAATGAGTTTAAATATGATTTGTAGTAAAGCTCTGCAATGATTTTTTTAACGTTAGTTAATGGCCACCTTGCATGGACTATGACATGTCTTGCCAACAAACCTATATTACTAATAAAGTTTCATTTAAAGCTAAAATGACATGCCATTAGTGGTGACTTAGGTAGTTGATTCGACGTAGTACGTGTCATCAATTTTGCAAAAACTTTCTTGATAAATTTTCTGGACAGCGGTAAACCTTACAATATCCGTTTGCAACTGGCTGCCATCGCGTACCTCGAATCGGAATACCCATAGCGAAGTTTTTCCTGCAGTATGTTTATATTTTGTAGCTTAAAAAAAATGTAGTCAGCTTCTTGATTGCATGTACCTCTTTAAATGCAAACATAAACTAACGAATGTATAGATTTCTGTATGGAATACTATTCATATTGTGAATATTTTACTCTTCCCCTCAAGTTCTGATATCATAGTTAAGTTGATATCGGATGTGGCAACTATATTCATATATTCAGCTTGCTAACTTCATTCATACGAGACTGGAGTCTTTTACCAAATATGGCTTTCACCACATTATATCTAGTAAAATATGCACCATAGAATTGTGAGCTCACTATATGGATCGTCCTACGTAGGTAGGTATATATTGCATTCATACTGTAACCTGTTAACGGAGAGGTACGAGGTCTGACTTTGCCTGGCGGACGAGCTTAAGCAGTAAAACTAACTTCAGTTCAACACGTTATGGTAGAAGCAAAAGAGTCTGACGTATCCCTTACTGTACAGATCATGCGTTGTGTGCACAACGTACACAAAACTACAGTACGCATGCATCTCTTGAAAGTGACCCCGTTTGATGGATCAATTTGTCGTGTCGTAATATTGCTTACTTTCTATCCTGGTTCAAATTCAGCCTGCGTGGGCAATTAAAATCTTGAGCGCGAGGGATTGCTTAATAATAACAACGATAATTACCGCGCGCCACATCCCACTTGCCCTAAGTAATTGAGTTACTGCGGATACCGTTTTCTCCGAACCAAGAAGAAAATTGTCGTGCTCCTCACGTACTCGTCATTTTACGGATCTTCGTGCAGCTACTGGCGCTTGTGCTAGCATTATTGTTATTCTCCCTAAGCAACCAAATAACTGGAACTTTTAATTGGCTTCTCGTTGGACTGTAGACTGTTGGCAGTACTGGATTCCATAACCATGTAAACCTAGGATTTTCTTACCAGTAGGTTTTTTCAATAAATCCGTAGATCTAAGAAGTTGATGTTAAACTTCTTCAAATAAAATACTTCGATAAAGAAATGTCAAATAAATGCACAAGCAACCTATGTCTGCCGGGCATGTGATGATGTGTAAATGAGGTGGCACTCCATCACTGACTTCAGAATTTAAGAGATCTGTTCAGTAGCGTGAGAAGAATATCTAGTATTTATTCTCAGTGTCTGGGGCTGTAATGAGCAGTTGATAAATGAAGCCTTCATTATACTTCCCGGATATCTCTGGCCTAATTAGCGAGGAGACCTCAACATTTTAATTAAATAATCCTAGTTAATTTAGCATAGCCTGTCAAACTCCACCCAAATTTAAATTTATTTAGTTATAATATCGGAATTATAAAATATTCAGGTACCATATAACTTGAATTATTTGATAAGCTTATAAATGTAGCAGTTTCTGTTACCCAAGATGCGAAAAGATGAGATTTTTCTCGAAAAATCCTACGTACAAATAGACCACAAATCATCTCTGCTTATGGCGCTTTCGGTTCGCCCACTTTTACTGAGATAAATAAGCCAATCCGCTTGGCTTCAACTTTCCGAAACCACAGTCCCGAGTAGTGGCGGATTGTGGTTACTATAGAGCGCGGGTGTTGCCCAATTCTGCACCAAAATATTGACAGTTCTTTAATGAACTAGAGAGTGCCTTGTGACAGTACTGTCAGTAATGTCAGTTTCTTCGAGTTCATGAAAGAATTACAAATAACCCGTTACGGTACTGTGCGACTTGTCCACCTTTGGAGCCCCGACCCGCCGCTGGTTCCAAGCGTTTGCCACCAGCAGGCTTACCTAAAAATTCAGCAAAAACTCTCTTATATATTGAACTAGCTTAAATGATATGTGAATGTTATATATATACTGTACTCATATGGTCTTAGAAACTCTTCATCGTAGCATATAACATTAATACTATGTATGTATACGGTATGCTGACGGAACAGAAAACTGTATAATTTATCAGATTACTGGCTATTCAGCGTACGAGTCTGTCTTAATAACTTTGCCATGATGAAGCGGCTGCACTAACATCATGTGTAAATGTGCTGCTTTTAGCTGGTGTGGCTTAGTGGTTAGAGTGGCAAGATGGAGGTCGCCAGTTCGATTCCCTTACTCGACTCTTGGTATTTATTTAAATAAAAACACACGGAAGGACGGACGAGCCCCTCTCTGAAAATTACTACGAGTTGACAGTGACGAAAACAGCGCCACCACAAGGGTAACGTCTTCCTCCATGCCTTCGGTGTGCCCCCGGGTTCGAACCCTTGCGAATACCTAATGAATTTATCTTTGAGCTTTTCTTCTGGATACTTCCAGGTGTTAGTGGTATGACAATTTTGATACGTATATCTCTCTGTCCATCGGTTGTAACCTATAATCGGTCATTGGAACCTAGCCTAGTAGAAAAAAGTTCACTACACAAAACTAATCGCTATGGACAGTCAGCTGACTCTACTTACAGACTTCAAACTCGCACTGACGGGACATAACATCTTGACTTGCGTCCCATCAAGCGGCAAACAATAATGCTGCCAGCACTAACGCCCCGCTACGTACCTCGTATGCTGAAATGTATACTGCCACTTATAGCATATAGCAATTTAGAATATCATGGTCAGTTAACGCAGTTTACGTCCTAACCTTTTGCGTACATGTTGCCTCATCCGTCGACAGCTCGTTGCCACTGAACGCTAATTTTGTGGACGCAAGTCAGCAAAAAATCTTTCCAGGTACCGCGCTTTCTGTTTTGCCTGTGTAGATCGAGAAAATTCCGGTAAGGAGACGCACGTACATAAACGTTGGAGCCCGTGGCTTGCATACCAAGTGCGTACCCTTCACCACTGAGCGAATTCTGTTTTAATTCTGGTAGACAAGCGTGTGATAACGATTGCATCGTAAAAGGCCCTTCTAATTTACCTTTGAAGTTTGTAAAGACTGTAAGTGAATTGGTGCACACTATGTAATACAGTAGTGTCATTCATTTAACTAATGGGAATGTTACAAAGTTTAGCAGCTGTAGGGTTGCTGTCAAGAAAAGACAGGTTACAGATTCACCATGTTGCTGCTGTTTGCAGATTTGTATATTGCATCTCTTCTTGTCTGGGCTACCTACAGGATCAGATATAGTTTTATCATTTTGATGCTACTAAAAAAAATGTATTATGTACAACAATAATCGTACCGTATTTCAAAGCGTACATAAATGTCTTACAGATCGTTGATGCTCTCCATAGAGCATCATATCACCGTCTGGTAATATTGAAGTTGGGAGTTATGATTATTCTGATAAATTATAGCGTATTTTCCTTGGTCTTTGAACCCCGTTCTACTCACGCATTCACTGACAAGGATATTTTTGTCGCAGTTAGTTGCTTTGAGTACCCAAATTGTTGATATTTATTATTATTATTATTCTCATGTTCTTTTTAAACCGACGACTGTAGGTACCGCATTTTACCAGATGTCCAATTTCTGAATTGTTCCGTTTTTTGTCACTAGTATATTTGTCAATTTCTATATGAGACCACTGATAATTTTGCTAGTGTATAGGGCCGTCAAAGATGAAGGCGAAAAATTTGTGAGTAAACTTCGTCATTGATCATATTTTCGGTCCTATTTTACTTATAAAGGATCGACGATACCCTGCAACTGCTAACATGAATAAAAAAAATTACCATTATTTCATTTCTATTGTGCAACGTAATTGGTCTTTCCCTTGGATGATATACCTACAAAGAAATACTCCCTCTGTAACATACAGTCAAGCATCACTCAACGCGTGATTTTTGCGCTCAGTATATCAGGGACACACAATTTCTAGATTTTCAGTCGAACTTTTTCGCTCCGGCGAAAAACTATTTCGTTAAAGGAAAAGATCTAACTAGTGAAGAATTATTATTGCATTACGAAGAGACTCTCTTCGTAATTCTACTGTTCTCTGAAAAAGACCGTGCTTTTTGCATCGCTGATTAACCGCTGTGGTTTTGCATCTTGGAATTCAGAGTCATGAAAGCATTGATGCGAGACGAAAAGTAACGCCAGGATTAATGAGATTGCTTGCTCAGAGTTACTTCAAAAGAGGTCATTGCTAGAATTTCAGAATTAGCTAGGCAATATACCATATTGCGCTCCCCAGCTGTAGAGATTTCTGGACTTTTGAAACAGTCTGCAGCTTGGCCTCATTTTCGCATATCGGTTTTCATGAGCGGGCAACAAGATCATCGATCAAAATGGTCAACCCAGTTTAATTTTCGCCCGAGTTCTCTGTGCATGATAGAAAATGGACAGAAAAACTGTTAGAAAAACAGATAAATACACTTTGGTTTTTATTTTAGTGTTTTATGCTTCTAAAGCTAATGTTTTACGTCGTCTCGCAGTTTTAGTAAAGAAACTGCAGAAGTATGTATAACTCTATGCAATTGTTAACTGCCGCTTATATTGTATAGTATCTTGATAACTTACTAGTGGTCCAAGTAAACTCTATCAAGATACTTGAGTTCATCATAAAATTCTTCAATTGAAATATTAGTATTACCACAGGAATGCGTTGCATTTAGGGCTAGAATAAAAAAAATCATAGCCTAGTAATTTGTGATGAAATATTTGAAATACCTATATTTTCTAAATAGACTACCATTCATCGTCTATATCGATGCTCCCGTTTCTTTTCATGACTACACAATGACAACAACTTCTCAACTTCTCTTTGCGCTTGAAATATACATAATCTAGCCATAAATAATCTTATTAGTTCAAAAATGAAATTAAGGAATGAAAAATAATCGCTTTCTGTTGAAACTTTACAGAATACATTTTTTCACAACAGAAAAGAGTTACGAGCATAGTTTTATTCAAACTGGCTTCCATTTTTTGTCATTCATCTTCTTCGTTTCACGCACATCAGTTGGGAATATGGCCACTGAAGCAACAGGGGAGAGCTTCAAGTGAGTCGACATTGCTGTATGGATCAGAGCGATCTATGTTCTCCAATACTGATTACAGTTTGAAATTTAATGGGTTTACACCTTTACACTTTTATTGTTCTCTGTTTACAATTACAAACACATCTAAAATTTATTGACATGTGACATCAGTAGTAAGATGGAGAACGTGCCTACTCGAAGCAATAAGCTTATGAGGCAAATGTCATAATATATAATTTGTAATTAAAGTCGTGCATTATGCTCAGTATCACTAAAACAGATATGACTTGGGGATATATCGCAAGTAAAACCTAGGGACTAATATGGCAATATACTAACATTCCAAGTTTCCAACCACCTGTACAATGACAGTTAGTAGAACACCAACATTTACACGTATCATTAGAGCAATCGTCGTACTTCCAAAACACTACTGTCATTTAAAATCTATTTCTTATGACACCCTAAGAGTAAACGATATACAATAGTTACATTCTTTGAAATCCTGCAAACATTCAATGGCATAGCTATCGGGGCACTGCTAAAATGATATTAAGTCTGGACTCCCAGACGGCCAATCATCATCCTTGATAAAGTCAGGAATATTTTTGGAGAGACACAGCTAAGTGACTTTTGCTTTGTATGCTGGGCTGAATCCTGCTGAAAGCTCCATTATTTTCCTCGGAATAAAGAACTGGCCAAGCACTTAACCTCATCTTCAAGAACGTCATCAATGTAAGCACCAGCTGGAATTTTCACCCATTATTTTTAATATTTTGTAACAGAATTCATATCTGTATCCATGTACTCAGTGCAGTGGGTCAAATGCAAAGTATAGCTATTCCAAACTAAAAACTGCTTGTTTGAAGCGTCATATCATCGCATATTTGTACTTGTAGAGCTAGGGGGATTAGCGACAGGGACACTATTATTTCATACTCAAACTTTCGGTTGCATATCTTACGTACTTACCTTGCTTTTAAGCTTCACAAATCATTATCTGACCCACTGTATATCTAGATGTAGGACATCGAGACTGATAATTATAGTTACTTAGGTAGAGACGCAAGCGTTTACTATTTACTATACGGTGGATCGGAATTTGGGTTTTTACTAGGCGCTAGCTATATTGAATAAAAAAAGCCTTACTTTTGCGTCGTGACTGAGAGACGAAGATAGAGAAAGTTATACATAGGAAATGACAATCAAATGGAATTTCCAACACCTGGTTATTGATAGTGATTGTGTTTGAGTGTTGGTTGACTTTATCCTTCGACATGGAGACATTGTTCATTTGGGTGGAGCGAAAAAACAAACTTTCGAAATGTTCTTTTAAATAATAATAATAATTAGCTTTTATTAAGAACACAATGGGTTCACAGAATATGCTTACAAGCTTACATGTATAAACAAAGTAGCCAAAATTCAACCTAGTAATTAGGCCCAGTCACCAATATT
>LQNS02007215.1:28478884-28492512 GCA_001587735.2 Parhyale hawaiensis | reverse complement strand
TTTATAGGGTTAACAGGCTGTAAGAAGTGTTCATGCACCACTTGACTACTTTTCAACACACCCTAGTCGGTGCAGCCGAATGAAAGGCTTGTGAAAGCACAGAGCCTAACCGCTCGTTACTTGCTTTGGCGAGAGCGAGGGGCTAACTGGCGAGAGCGAGGGGCTAACTGAAGAGGCTGACTGAAGGCTGTCTCAAACGTAAACTTTTGCTTTCGATTCAAAGTGATTAATCCAACGCTCTAGATTGAAGTTCTGGTTAAGTAAAAGCTAATCGGTTAGTTTATTTTGCTGGAAATGGGTCAGCTGAACATACCTACTCTCAGTCGTCAATTATTGTACGGCACTTACTGGATATTAACCAATGCAGTTCTCTATATGTTCGTAAACATGGGATAAATGCCAATGATTTACCGATAGACTTCTACACAGTAGTGCAGCCAGAGCAGATTACTACGCAGATGCGTGCAGCCTTCCAGCGCTTGCAGTGACGTCACAATACCACAGCACCAGCCAGCCAATGTTGATCAGCAAAGCCTGGGCTGTTGTGGCTGTGTGCCGCAACGCTGTTGCCATCGCGCGTTCTGTGTCCGTAAATATTTTAGCTTTAGTTGAAGGTCTACCGATTAGCTCTATGTCGCACTGGTTTTAGGTATTGTAGCTATGGAATCTCTAGGTTATTTTGTCCTTTCTGCTTTCTCAGTACCTTGAATTCCTTCATTAACTCCTACTGGCAGTTTTCATTTTGCTTGGCCTCTTCTTCTTCAGCCTCATGCTATAAGGACACCCTGCAAAGGTAGCATAACAGCAAATTATTATTACCGCTCTTGACAGGCAACAGATATGTTAGAGCGTTCATTATTACTGCATTCATTTACTTTTATCCTTTTCGTAAAAATGCTTAAGTTTTTCAATGCCATCTATGGCGTATCTACCCGTCGGTGAAACTTTTTTATATCGCCAGCAGCAACGTCAAATATCCTGATGTAGATATACGAGGATTGGTTTCTAAGTTGAGTGCCGGTTTTGCAACTCCCGCTTGGCGGAGCTGAGGCAGGCATTCCTCGCGTGCAGCGATGTTTACCTACATCTGTCAGCAAGCCACAGGTACCAATACAGGCAAAAATGATATAATAAAATATTTTGAGGCGCAGATTCTCATATGAAAATGAAATGGGTTGTAAAATTGTACTTCATTCTTTTTATTTCAACACGAAACTTATACTTTAGAAACAACTCTTGGGCGCACGTCGTTGGCAGAGCTTTCTTTTTTATATTTGTAGTTATCTTGCAAATGCATTGTCATTAATACGAGCTGTCATCTGTCAAAAAATGTAAAATATATATGATCGTTTCTTCTTGAAATATTTTGGCCTTTGGTGACTGTAGAACCGCTTGTGGCTTTGACGTATGATGCTTACCAACTTTTCGGATGAGACGGTAACTGTGGGTGTATTAACTGTAAATACCGTATAAAATTAGAAATATAATATACTCATTTTAAGATATTAGTTATTCATAATTTCTTATTTTCATGGAATTTTTGAAAATCATTATACCCTCCATATGGCTCATCCAGACCGTTTACAGGTTCGCCTTGCACACGTTACAGGGTCCCCGTTGGGTGGTGGGGACTTTACGGCTGCCTCAGCCTAGGCCTTCAAGAAATACTTATTTTGTGCCTGCTTTTGCATTCTTTATTTGTTCCGCTTCTACGTTCAGTCTATACAAATATATACAAAGAGTTTAATCAAGAACTCGGACTGGGAACCACACAGATCACCACGCCGCCATGTTCTCTTCTTCCTTCTCTTTGGTGTAATGAGCGATGATTATCACCAGCGAACGAAATGAGAGAGGTGATAATGTTTTCGTTGAAAATTTAAGTATTTATATATGTATATTTCTATCCATATTTATCTGTCCACCCAAAACTAGGTAGGTAGAAGGAGTTGAGCAATGTTCATAATTTTTTGTATGGAGTTTGGTGAGTTGACCTAGAGGTAACACACGCCAAAAAACTAGTCCTAGCTCGCCATAAAAAATGATGGCGTTGAATTTGCACCCACCGCGGCAGATCTCTGGAGCATGAGGCGTTTTATTTTTTCTATGTTATTATTGAAGAGCTATTATTATCCACTAGTTTGATGCCTCCGTTGCCGCGGGTGATGGTCTAACGCCACGAGGCGTTCTAGTTTTACCTGGGTTCACCAATTTTCTTGAGGTGCAAATTGCTTCAGTTTCCTTTTTTGAAACACCGGGCACGCTTAACTCTTTACCGAACTTGTTTTTTTCTGAAATCTTTGCAGTTTGGTAGGAATAATATACAAGCACTAGGAAGTGCTAAGCGAGATATCTCGGGGTAAGTTCGTTGAAGGGGCTAAGGCGAGTTCGACTCGCCTCCGAAATTGAGCCTTCGAGGTTTGTCTCGTCCGCAGCTGCTGACAGGTTCCCTGGTTTCGATCCGCTGAATCGAGTGTCGGGCGAAAACTCAATATTGCTCCGTCATCTGGAGTTTTCCACTGCTTTAGTTTTTATCGAGTTGTTTTTAGCTTTTAGTTTAGCTTACAATTCCTGTCATACAATTCCAAATGGTGCTGCCAGAGTTTCTGTCTCAGGTTCGAACCAGTCATGATTCAACGTTTTAACCTCGCCGACCTGTCGACATGCTTTTAGCCTAATATAACATCGATAAAATAATTGCAATATTATTTCTGAATGTACAATTTTTCAACGATACAGTTAGTGTTATTGCATGACACAATTCCACGTCTGTCTCAACAACTACGGGTATCGCCTGAGCTAGAGATGTCAACAGCCATTGCTGGTGTTGCTTCTGATGTGACAGCGCTGTGACCAGTGTTATCTCTTGCACTTGTTGACTTGTTGTCGCCAGAGTTGCCCCAGATCTTGCAATTATTGTCGCCGCTATTGCCGCTGTCGCCAGATTTAGTTGCCGCAGGACTTCCGCCGCACCAAAGAAGTCCACCACTGGCGCTGCTGCTCCGCTGCGGCCTTCACCTTCAGCCTTCTGTGCCTGCACCCGAGCCTGCCCTACTCCTCACTAGCACCGTTCTAGTGCAGGCCTCATCCATCGGGACAGTTCCGTCTAGATAAGCCAGTCTCATAAGCTTTAGCTGTCTGGAACTTCAGCCATGAGCATTGGTTACATGCATTAATCGCAAGTCGAATATTCTTGAGATGGCAGCAAAAGATTGAGTATGAGGCCGTTTCAAGAGTAGTCACTTTGGAATCAACTACTGAAATGCTATCCAAAGAATAAAGAAGTTAACACAGGTGATTGACGTTTTGGAAATTTTGAAGTCAATGAGATAAGCTTCTCTGGATGGAGCGTCCCACTTGATCAATGAGGCCTTTTATGTACCCCATTTCATTCCTGAGCCGACAGATATCATTTCTGTTGCTCGTAGGAATAGAATTGATAAGAACACCGACACGGCGACTAGTGGGTACGTTTGCAACGGTTAACTAAATTCCACTAGTTTTTACTTTTCTTGGATGATGAGATGATTATGAGTATACAGGCTAGCATTACTCAGTGAGACTATTTTCGCCGAATTAGGAACAGTAGCCTTTTCAAATAAATAAATAAAACTGTGTCTTCGAACCAAATCGAATTAGCAGGACTATGGCATTCTCAGGTTATTATGATTTAAACGAAAATCAGTTGAACGTTCGTGCAACTCGATGTGTCAATACCGACATTAAATGTGGGTGGCGAAAAAGATGCGGTTTATTTTGGGGTAAAAACGATGTGATATACAAGTGGGCAAAACGGTGTTGTGTACTAGAGAAGAAAAATGCTATGTTTATTATTGAACGAAACGATGACAGTACGTATGCATGAACAAGATGATGTGGAATAATAATAAATGCATGTATCACTTTGCATAGAAAAATCTAAACAGAACTGCGTACACATACATTAATTTGGGCATCGATTACGAAACATACTTCATTAGTTAATAAAATGTATGCAATATCCTGTGCAACGATAAATACATATGTCTTATTTGACAATACAGTTTTTTCTTCAAAGGCCAAAATTTCAGCACTTCAAATGAGACAGATATTTGAGTTGGACAGACAGTATCAATGGTATCATTGCTACCGAGCACTCACATTGTATCTAAGCTGACTGGGGTTGCCTTCAATTTTATTGGAGTGTTTACTTAAGATTTTACTTCTGCTTGTCAATATGATAAGACCTAAGGATGAGAGCACGACAGAGGATGAATGAATGAATAAAATGAAGAATCAGAGTAGAGAAGATTCCGCACCGGCCTATAGGTATTAGGCAAACATATCGATTATTGTGTGAAATTTTCCACGCACGGGTCCACTAGTAAAAAATCAAATGATTGGTGAAAGTTAATCACCAGAATTGCTGAAAATTTTTGTTCCTTTATGGTTCTCTGTGATTATTTTTAGGAATAAATTTAATAAATAATGAATCTAATGTATTTAACTTCAAAAATACTGATCTTTCATTAGCATAGACACGCACATCAAATATGAAAATGGGAGCTTTGTAGGAAGTGCGAACTTCCTTCAAGTTACGTAACTTTAAGGTAACTGTCTTCTGTCGGTACCTACTCCCTGGGGCTGGGAAAGCAGCAATGATACGTGGATCAGGTGAAGATCAGCTGTCTCCGTCTGACGTCGCACTCGTTTCGTTAACGAGAAGATATCTGCACTAGTCCAATTTACTCTACTATATGGGCGTGTTCGACTGGGGGGGGGGCGAAATTAAGCCTTCTAGGCTTGACTTGTTCCAAACTTCTTACAGGGCCGCTGGCTTTGACTTGTTGATTCAAGTTTCAGGAGCCGACTCAAAATCAAGTACCGGTGAGTCATCCACGAACTCAATCTTATGTCGTAAAATTGAGATTTTAATGGGCGAGACATAATCAGGCTGCTTCTAACACATGCAGCACGATTCAAAGAGACAAAGCCAAAGTTTCTGTCTGCAGTTTCGGACAAGTCAAATCAAGCGGGCTTGGCTTAGATCGGCTCTGACGACCCAATTGAACGTGCCCTACGTACCCTTAACCCTTTGCCGAACAAGAACCTTATATGGTTACTTCCTATGGTATCCCTACGACAGCGTTTTTCACCTTTCGGTACGTATAGGGTAAATTAAGGTAGATTCATACGGTAGTCAAATAAACGTCTGGCTGTTTTGTTATGTTCTCCTGAGCACAGCATATCTGCCAAATACCGGAGCTACTCTATACACTCGCACGAACAATTTGATGACAGGTTAAACAGCTCGCACATTATTCATGCAACCGTATCTGTCTTACCATTTTTAAATATATTTCAGGACGACGAGTGAACTGTCCATCCTCGCTTCAAATGTTATGGAATTGCGACCGAAGCAACACTTTGCATGAAGTAATAAACACAATTTCCCATTACCCTTACGTCTTAGTAGAAGCTTTCGTTAATTAATTTTCGTCTTTACTTTTAGTTACTACCTTAAGGAGTACTGGTCATGGTGCCATATGCATCTTGTCGCTGGATCACTGGATTTTTTGGAGCTGTTTACTTTTATAGTCGCTGCCCTATTATATAGGTAAAATCTTTTAATCTTCTAACGCCCTTCACAGAGGACGTTTAAGACAATGCTATTCCTACGAGAAGCCGAAGTTTCATTGGATCATGTTGGAGGCGATCAAGATAAATGTACCACGGGGGCCGGTTCCGAGCGTACGTGGCATGTGTGATGCAAGGGAGAGTTTCGCACTGTATGAATATTGGAGAATTTGCTGCGCATGCTTTTTTTATACAGTGCCGACAGGTAATTTCTTGCTTACTTATGGGACTCCCTGCCCCCCTAACTCCCTGTTCCTCCTCCCTAACTAAGAGAGGTGGCAGCCGCAGCTCCTCGGCTTGAGGTCCTACCTGAATACCTCGCATTCATTCTGAAAGACGGAAATGAATGGCCCGATAGTGTACGATTTCAGTGAGAAATCTGCACTTCAGGGAAATTTAGTTGGAGGATTTCAAACGGCAACCACTTACCGACCATGAAGTTGATGGGATTTTTTTCGAATATTTACATTCTCAGAAAATTTCGTCGATGCCAAGCGCTTATCGCTAACTAACCAAGCAGCAGGACTGAGTTATTGGCATAGGCCTATGATTACCGCCTAAATCCTGATCGCGAGGCCAGTCGAGACCCTGCTATTGAAGAGCACAAGTTGTATTTATAGTTGCAGGATAATCAAATTTTGAATTACACATTTAACTTAATATAGGATTCTATCAATATTAAACTATAAAAATCTCAGTACCACTCAAGAAGAAACGATGTAATTTGTTTTGTTTTTCTGCGTGTTTGCGTAAAAGTACCACAAGTCGACACAGTTCATCGGTATCATGGATACGTGTGATGCACGAAAACTGACCACTGTTCAACGTCATTTTCTTTCAGCCGGTGAAAATTGTCGTTCTTCATCACAGTGCAACTTTCGACCACGCTCATCGCCTTCAACATTTTATGTTGGTTATGAAGTACGCCTATCGTGCGCTGCATTATCCTGTGCAAAATCCGGGCCACATCCATGAACAGTTCAAGGATGTCAATATCAGTTCGTCACAATCATTTTGCACTGCAGACTACACCGGCCTGTGTCGAACTGAATTTTTGGTTGGTTCGTTCGTCCATCTGCCAAAGACACCCTATGCCAGCGTATGCCCCACTTCAGCTCGCAAGTCGTTTAACTTTAAATATACTTTCCTGAGGTATATTGGCTACAGACATTCACTGTGTGGTGTGTGTGTATCTAGACGGCGTGCAAGATGAACATCCGGATATAAGTTGAACGTATGATTACACACGCTTGTTTCGTTGGAGTTCACAGGCATTAAATGGAGTTACATGGAGATGTAGTTAGAGTATAATCAATTTAGGATAAAAAATTAGTTTGCAGCTGAATGGACTAAAACTCAATTCAGATCGGAGTTTTCCTTTCTTTCTCAGATGTTAAATAGATTCTGCGATGATGGCAATAGCTCATAAAAGGCCGGGGCGTAAGTCCCGTCTACTCTTTAGGAACGGGCGTGTTGGTCCGTCTACTGCCAGCTATCTAATTTAATCTATTCTAAGTTTAATAAAATTATCTGAATTGAATCGAAGGGTGTTAAGTGGAGTGAAAGTTAATTTCAATTGAGTTAAATAGAACTAATAGTGTTAAATGCAGTTGAATAGAGCGTGAAATGGAGATTGATAATGTTGAATTGGAATAAATCTTAATACCTAAAATGAAATAAGTGACTATGAGCTCATGTTGATTGAAATTAATTGGATCAATTTAAAATGAAGTAGATTTCAGTTTATACTGTAGTTAATCTTTTAAATGAAAAATTTCAAAACTTCTATTTTAAAAATTGAGTCTGAAACCCATCATTCATTCAGAGTTCTTAATTGAAAATTTAACAATAAGCCGGAAAGTGGCGTTTTTGCTTGACTGAAGACGGGTTACTATGATGTAGATTAAGGTTATTCCATTCCAAAGTGATTATTAAATACACCGGAACCTCGTGTATTTTCACGGGCTCCAGTGCTTAATAATGATTTTAATGCATTGCTACAACAATCCCGGAAGGCATATTATCCGCCAAGCAAAGCACCCGATAGGATACCATCTCGTTTAGCACCGCATGCAGCATTGCTGGAAATAAGAACTTTAATAACAACAATCCCGGAAGGCAAATCTGTCAAGTAGAGCACCCCACAGAGTACCCTGTCGTCCATGCTGTGCACATATGCATGCAGTGTTGCCATCGCGCGGCTACTTTTTGTGACGGAACGGCTCGAGCTGCTTCGTGTTTTTGTGGTTGTGAAGGTTACAGAGAAGCTGGACCGGTGAGAGGAGCTTGCTTAGTGCGTGATATACGTAGGTACTTCGCTCTTGCTCCCTTGCTCTGATGATAATTGTTACTTGATAATACCAAGCGTCTCTCAAATTCATTTAGTCGACGAAATTTGTTCTGACATGCAATATCTCAATGGCTAAATTTTGTTGATGATTGGGTCGTGCATTGCGTGTTTGTCGAAGTTTCTTCCGTTTGCGTGTTTGACTAATGTTAGTGAAAAGGCTTGTCAGAACATAACTCACAAAGTTACAAACGGCTCTTCAATAAAATTAAGCTGTTATTACCGTCAAGAGGCACAAATGACCAAAATTTTGGTGATGATGAAAAGAAAATCTTAGTTCTTAGTTCTTAGAAAATCTTAGTAATTTCAATTTTTCGCTAACACAGCTTTGTTTAGCGGAGGTATGCCCTCTCAGAGTGGTCTAGTTGACTTTGAAATGGGTATCTTCCTGAAGGGCTTATCGGCACGAGTTTGCTATAATCGATGCAGTGAATCGACGTAACTTGTTTCAATGTCAAATGTTTGAGTATTCAACGAGGAGTGAAAATGCAGGGTTTTAAAACTTAACCTGCACTGAGCTCTATCGAACAATATGCTGTATATAAGTCAACGAGTGTTGTTTGCAGCCATAGAAACATTGTTAATATTAACCGTTTCATAATTTTATCAAAAATTTCACTGAGCACCAATATTAGATTGTGTCTCCTAAGAATTTTTTTCGTGTACAGTCTCAAGAATTTATTTGTCTACTATAGGAGTTGTGTCTTATAGAGGTAGGTCTACTAGCAGGTTTAGCTGTATTATCCCTACATTAGTGAAGCTGGCGTCCTTTTGGTCAGTGCAGTAGTCAGGCTGGTGTTTCGAATATTTTGAACATCATATAATACTTAGTCCTGTTGCTTCTATCATTGTTCATGCCCGTGCTACTTTCATCTTTGCTTCCGACACTCTCATGTCATTTTACAAAATGTGAAGGATTCCCTTTTGTAGAAGTCTTTGAGCTGTACTCCTAACGCTATCCTACCTCATACTTCACGTCCAACATCACGTACACCCACCGGCCGTATGTCATCCTACCTTCCGTTAGTTGCGCAGTCAAACTATACTTACTGATATTAGGTTTCTTGCCTACTAAACCCTGTCTCAGAAGGTTGTCTGGTTCTGATGAGTATTTTTATTGTACTGGGCGATGAAGTGGTACTATTCGCTTATATTTATTAATAACAGTATGATTAGAGCTGCAATTAAATACATTTTCACTTATATGGTACATTCTTTTGGTATCGCGATTTCGACTCTTCTTGCTTGAATCATCTTGAGAGGAAAGACTATAAAGATTAGGAAGATGATTCAAGAAGAATCGAGATATCGATAAAAAGAACATACTAACTGAAAATGTCCTTAATTACAGCTCTTGTCATACTGTTAATAAAACTACGTTTGCCCAAAAGCAAAGTAAATATCTGCGTATAATACCGGCGCACTTGTAAAACTCTTACTAAGTGGATTACTCATTCATTAGCCATCAAAAATGAGGGTGAAAATTTGCGATGATACTCCTTTACTGTTCATGCCCTCGACACATGTACTGATTTTGCAATGACCCTACTGCACATGTCGACTTCCGTGTATCTATATAAAATACTTTTCGTTTTGTACAATGTGCAGTAAAATATCATAAAAAAATTACCATTCCGTGAACGCTAAGAGTGGGTTCACACCAAGGTCGATCATACTTACAAGGTTGACGTACGCAGAGGGCCCAAGCTGCACTGCACACTAGGTAATTAGCTTATGACGTCACAAAATGCTAGTACGTTAATAAGTAGCTATTTAAATGCGATGACACACGCTAGTCAAAAGAACGAGTATCGTCATCCTTCCGAACGTTGTGTTGGAACTTTCGTCAGAATAGCTTTGAGATTGCCTAGAAATGGTGTAAAAATGTTCACCGTCAGTCTAGTTTACTCCGTAAGTGCCGTTAGTTAACTTTGGACATATCATTTTGTCTGGAGGGATTTATTACTGAAAATTCTTTACAAGTTTATGCTATTTTGATGGGCACATAAACGCATTCGGACAAAAAGATGACGATACTCGTTCTTTTGACTAGTGTGTGTCATCGCCATCACATTGTTTCTCCATGATTTTATTTGGAAATCTAGAGTGTCCCACATGTCCTGCGATCTTTATTGTTGCACAAAAATATGTATCAAAGTATTCGCGAACTTTTTTTAGCTTCCTGAAGGATAAAATTTTGAAAGAACGTTGACTAAAAGGCTTGTAAAAAAGCAATTAAATTCAACCCGGTACTTTTGGAGTCAAGTTTATCGTCTTTAAAATGCGATAAATCAAGCGAGTTTTATCGAGAGTAATATGGCATTCTGAAGATGGAATCATATGGTTGAAAGCCTTCATGTTTTCGATTTATTTTTATTTTCTACCAATGACCTGCTATCCTCTATACATAATTTCAAACCGTTCCAACAAAAAATGGTTCAAATGCGTATGATTAAACGCCGAGATAGAAGAACTTTCCGGCGAAGTAATATTAAAGCAAAAGTCTATACATAATACGCAGAAACCATGCAATTGCTCGGTAAAATTAGAAAAAAAAAACATCAGCTGCTATACCTACGCTGCACGTTACAGCAGTATAGCAGTAGTGTCGCTTCCGACTCGTGTTAACTAACTTACAAGTAAATTACCTAACCATAGTCCCCACACCTAAACTGTCTTACGGAACGATGTTGTTGATATTGACAAATGTTAAATCTATAGTTTTTTTCAATGATGCGGTAGTTTTTACGATTAGGAGAGGAGGATCTGATACCGACGCGACGACACAGCTTAGGTCCACATTTTATAGACACTGTCCAACCGGGTGCGTGCCCGTTACGGAACAAACAACCTAAATAATAATGAAATATTATCATTCAGAAAGCTTAAAAACGGTCGTAGATGGTTTGATACATATTTTTGTGCCCTAATAAAGATTGTAGGACATGTAGGACACTCTGGAGGCCAAATGAAATAATGAAGAAACAATGATAAACACTTTCTTATTAACGTACTAGCATTTTGGGAAGTCACAAGCTCATTACCCGGGGTTCACTGCAGCCTGGGCCCTCCGCGTGCGTCAAGTCTTATCATCTTTGGGTTCACATGATAGCTATAGAAGATTAACGTCGTCTCTTAACTAATCGATAAGATGTTCTTTTGTGTCCTTGTAAACACAACTGTGTATTTATTAGAAATGTTGCCTGAACGCCGTCGAGTCAGTTTGTTTAGAAAGTGTTATCTCTAAAGTTGAGGTTATCTATGAAAATTAGGGTAAATTAGAACTCAGAAATCAATAAATTCATCTTCGGTCTAAGCCAGTTTTCTCATTAGAACGGAAGGGTGTGCATAAGAACCCGTGCATCACCTGTTTGTTCACGCACGGATGCACCCACGGACCCCTAACTTGTTTACAACATTCAAAGGGTCTATTTACTGGCCTTTATTGTATTGGTAATGCGCTATAAGTAAGTTTTTCAAGATGTAAGATGTACTGTGCATTGAAAATTTTTATGCTAACTTTTGCTCGGTGGATATGCAGATGTATCATTGTAGAAAAATGTCATATGGCAATGCCTCTATAATTTTTATTCCATTGCGTGTAAATGCAGGTAATAAGTCTAAAAAAAAACTTCACCTGAAACTGCTTCTTTGTGATGATAGCACCAGTTAGAAATTCCAAAATGTCTTACCAGCTAATCTTGCAAACACCCCATATACCGAGTACCATTCACAAGTGCATATTACAAGGCGTGTCAGCACTGGGGGATGACCTTATCCAGAGCTTTGGGGCAAGCCGAGAGTTCCGGGGCATGACGAAGAAGAAAGGAGAGGTATGGTGCCCATTAATGGGAGTCAAACTAGCACGTCTTGCTTATGCTTACACACCATCTCCACTTCAACGACAAAAAAAAAGAAACTTTAATCAAGATAGAGCATTACGTACCTGCCGATTTTTGTTTTTGTAAGGGAGGGGGGAGGTTGAAAATAATATTACTAGATCTTTCGTTTTGGGAAAGCGATGCCCCACCCTCATGCACCCATGATCCTGCTGCTAGCTGGGTAAGCGAGAGAGGACAATGTGTTAAGAGCAACGAGCAGAAGCGAAAAACGGTTATGTTGAAAGAGTCTCTCTGAAGTACTGTTCACACTACAGTCTTTTGACGCGGCCAGAAGCTGTCCAGGCGTCTGAATGTTTTGTAGCTTACTTGCAAGCAGCAGGAAGGTGTCCGACTGCTGAGTTCCCCCTGTACTCCAAACTTGAAGAGCCTTCCGAAATTTAATTCAGGTGTGACACTTGCTAAGCCAGTAGACACTACGGCCGATATTTTACTGTACTTAGCACAATTATTGATAGCAACGCAGTTGTATTTACAGGGTTTCTACAAAACGCCCGAGCTCTCTGTACTACGCACGCTTACTATAAAAGACTAACGTGTGATTTCGTCTTGATACTAACTTGATTGATCTTCCTAATGCAACTACGAATCTTTCCCTCTACTGTATTTGTATACCTTCAATCCTAACTTACTTTTGAGGACAATGAAGTGTTCCATGTTTATTCAAAGAGGATTCTGGGTCGCCCCAAAATCTAAAACCGTAAGTCAATTTCTTGGGCGTCAAAATTTCTGCTGGGCATTTCATTCTACTTCTGATAACAAGTAAGTTATTAAAAAGAAATTCCTATCGTTTGCTGAAACTGCTCTGAAAATTAGGCTAAGGGAGGCGACGAAGGATGGGAACTGAGAAGGAGGAGCAGGAGGGGTGGAGCTCCCAGCCTCCATCCTCGAGGTCAACGCTTGCACCTAATGGCCCGAGGCCACTACCAGCTGCCTTGCTGCCACTGCTGAGTGGCATTGTTGCCACTCCTTCCAGCGCCGCAGAGTGGCAGTGTTGCTGCTCCTTCCAGTGCCGCTGCCACCGCTGAGTGGCATTGTTGCCACTCCTCCTACTGCCAGTGTCACCTCTCAGTGGTATTTTTGCCACTACTTCCAGCTTTGTTGCCACTTCTACCACTGTGTTGGTGCTCGAGAACAAAGTATCCTCGGTAGTGATATTATTATTATTATTGTCTTGTCGAGCAAGACAGTAAACACTCATTTCGGGAATGTTCAATTTTGCCTTTTTGCCTCAGGCTTAGAAATTTTATTAAACACACAGTAATTCGGTATTAAGTGCCAATTTTCGAATGGAGAGTAGCTTGGTACTAAGTGCCAATTTTCGAATGGAGAGTAGCTTGGTATTAAGTGCCAATTTTCGAATGGAGAGTAGCTTGGTATTAAGTGCCAATTTTCGAATAGACAGTAGCTTGGTATTAAGTGCCAATTTTCGAATGGAGAGTAGCTTGGTATTAAGTGCCAATTTTCGAATGGGAAGTAGCTTGGTATTAAGNTGGGAAGTAGCTTGGTATTAAGTGCCAATTTTCGAATGGGCAGTAGCTTGGTATTAAGAGCTAATTTTCGAATGGGCAGTAGCTTGGTATTAAGTGCCAATTTTCGAATGAGAAGTAGCTTGGTATTAAGAGCCACTTTTCGAATGGGAAGTAGCTTGGTATTAAGTGCCAATTTTCGAATGGGAAGTAGCTTGGTATTAAGTGCCAATTTTCGAATGGGCAGTAGCTTGGTATTAAGTGCCAATTTTCGAATGGGAAGTAGCTTGGTATTAA
>LQNS02007215.1:28455405-28478642 GCA_001587735.2 Parhyale hawaiensis | reverse complement strand
TAGCTTGGTATTAAGTGCCAATTTTCGAATGGGAAGTAGCTTGGTATTAAGTGCCAATTTTCGAATTGGAAGTAGCTTGGTATTAAGTGCCAATTTTCGAATGGGAAGTAGCTTGGTATTAAGTGCCAATTTTCGAATGGGAAGTAGCTTGGTATTAAGTGCCAATTTTCGAATGGGAAGTAGCTTGGTATTTAGGATAATTTGCGGATCTTACGGGGCACTTCCTCTGCACGCTAAATGCGCCCACTGTAAAAAATTCCTGGTCAGATTCGTACAAGCGGCTGCCGCTCTTACCGGCGTCGTTTCTCACCACTCTGCAAACAAGTTTCTATATTCCACCACATTATGCCCCAAGATGTACCATTAAATTTACTTTTATTTTTAGGGCAAACACAATGACGTGCACAGCTTCATGCCTCGATATATTCGTTACTGCACGCTGCTCTTTAGTTTTCTGTCCCCTAATCGGAAATTAGAGGCAATTATTTGATATTATTCGATGCCGGGACTCATTAACATCCGAAATTGCTTGTGAATTTCCGATAGGGTTAAACACGGGAGGCACAAGCCAACAAAAATTGTTGGAAGGGATAAGACACGGGGGGTACCAGCCAATTGGAATTTCTTGGAGTGATAAAGCAGAGGATGTACGATCCAACCGGAATTTCTTGGAACTTATAAAACGCCGGAAGCTCAATCCAACCAGGATTTGTTGAGAGTGATTCCAATTGTCCCACTCGGCGAAATTGCCCAACAATTTTCAAAAGGGTTAAGCAAATGTTTAATTTGAAATGTTGAAACTTGATCCAGAACAGCTTGTTGCCCGGTTACTTGAAGTGACTTAAAGTGCGCAGTCGAGAGAGTTCGTCGCTTATTTCGGCGGGACAATATTGTGGGTAGAGCCAGCATGCCGCGACATGTTAATGCACACACAGCAGCGACAGGTGCTCGTAATTGCAAAGTTTTAGAGTAAAATTATCACAGGCTGCAGAAAAAGCAGAAATAGTAAATAATAATTTAATAAGTTTCGTTGTTTATTTAATTACCTCCCGATTCAGTATGCAGAGTGCTCAGTGACTGAATATTTTGTAAGATGTTGTAACTTGTAAACAAATCTTTGACATGTAAGTTTTCTGATGGCTGCCATCGCTGACCTAAAGACAAATATATTTTATGCTTTTGACTATGAGCTTGCAAGTGCCACCATTTAAAACAAATCTTCAAGAAAAACAGTGGCGTTACGTACGCAGAAGTAAGCAGAAAGCAGGGAAAATTGAACGGCAAGTTATGTTGAGTTACTCGAAAGCCGCGAAAAAGATTGGCCTATATCCATCTTGCTAAATGCACCCTTGGGGTAAGTTTTTCGCTGAGTTTGGCCAATGACACTCTCGGAAATTTTTGCTTCTCGTCTGCATTGGGCTTTAGAATTATACGGCATTTCAACTTTCAAAATGTGACCAACTTACAGCGGACAAAAAACTGAATTACATTTATAACTTGGTATACTTTAATGATTCGTTTTGTTTTCTCTTCAAATGTTAAATTCAAATTTGTGATTTTTTAGAAACATCGAGCGCTTAATTGAGCCCCAACTCCGCCCCTGCAAAGAAGGGCATTTATTTTCCACCGCTTTATTTTTGCTTTTGACAAACTTTTATTCACACGTGGCTAATTGCTTATCATTTATGGCATATAGCAGAGCCTTACTTAACCTACTGGCTGTAACCTTCGTCTTACCTCCGCTTGTAACACTGCCGACGTTATTGCCAATTTACCAAAGTTCTCCGTAACCTCAAACTGATGACGCAATGCACGGAGAGAGAGATATATGTGGCATTGAGTTTTGGTTAAATAGCGATGAAATAGTTCAATATATGCAGTGCAGAGGTCGTTTGTTCATTGTTCAGACCGCACGATCGAGTGCGATGCTGGCGGAGCAGTCCGGTGGGAGCCGTGGGTCTGTTGCGCATGCGTACATCATTGCCACATCTTCGCTGGAGCCAAGAGACCTTCGGGGGGCGGCGCGCCTCGCGTCGTGAACTTTTGGTTGTTTTTTTTATGCCGAGATGAAAGAGAGAAGGAAATAAATGTCGTACCTATCTGTAAGTGCGTGGGTGTATTCATGGCTTTTCTTACTACTGTGATCATAGAGTATTTTACAGTCAGTCATGCATTTTCGATTGGTGTTAATATTCTAGCCGAACCTCCAGTTGGTTGTTAATGCTAGTACAGTAGAACTCCTCAAACAAAAACTCCTAAAGCCGAGCTTAATCCTGAAAGAGTAACTTTATCTATCTAAGCTGGCAGCGCATACTGTTGCCTGACGGAGGCCATGTAATGGGACGTAATGAAGTCTAGTATTTGTTTAAGACCGCTGCGACATGTCTTTTGTAGAGTAGTTCATCAAAATGTCTACCATGAGCATCGTCGGATGGAGTTACGTACGTGGTCAACTCTACGGGCTTTTCACTAATATCTCCAGCCGCTACAGTAATTCTGACGACAAGATCTCCCGGCTCGACAAGTGTCTCAGAAAGTAGACTTTTCCTGTGCCCCCACAAAAACCTAAGGGAGTCAGATCAGGAGATCTTGATGGCCATGACACAGGACCATTACGACCGATTCATCTAATTGGAAATTGAACGTCAAGATAACGTCTCACATCCACAGAAAACTGTGCCGGAGCTCCGTCCTGCTGAAACCACATTCTTCTACGAATACATAATGGAACATCGGCCAATAAATCCGCAAGGACTACTTGAAGAAGTACAGTTTTTAAGCATGGCACCTCAAAAATGAAGCGTTATTTCAACTTTACTTATTGCTGAAATAGTGCTTGTGTCAATATTTTCTATTAGTAGCCGAAGTTTGGTTCAACAATTTTGCAACACCAGTTCTCAGTAGCAGCTAATTTTATAAAAAATCAGCTGGTCAGCTGTTAACGCTGTTACAGTTTTAGCGCAATCTATCGTCAATTAGCCAGTTGTTGTTGCAATTACATTTAGGCTTAATCTACAATCTCTTCCGTGAACACATTTTCCACTGAAAAGTAGAATATTTATGAATTAACTAATTTAATGTCAGTGAATGTCTGCTAATAGTCCGCACAGGTAAGCTTATAGCCCTCACAAGTACGCTAATAGTCCGCACAGGTAAGCTTATAGCCCTTACAAGTACGCTAATAGTCCGCACAGGTAAGCTTATAGCCCTCACAAGTACGCTAATAGTCCGCACAGGTAAGCTTATAGCCCGCACAAGTACGCTAATAGTCCGCACAGGTAAGCTTATAGCCCTCACAAGTACGCTAATAGTCCNACGCAGGTGCGCTAATAGCTCGCACAGGTACGCTAATAGCCCGCACACTTACGCTAATAGAACACACAGGTGCGCTAATAGCCCGCACAGGCACGCTAATAGCCCGCACAGGTACGCTAATAGCCCACACAGGTGCGCTAATAGCCCGCACAGGTACGCTAATAGCCCGCACACTTACGCTAATAGAACACACAGGTGCGCTAATAGCCTGCACAGGTACGCTAATAGTACACGCAGGTGCACTAACAGCTCGCACAGGTACGCTAATAGCCCACACAGGGGCGCTAATAGAACACACAGGTGTGCTAATAGCCCGCACAGGTACGCTAATTGCGCGCACAGGTACGCTAATATAACACACAGGTGCGCTAACAGCCCGCACAGGTGCGCTAATAGAACACACAGGTGCGCTAATAGCCCGCACAGGTACGCTAATAGCTCGCACAGGTACGCTAATAGCCCGCACAGGTACGCTAATAGCCCGCACAGGTACGCTAATAGTACACACAGGTACGCTAATACTACACACAAGGGCACAGACAAGCTAGAACTTGACAGAGGCCTGCAGGTACTCCATTAGCGTTGAACTAGTTGGCATATGCAGAGAAAGTTTACTACAATTCCAGGGCGATCTAACGTAACTTTGGAAAATCTTTGTCGGGGAAAAATTGCTACAACGTGCTTCTTTTGAGGCACTTTTGGCAACTAGCAGGAGGGCCGCAGAAAATCCTTCCCTGTGGATTTTTTTTAATTATTGTTCCTTGGTCGCAAGTGGCCGCAGGCGCCCATCTGCGATAACAAATTATTATATCACAAACAAAATTTAAGCCCACCGCGGAGCCGCCCGGTAGCTAAATTACGTTTTTGGCATCTGCGGCGGCCCATGATTTTTGATAGTGTATGGTTATTGAAGGCATCGCCAGTAGCGAAAAAGAATGTAATTTGACCGCAGACCGTACCGTACTGCATCTGTCCTCCTTGGGTGCCTTGAGAGCAGACTGTAGTGCGTGTGACGTAGCTGTATATAAAAATATAAACAGCGCGTGCTACATTTATTTAATGACGTTTTAGGTTCTTCTATTCTGAGTTTGGACTTGGTTATGTCATCAGTGATGTTGGGCTACGTGTTTAGTTAAAGTATCCCGAGGTGTCTTGCTGCGATCCGCGGCGTCCTAAAATTTTTCGTCTCCAAAAAACGATAATTCATCATGCTTTAGTATATTTCGGGGTCATATGCTTGAAAGGTGGTACTGACACTACGATTGGTGCCTTTATAATGTATAATTCAGTATATGATATATATATACTTTCTTTTGTCACGTATACAAGAATAATAAATTCATTCCTCTATCACCATGTGTTAAAAGTATATGTCTGTCTGTCTCTATCACATTGTATATGTGAAAGAATACATCCAAATAGATAAGCATGTCTCTGTCTCTGTTATGCAGGCAATAATATGTATAAAATACATATGCCTGTTTTTGGGACCCATAGAAGCAATACAAATGCCTGCCTCTATCGCATATCTCAGAAAAGTACACAACTGTCTGTCATACAAATACGGGGAAAAAGATATGACAGTTTTTGACGAATAGCATATATATGTAGAAATTTTGCCTGGCTCTCCTAATTAATTCATAAAATCTTTATTCGTCAATGTAAGAACACTGAGGTAAAATTCTGTTCGAAATTCCTTTTTCCTCAGTTTGAGTTTCAGCCGAGTGCTCAACAGTGCGAAAATTAATATTTCCCTCATTAGAACCAACAACGAACGCCAGCGAACATGTCAGCGAAGCATCGTTACGTCGGCGCTCGAATGTCTTCGGCACTTCCTGATGTGACGTAAGAGAGCTCGTTCTCAGACGAGGAGCTTTGTCTCTCGTACCTCCTGTTCTGTCTGGTACGTTGTTTTGTGACACGTGTTTTGTTTTGAGAGGTGTGTGTTGTTTTGAGACCCGTGCGTTGTTTTGAGACACGGGCGTTATTTTGAGACACATGCTTTGCTTTGAGACACGTGCTTTGATTTGAGACGCGTGCTTTGTTTTGAGACACGTGCTGCTTTGTTTTGAGACACGCTCGTTGTTTGTGACACGTGCGCTGCGTTGAGAGGCGGGTGTTGTTTTGAGACGCATGCTTTGTTTTGGGACGCGTGCTTTGTTTTGAGACCCGTGCTTTGTTTTGAGACACGTGCGTTTTGAGACAGGTGCTTTATTTGGAGACTCATACATATTTTGAGACACGCACGTAGTTTTATCGCAAGACTTGTTTAGGGAGCCTTACACATTTTTTTTTCGTACGTTGTAGAGAGGCTCTTCACCGTACGTTTTTATTCAGTTCGTTCATGCTCAGTCGAGTTACGCTCACTTGTCAGTCACCGTAAATCCAATATCCTTATTGAAATGTCTTCGCTTATTTATCTGCAACTTTTCGTCAATTCGACATTACATTTCTTCTGCATAATGTTGAGATTTTTATGACTAGCTACTGGTTCACGTAACATGCATACTGTATAATTTTAATACAGTCAATAAGATTTGATCAACGCAATGTAGATTGCAAACTCCAGACAACGTGCTGTGCTCGTCTTTACTGTACTTTATTTATGCTGTTCACAATGCCAATGAAATTTCTGGACAAGAAACCATATCAGTTTCTTATATTGAAGAGTGTTGCACTGTTCCTTTCTCTAAATGCTGACTTGACCGCAATTCTACCACTGTTCTTCGTACGTGACTCTTTGGACTGTTATGACCAGCTAATATGTTTCCGATGAGAATTTTATTGACAGAAATTCTTGCACGATAAGAGCTTTAGTATGATCCGGGGAGAAGCCATTCCACATCGCACCACATCGAAAGGCCCGGTCACAATACCATCAGAGCTTAGATGACTACATGCGGCATCGCCCCGCCGCTTCCGGACCAATCAGTGTATCGGAAGCTCGGCTGATAGCCAATGAAAGCGCCGGACGGTCGCCTCTGGCGCGCGCTGGCCGTATATGCGGAAGCGCCCCAACGAAAGCAAGCCCATATTATTACCTTGCTTCCTTCCACCTGGTCAGCCTTGACTCCGAAAAGAGAGAAAAAATGTTTTCTGAGTACTCAACTGAAGGGAACTTCCTGGCATGTCTGGATACGTAAGCTTGCATAAGCTTCCATTGATAGGAGCGAGAGAACGGTGGCGTTTCTATAAAAGGAACGGGATGATTTTATCTATTTATTCGCATATATGGAGAGTTCACTTGTTTGAGAGATACTGTTTAGACGACTTTAATTGTAGTAATGCATTGGATAGATTAGTAAGAATAATGAGAGGAAATTCGACTTAATTCTGTGTTTCAGTAGGAATATATCTTAGTCCTGACAAAATTATAGAGTATCATTATATGCCTGCGACTACAAATCGTGCTATAACTCTCTATATATTATAGCATTAGCTGGAATAGATTCCAATGCGTTGTACATGTATAGAATGGAGCTTACGGTACAATTATAAGATCTCGTGAAGCTTCTGTAGAAATTTCGCATTTATATCTCGTGTATCAAGTTACACTTCAGTTTAATTTATTATATTTATGTCTCACACGCATCAAAGCTTCACGGGCGTACAACAAAGCTTCACGGGCGTATTTTGTTAGTATATACGGTAAATAATGATTATTTTACAAAGTTATATGACTTGTATATCTATGACTATACCGTCCCATCAAAAGGTTTGTCTATACTGAAGCTGCAATTTTTATTATAACGACGTCAATCGAATCTTGTGCTGACTTTCAGAAATTATCCTACAGAATCAGGGCTTCTTTGAGACATGCAAAACAGAAATAGATATAATAGCTATCATCACGCAGTCATATATATTTCTGCATTAGTAGATGTGTCTATATTAATTCAAGTCCTGATTGCTTTTAACGCTTGAATGGTTCTCTCGTGATATGAAATATGTTATTAAGAAAAATTCAGATTACTCAGAATGCTCCAACGTGGAATAATAGCAAAGACATGCTATGCCTTACCGGAATGTATTAAATAGACTGATACGAAAATGCAAAAATACTATTATAAAAACGAAATTATTGAGTCCAGAAATTCATCTCGTAAATTATGGCAGGTATTGAATGTTGGTCTTGATAGAAAAACCAAACGTAAGTTTGTTTCTCTCAGTGATAATGGCACGGTACTACCTGACGCACAATGAACTAACTCATTTAATACACACTTTACTTCAGTAGCAAAGTCACTGATGGAGGCCCTCCCTCCCCAAGAAGGAAATTTTACAATCAATTCGAATTAGGTTGTTACAGATCGTATTCTCAGGCCTACCTGTCTCAATGAAATCGTTAATATTCTTCAATCATTCAGTAATAAGCACTGTCATCAACATGAGATTCAACCTTCATTACAGCTTAAAGTTTTACATTGTAATGCTGATCCTCTTTGTCATATTTTCAATTTGTGTTTGGAGAACGGCATTTATCCTAATGCATTAAAACTAGCTCGTGTTATACCTGTCTAGACCCATAGACCCATATACTACGTTATGTGTCTTCAATAAAATGTTTGAGAAAGCCATTCATCCTACATATAGGCTATCAAATTTCCTTCCATCACATAACGTAATTAGTGGTCAGCAGTTTGGCTTTCGAACGAAATCTAATACTACGCTAGCAATTTTTCATCTTGTAACAGATCTTCTGAAATGGTATATCCTTATTTCTTGATCTTAGAAAGATGTTCGATACCGCAGATAAATCACTTTTACTTAAATAAAACTTGTTCGGAATGCAGCAAATGCGCTGCTTAATACTTACCTGTCTAACTGGGATCAATATGTACACTGTAATGATGCCAAATCACATGTATTACCTATTAATTCGGGTGTTCCCAAGAAAGCATTTTAGGCCCGTTATTGTTTAACATTTTTATTAATCATAATACTACCCACGGCATGAATTGTGTATTGTATGCGGGTGACGTAGTCTTCTACAACAAAAGCAGTAGTTTTTAAGCTGCCAAAACTGATATGAAAATTTTTTTATATGCCTTATCAGAATGGTTGACTCAAAAAGATTAACTGCCCATGAGAATAAAACCAAAGTAATGCTTTTCTCCCCCTGTACTCACCAACAGTTGCCACTATTTTCTATATTTATTATTTATGTATTATTTATTTATTTAACATTTATTTCTCTACAGGCGAGAGGTGTTCTTGGATTATTATAGTACAGCTTACGTTAAAAATTTGGTGTACATTAATTTCTAAGCAATATTACAACAATTAATTTACAACCTAATCTACATGGCTCAGTGCCATCACAAACCAAACGAGTTAACTGAACTGGCTCCGCAATAGTGCTACCTAACGATCACCCTCGCACGAGAAGCAAAATAAAATGTAATATGTTTCTGCTAATATTACAGCTTGGTCAATTAAAGTAAGGTAAATGGGAAATGCATTAGTTGCTTTCCGAGGAGAGATCTGCATGGCTTAACACTAGTTCACCTGATTGACTAAATACTATTACATACAATATCATCCAATAGGTATGGCGGTACTATACAGCATGACCAACAGTACAAAAAGGTAAATTTGAAATTATGTATTTACAGTATATCTCATACTATGACGCTTTTATCAAGTGAATTATTATCATTTCCGCCAAAGGGCGATCCACACAGTGATGCTAGTAGGCCAGGAGGCGCAATTAGGAATATGCAATCTCGACATCGGCTCTCCTCTGCCATATAGTATAAGTTGGCTCAGTGCACTACTACTGGCAGGAAAAAGGCGCAAAGAATAGAGAAAGACACTCGAGTGGACGGCCCTTTTCATGGCCTACCACACGAGAGAGGCTAGAGGTGCCCCACGCACGAGATCAGCTATCTCGATCAACAGTCCACCTCACGGAACCGAAAGGGGAAAAACGTAACTTTATAAGACTAAACTTCAGCAGGAAGTGCAGCCAGCTGCAACATTTCCTCTTTAACAATAATCTACAAGAGTGGGTGCCCCAAATCAGATATCTTGGACTGATCCTGGATGAAAAGCTGTGTTTTAAGTCCCATATTGAAGACGTGCATGGGTGCAAGCTTAGCAGGGTTCTCGGCATAATCTATGGAATATCCAATTATGTTGACTGTGATTCCGTGAATCATCAAAAAGAATTTACTACTCATTGGTTCGTTCAGTGCTGGTCCATAATATCATCGTTTGGGGCAGAGTCCACGTTGTCACATTCACAAACTTGAAGTAATATTGAATTATATACTTAGGCAAATACAACGTATTAGACGTAACGAAAACAACGTGCCTGTAATGAGTTGCAGTGAAATGTACTCGCTTTTACAAATGTTGCAATTTCAGGATGTTTACAACTATTCCTTACTTAATTTTTTTGAATTGCGTTTTATACTCATCCTGAAGTATTTCTAAAGTATTTCAGTCCGCTTATTACCCAACAAAATGACGAAATGAGACGTTCTGTTCTCAATCTCCCAACTGCGCGTGTTGACTTTGAGAAACGTGCTACAGTATCTCAAATTGCAATGCTTCTCAATAAACTTCCTGAGTATTTATTAGATCCTATTTCTGATTATGTTTTAAAAAAGTTTTAAAGAATACGTCATGCAATTGTATTAGCTTTTGCTTAGTGTTGCCCAAACAGTTTGTTATATAAGCTTTCAGTGGCTACGCAGATGCATTACTCTACAGTGTATTACTACTTTACCAAATACTTGTAATGTATCAAATGTGTTTGTGTGTAATAAAACTATCAAACCTATTAAGTAATGTACTGTGTGTGCATTCTGTCTTCCATTTTAGTAGCATATAGCGTGAAATTGGTTTAACTGCGAAACCATAGTAAACTATACTGTAATGGCCTATTTTGGCTCTCGATCAGTCTTGAAATTTTATATTCGAATATCAATCTCACTCTATCTTCTTTGCTCATGTTTACGTCACACCAAGAAAGCAAACATTCCGATCGAAGCCGAAAAAATTATGCTAAATAAAGATGAAAAAAGTTCAAGTCACAGCTAAAGATTGTGCTTTAATTGAAGCAGGAAAATACTAATTCTAGCCGTAGCAGAAAAAATACCTTCTAATGGCAGTAGTAAGACATTGCACATCTGTCATTATGTGTCCACGATTCTAATCTTAATCTTTCTTAGTTGGAGAATATATCTTTCGCACACTAGGTTCTAAAGAAAGAAGAAGAAAAAGATGTCTTGACATTATTAGACGTAGTTCAGCATTACGTGCTGCTTCGAGTGGGCGATAGCAATCAAAGTAATCTTATCCGATTAGATCCAACTTATCAGGAACCTCAGTCCGTAAGCACTGGATTCGTAGCTTTGGGTAGAGCATTGGGCAGTAATCGCTAACCTAATACGCTTGAGACAGTGGAAAACTCACTGATGCTCTGCATATTCGTCTCAAACGTAATCGGTTTTTCAATTGTGGCCTAAATCTCCATCCGAACGGTCATATATATAGGTATGTACTAATGGACAGGCCTGAAGTTGCACACGAGTCAAAATTAACTTGATTAGATTATCCCGTTTGCTGTGGGCCAATCGAACGCGCCCTAACTTGCACTCCATCTTTCCTTGATGCGGTCACAGCTGGAGAACTCCTCTGTTGTTCACATAGTGGAGGAAGCAAACACTGCTGAGATCACCACCGCCACTAAACACTCTTTACTCCAATGAACATCTTACCTAGCTAAATTTGGCTGGCAAAGAAAAGTAACTGCCGTCGTCGTTCTGGTTGTTTAATTTCTGCTTTTGGAACTCTGATTCTAAAAATACGAAGGCGCTATCTCATATTCCTGGAAGAGGAAGCGCCGTTCACGCTCGGCTGCATGCGAATGAATGGATATTGGACAATGCGCATCCCGAAAGACTCATTCCTATAGAGAGGATCAAGATGTGTTTGATTCCTTTCTTGTGTTTGATTGTTTGCGCTCTTTCAATTGTAGACATGAATCTGCCAAATTGGCCAAAGTTTCCATGGGATTGCAGATCATTACTGGGTATAAGGTATTCGTTAGCACGAATGACTAATTAGGATAGAATTTTTCAAGTATTTAGATCATGCATCTCTCGAGAATTGAAGGCGTAGGCTTCTTCATGCGGCCCTACTGGGATTGGCTTGCTTGAAGTCGCGGGGTAATAGCGCGGCTAATGCATGAACATACAATGTCGCACCAAGTCAAGTTTATTCCTCTTTTTCTATTTTATCTTTAGTTTGCATTTCAAGTGGATATCGGTGCTGCCACTGGATTGCTGGCCAGCCGTATACTTCACCAAGTCAAATGTTATGCACAATTCTGTAGTTTATAATGACCTTGTATTTCAAAATGTGGTACAGGCGTCGTCGTTCCCACATATGCCCTAGATAACAAATTATCTAATTCGTTTTTGCTTCTCCTGATAGTGGCTACCAACTAGATACTTTCGATCAACTTACTGGCGTTGCTAGCCAATCGATTCCGCTGTGTGACTGCCGAAACTCCACAGGAATGCACATGTCCTGCCGAGTGATCTCACCCCAGAATATACAAGCAATCCTAGTTTGGGATCAACTCTGCCGTAAACACAAGCTACACCGCCTCTAGAGGATCTACATTTACATAGGTAAAATATATCTAATAGGTGCTTCGCCTCAGGGTTCAGATCACCATTCACAGCGTCACCCCCACCAGAGGGCGTGCTCGCCTAACGTGTTGAGGATGTAAGGGAATGCAAGGGCACAAGCGTGACGTAGAGCTCATTATGTGCGAGAGAGAGTTGCGTGATGTGGGTGATAGCTACGGGAGCAGGTGTAGAGCTTTGACATGAAGAATTATGCGGTGATTAGCTGTCTCACGGACTGAAGTTCGCCACCACGCGAGTTCAGTTAAAGATTAGTAGCTGTGTGCCAATTGCATTATTCATAGTCAGAGATATATGAATGAATCAATATTAATTGATAACTTTTCATTTTCAACGCTGTGTCAACACTGTCAACACTACGGCTCGCACAGTGCGATCAGAATAATCTATACATAATTTGTTTTGCCCCTGTAGCTGCTTCCTAAGTTTATTCGTAAACTTTTAGTTCGCTAATTTGGATCGTGAGACCACGATTGAGAAATAATTCGGCACAACTTAACGCTTAGCGGCTAGAAAATATCGGTTGCATTGTGCGAACAGACGACCCCTTTAGTTAACCCAGTTATCTATACACCGCCGTTTAGCATTTGAGATCTATATAAGACAGTTTTTCGACAGTTATTTTAGTTCCTCGACACCAAAATACTTTCAGCTCAAACTGTTTCTTCCCTACGCACACTTGGAGATATCCAGAAGGGACGCTCTTATCCCCCACTCTGCTTAAGCTTTATAAATACATTAGGGTTTCGTAAGGATTCGAACCCGGGGACTTCAGCATGGTGTAGGAGCAACCGCAAGTCCAACGCGTAGTGCTATAGCCTGCCTTCGAGCTCTCTCAGCGCTCGTTGGCCTTGCGGGTGCGCCTACCATGCTCAAGTCTCCGGGTTGGAATCCTTATGGAATCCTAAAGTATATCTAGCACACGAAAAGATGCTATCTTCCCTGCTGGATACCACCAGGTGTGTGTAGGGACTAAAAATCTGGTATGTTGAGTAGGGAATTAATTATTTCGAAGATAAGAGCTTTCATAGTAATTTATGGTAAGGGCTACAAGTTAGTTAAGTTTTGGTTATATAGAGGAGCAAGAGAGAGCTGTAGCACTTCGAGTACTGCTACCTTGCTGCTTATCTCTCTCAGCATTGGATATGCGGTTGCGACTACCACGCTCGAATTCCCGGGTTCGAAGCCTGAAAGACCCCAATATATTTATACTTAAATATACTGTATACACTACCTATACAGGGTATGACACGTTTAACACCACTATTTTACAATATCATTGCCAAAAATTTGATTATTTAGCAATTTCGATCAATGACTCCAGTGATACTTGCGGACGAAAGGCGGTCCAGAGCATGTTTTCATATTCAAGAGGCGCTTAACATCCCGATGTTCAAGTGTAGAATATTCGTAGGTTTGGTCAGATGTGACATTACAAAAATGTCGAAGGTAGCAAATGACCTTTGCTGACGAGAAAAACGGTCCACTAAAAGTGACATTTGGGCTTAGTGCAGATGGCCTCAGCAATAATTAAGTAATTTATCGATTTATTTTCGTGTTTCGAGCTGTGAAATTCTATATTAGCAATGTTCTGAGTTTATGTTAGGTTGCTATACAGATACTTCATTCAAATGGACTCTTCTTCGTACTGTCTAGCAGTCTAAGTCAATAAGGATTGACCTAACGATCTAATCCACTATAAGTATCATCCGAGACCTATGCTACGGCATACAGATGAAATATTTTTATCGAAAGAATATTACAAGAAAAAATCTAACTTATGAAACCATCCGGTACATCTGTATACATCAAATTTGGTCTGTTCTTGTTGAAATCAGATGCATCCCCTTGCATTCATTTGTCGGACTCAGTCCAAGGTTCCACAGACGGTCAGTGTAATTAAGTTAATTTGCTCGATATCTTGCAGGAATAACATTGTTTGGAATAACATTGTTTGGAACGTCGTTGCGTATTGGGCGACGTGGCGGGTCTTATGAGGTCAGTTTTGCTGCCTTCCTTGTTGCGAGCTCATCAATTTGTCATTTTGCGATCGAACTTTTGGAAAAAGATTGTGTCTTTCCTCCGTTCGTGAATACGAACGCACTTTACCACACACACAAGAAAATGTCGATATTCCGAATATTTCAAATGTTGTGAATGGCAGAAACACGGTTTTCGTCAAAATCAGAATATTACAGTGCTGTGCTTTTTGATGGTGATTAATGAAGCTCCGTGTGAAGAGCTTTAATACGACAGTCTTTTATTAATGAATTATTTAAAGCTTTGTCGAAATTGATACTTTTATAATAACTGTAGAATTAAATTTACCTACCTTAGGTTCCTCCACTATCGCTGACAGCTGTATATAGGTGCGTCAACTTCTGCGAGAGGAGTGGCCGAGGACTGATTAGCTGTATCCTACTGTTGTATAAAAAATACTACAGCGCATTTCTGAAGCTATTTTCAACGAAAATATAACTTTTAAATGATCAAAAATTCGACAATAGGTAGCTGTGAATGAGATCTGTTGCATTTCATTTATTCGCTAGAGGTTAACTGTTTATTTGAACGTGTGTTAACTAACGCATGAAAGACGCCGAAGACATCGTATTACGTACTTGTTGGTATTTCCAAAAACTTTGCTCTATACATATATATGTTTTGTTTTTAACTTCAGTTGAGGAAATATTGAATGTACCGAAAAGATGATGATTTTGTGTAGTACATAGACGTGGAACGGTAACAGTTTGATAATAAACTGACTAGAGGCTCTGGCACATGGAGCTTCGGCACCCTAAGTGTGCGTGCTTAAGCTCGTTGATATTTGTTTTCCTGACTCATGTCATTGATGATGAGACGGACAGTAACTGTAACGCTTGCATCGTTTTCAGTGCCTTTTATTTTTTCTGACCTCTATCGCATTTAATAAGAATTAATTGTAGCACACATTCAGAATAGGTATTAAAGTGTACTATGCTTATAACATGAGATGAAGTGAATTAGAGTGTATGGAAATGTTGAACAATTCACACTGAGTAAAAGAGACTCTGCGGTCGTATGATCGTGAACCGCTCTCCATACTTCGCTCTGCTATGAACTTTCTCAACCGATGAAACTGCTACCCTAATTTTTTAAATTTTCGTGACCATGAAGCCCATAGAAAATCTTTCAATTACGATGCTGTAACAGCTTGACGAACGTGAAAAACAAGAGAATTAAGTTCTTTTGCCAAACGTTTCAGGAAGCTCATGACGTGATTAACAATATATAAAAAAATTTCCGGCATAGGAAGTGGAGTTTCATGCAATAAAAACTTGTATAACAATAGCTCGCTACAACTCATTTTCGAGACTGCATAAGGTGTTAACAGTTACCGTATGTAAAAGTTGTGAAAGTTCCGTGAAGTTTTATGTACCAGAGTAATTTCGCTCGTTCATTCCGGTACTTGTGCGCGCTAATAAAGAAAACAAACACATTTTTGTTCTTGTGTAGAACGTTTTCAGTGCAAACCCACACGGGTGCGAGAAGTTGCGGAAATGTTGATGTGTAGGTACACAGAATTTAATAGTCTTCAGCGCATTTTATTTCCGTAACGAAAAGTAAATTGAAAGGCAGTGCGGGGCTAAAGTGATGATTTAAGTAATTCATACTAGTTCATGATGCAGTAACTTATATAATCCGAAAAGGCGTTTGAACTGTTGCACGAACTGGTCCAGAGCATTTGTATATGGCTTTCTCTACCGAATAACATGCTATAGGTCTCTAACGGCCGTTATATTTTCACGTCTTCCTTCAACAAGTGTTTCTTGCGTCCTACACCAGCATACCAACTCAGGCCTTCCTTCCTGGTTCACGGAAAGGCGTGTTCGTTTAGGGAGGCATTTTTCTCACAGTTCTATGAGCGACCGTTCCTTACTAACCGCTTATCTTCTACATACAAAACAAATAATTCTAGACTTGAGCTTCTAACAACGTAAGGCAACCGATACTTTCAGGAACTAGAGCAGTACTACGGTAATGTTCCTGCCTATACGCTGTGATCTTGCAAAAACTTGTGCTCTCTCTTCTCTCGACTTTTTCCGTAAAGGCTTTCAGTGTTGTACCGTAAAAACGCTTGCCATGTCTTCTTCCCTTCCACCTGTAGCATTTCTAAGCCCTGCCATGGGCCGAATTTTTCCAACATTGCTATCGTTTTCTGTGTCGAGTCAGCGGTCGACATCCAGCAAGGTCGCCAGTCATGCAGTATGGAAAGAGTCCAAATGTCAGCCCACGGCTCGGTCAGCTACGTGGAGTTCCGCTGTGCTCTACATCCCACCGACACAGGGAGGGTAGAAGGGGAGGGGGGCGGAGTCGTAATTAATAATGTCATGTCAACTACCCGTGAACGTATCATTGTTTAGATCAGTGATTCCAACATATTTCCAAGTTGGCGACTAGCTTAGTTTCCAGAGCAACACATCACCTCATATGTATGGTATAAAGGCTGGGGATTAACTTTGGGCTTAAGCCGGGAACTTCTAGTTCACCACACCGCTGCTGTATAGCATCGAGCAAAGACGACTTGACAGCAAGGCAATCCCTCACACTGTGACTGCTCTGCCACTTGCAAAGTCATTTAAACTACAATCGTGCTTGTATGAAACGGAGCCCACCCTTCTACTCTATAAGTTATGATGATCTAAGAAACCTAAGATCTAATAACATGTGTACATAATATTATATAAATATAATAATCTGAGATATATATGCAGGTGAACCTAATATAAAGTATGGGGTGCAGACTGAAATACGGCCTGTGTACTGTACATGAGAAGGAACATTATATAAGTGTGAAGTTTAGTGACTATTTTTTCAGCACTGACATTAAATTCAAAGATAAATATAATAGGTAATGTTTATTTGCATAAAAAATAAAAACTCAAATTTCATACCTATCTTATACGAAGTTCACGTACCTTAATTGTACCTTATATTAATATTGCTTACAAACCTAACAGAAGTTAGCATTTGTACGATCTTACCTTATACAAGCTTCACCCACCGTATGCATATATTGTATATATATTCGTACGCACATTTGAACTAACTTCTGTTGGGATTTGCTAATTGTTCAAAATTTATTATCACGCGTATGTAAGTCGATCAATGACTTTTCATGCTAGAACAGGTTAGTACAGCCGATCACGTTCTATGGATGATAAAAAATTTAATTCGCTCCAACTTGGCGTCGTTAATTTTTGGCGTAGAGACACCATCATTTTAGTATTTTTGAACCAGTTCTAATTTACACCATGCTAGGGATACTTACGGATAGTTTGTTTTACGATGTAGGACGATGAAAGCTAAGAATATGTATACGTCATTGCTTAAATCCTCATGGGTGTCTGTTAACCTAACCTGAATGTAATTATGACAGTAGAAGCAGCCGAATTTTAACATTGTAAGTTGAACCGGCTGTCGTTAATTTTGGAATTTGATTCTTAATATATACAGCCCACTGCAACATTTTGCTTTTAGCTTTTGACTTGCCTTTATTTAAGTAATCCTGTTGATGGCGTCAACAAATTTGTATCGATAGTTATGTATATTTTTTCATAATTTTCACCTGCAGTCTTACCTGTTGTCAAATAACATTGATGTTTTAAGTATCTCTTCACTTTGCACATGTACAGTACGACATGAGACACGTCGCTGTTGCAACAGCTATTAGTCTCTGCATTAACAGCCGGATCTTAAGCCGTCGTTACGATTAACAGAAAACACATAGGGAGGGAGGGAAGGAAACCTACTACTGTACGTTTTTACCCTTTAGAGCAGTGTACTTATTCACTTATTAGTTATCTGCATTTTGCAGAACTTTGCTGTTTGCACTGTCTATGTGACTTGTCTGTAATAAGAGAATTTATGAAGAGTTAAGTCTATCGAACGTTATCATGCTATACCGATCCTGCTATGTGAAGTACTTTCAGAATGGTGCTTTAGTCAAGCTCGCCAAGCGGAGTTTTGAGTGTCAAACATGTTCAGTATTCGAATCAGCATGATAGGAAATTGTATATACACTCCGTAAAATAGAGTTTTCGGCGGGCTCAACATAACTGCGTTGCTTCCAACACTTGCAGCTCGATTCACAGCGACAAAGTCAAAGCTTCCGTCTACAGATTCTGGCAAGTCAAGGCTCAAAGGCCTAATTTTGGCGCCCAATCGAACACGCCTTTAGCTGCAACTACTGAACAACGTACTGATGTGTCTGTTATACGCACCCTTTGTTTTTCCAACGTTCCTGAATCAATGCGACGCTGATGAGCATACAGAGCAGGAACAGGAGTCTTTTGGAGGTGTGAAATCCTCTATTCTGAGGTCTGACTTGACTCTTAATTATTGCAATTATTCTCTCCTTGTCTACTGGATAATGTCTGATTCCTGCGTGTAGGCCGGACAGTGTTGCACTATAACTCACAGCTCTTACGCTAGAGGTAGCAGATATATAATACATAACATGGCTGAGGGTGAGTGCGTTTTTTGATAGTTTGATAGGTTGTTTACAAGTTCGAAATGCCGGCGCAAGTTGTGGTAGAAGACGAGCTCGGAAGTGATACACCATGTCGTGAGTTTGGTTGGGTTCTTCACTAGTTCAAGTAATTCAGAGTTCCAGGACAACTAGTAAACTAAAGTGAATCGAACACGTCACCGTTTGTGGTAGTAGATGATGGTAAATATCAGACATAACTAGAGAGCACACTGAGAGTACATACCTCCGCCAAACAAGGCAACGGCAACGAAAAATTCAAACTGGTTCCGAAACCATAATTTTTTATATCAACACCAAATTCTAATCATTTGTGCCTTCCAATGGTAATAACAGTCTCTGTAATTTTCGTGAAGATCTGTCCTTAACTTCTTGAGGTATGCTGCTGACAAGCAATATGACAAACTTAAGTCAAACACACAAACGGTCCTACCGATCATCACCAAAATTTAATTAATAATGTCTTTTAGCATTACCTACAAGTCGTATAAATTTCATAAGGATCCATCCATAAGTTTTCGAGTTGTGCTAGCAAGCAAAAATCAAACACAGCGACAAACAAACGAACCAACCAATAGATCATTACAAAAATATGGTCATTTACTCTTCATAATATACCTAACAACTCATATAAATTTCATGAATATCCGTCCATAACTTCCTGAGTTAAGGTACTATGGCAATCTAGGCAGACAGACAACCAAGAAACAGATGAACGGATTTTCAACAAAAGTTAATCAGCTGTTATTGTTAACATGCCTGACAATGCCTATAAATTTCGTAAAGATCCGGCCATTCATTTTTGAGTATTATTGGCGACAGACAGATGACAGATATGCACACAGACAAACAAACTAGCAGATAGACAAACACGGCAAAGATATTACCTCTTTATCGGAGGTAATTATACGAGTTCGATAGGGTTTTCAGCTAGAACGCAATACGAGGGCAGCTTGTGGTTGAGAGAGAATTGACGTGGATAGAACACATTATCGGGATTTGCGATGGGGTTATCCACCAATTCACTGCCCCCAACACAACCATGGTGCAGCACCAGTGCGTGTGTCCACCCCACCACCTGCCGTACCAGCTTTGACAGCTGGCAGGAAATGGTACTTTGATCTCGTTACAGTGGCTGTTCGATTGGTGCTCCGCCGTTACCAGGGGTCTGTTGGGTGCGCTGCTGCTTATGCACCAGTACCACGGGACTGCGTAACGTGGGTCTGGGCCCTGCTCGTAGAGTTGGGGCCGAGCCCCCTATGTTACCTTAGTTTTAAATAAGTTTTTTTGTAATGAAAGCTAGCTATCGGGCTCATTCAGCTGCCTCTTCTTCTTCATCTGGTTTCGTTCTTTCTCGCTGTTTTTCAATTTTTATGTCGCAGCGAGTTCTGCGGATCAAGATTTTTCAAAATTTTAAAGATTTTTGAAAAAATCACGATGTCGGGATCGATTAGCTGTAATTTCAACATCATATGGAAAGCAGCGTCGAAAATTGTAAGCAGCAGCCTGCGCCTATAAAATGCCTGTAAGATAGATGCTTGTTCCCTCCTATATCATCTCTACGTAACCTTTCCTACATTGATTTATATGTCCCAGTGCCATTTGGCCGTTATTGGAAATCTTTCGAAAAACCTTTTATGCGATGCGCGCAGGAAGCTTTTAACACAGCATCATATTATTTCAATTCAATGTGCAAGATGATTTTGTTGTTCATCAGTGTAGTTTGTGTTGACGTTTGGTTCCAGTAGACAGTTAAGTACAATAATCATAAGCAGCGTGTATTATATGCTTTATAACTTACTCACTGAATTTTTAAAGAGAAGAATAATATCACGCAAGTTGTGAGAAATCAACCCCAGCGAAAAGGATTCTTTTGGCCAATTCTTCAAGACTTTTTCATATCTTGTAGAGACCAACATTTAGGTGGTTTAGCTTAAAATTCGTAACTCTAACGAACATTTACCCGCCTCTTTTGTGCCGGCGAGAGCCTATAGTGTCTTTGATGTCCAGTGCCATTGTTCTTTGTCCATCAGACTCGACATTCCGCCTTTCTAAACCCTTCTGTCATGGTTGCCTAGAGTATCCGTTGTCTGAAAATGAGATCCATATATGTACATTTTATATTTTTCGTTGTATTTTTGTCCATGGATGCCTAAGACCTTGAATTAGTGCTGTGAATGTCCTCTACCAGCACAGCGCCGTATGAGCTTACATGTATAGTCATATTCAAATATAAATGTAGGGATATGCCCAGTCAAGGGCAACAAAACAAATATCCTGTAAAGATCGATCTATTCAACAGAGCTAGAATAATATGCGAAAAATATTTACATTTAGAACGTCAAGTAAGTAAGCTTAGTTATAGATTGTTTTTTTTTTTCTTAAATCGTAATGATCTCCCACCTGTAGCGACACTAATATTATAGATGAGCGCTTTCTCTTATCGTACATATATTAGTAGATGGAAGAAATATACAAGTACTGTCTGTGTACACTATACGTGCTTCCCTGCACCCAGTAGAATCGCAGCAAAGGAGAGCACACAGGTGTGTAGCTAGAATACTCATCCTCATTATTGTAAGCTGTGACTCAATGGAGACATCCTTCCTGTCTCTCCCTCTGTGCTGCCAGCTTATTCCATAAATAAGTAGCACGTCGTGTACCTGCTGCCATGGGTACTAGTATACGCTTGCTAGGGTTACATATGATACCACTGTACCGGCGTACTTTTCTACATAATTAAATGATTGCTAATACCAAGTCCGGTCTATAATAGTGGTTTGATGCGTTACTAGATTACTGTCTAATTACTTTGAGGATGATCACAACCATTGTTGTTGCAGTTTTTGTTGCACGCTAATCTTGTAATGAATGTTACTACATCAACTTGTGTCCAGACAGTTAAATTTTAATTCTTTATCGGATGCATCAAAAAATAATGAAAATAAATTATCTATAGATGGCCGCAGTTACTAATGGTACTACATTACATATGCACAGTTAATTCGATGGGCGTCCTCAGAAAGCTTCGGTTTTATATTTTCCCCGCTCTCTATTCATTTCTGAGTGGAATAAACTTGAAAATACTTCGTCATTAGTCGCCACAGACTATGATTAATATAACACACGGCGATCTAGACCATTATACACGACAAATGTCCATTACTTGCTCAGCTGATAAATTTAAGCATGGAATTTATTTATTGGTCAAAAACCTCTATGTAGCGTTCTCTTACGGGTGGTTATCGGATTATAATTCTGTTCAACTACTATATGCAATTAATATTGATCCTCCCATTAATGTTCAACGTATAAACTGATGGAGAGTATTATGCGAACAATACGCTGTCTAAATTTCCACATTTATAAGCCAATGGCGACTAGACATTTAAACATAATTTTGGTCGTTCACTGCTTCAATAATGCAAAGTGGAAGATATTATTTCAGAGATGCAATCTATCGTTATTTTGGAAATTATCCAAGCAATAAATGCAACATCTTCTCTGGTTACCAGGCATGTAAATCTATTGATTTTTTCTGGCTTACGCAATGCATTAATTAGAAGACTATATCATGTAAGCTGCAAGCCCGATCGATGCGCGGATTACTATTCGCAGTACGTATCTCGTGGTTCTTTCACAACTATAGACACTTTAAGCTTTCAGTACTCAATGCATTTATTGGAAGAAATTATTCTGTAGGGGATACACACTCTCTCTATATATAGGCTATTTATTATCCAGCATGTCCTGTGGCTCCTAGACAACTAGAGATATTGATCCTTATGTGCTCGGTTATTGCATTGTCCCGTTAATGTCATTTTCCGCCCGACATGCGCAGTTGAAGCGCACTTCCTCCATCACTGCGCACCCGTATGTGCTCCTAGTCTGGGTTGTAGTGAATAGTTTTGATGAACAAAGGTGATCCTGTTACTCGATAGATTTAAAGGTAGCAAAATTAAGCCTTTGAGGCTCCACTTATCCAAACTTTCAGACAACTGCCCTCACTTCGACTCGTTGATTCAAGTTTCAGTCGCTGACTCTTATTCTCTTAATCAATTACAACTATTGCAAACGAAATATAACACTGTCAGCAAGTTGACAAAAGTGTGAAAATGGCAAGCAGAGTACTGGGATTCATCACCAGAAATTTTGAATACAAGTCGAAGGACATCGTCATGCATTAATTCCCTTGTACAAGGCATTAGTGCGCCCACACTTAGAATTTGCTGTTTGATTCTGGTCGCCACATTGTGTAAAGATATCGATAACATGCAAAGAGTCCAACGCACTTGGACGCAGGGGAAAGAAATTGATACCTCATTTGGGAAACAAGCCATGCGAACGTCGCGTAAAAGAACTGGGTCTGATCTTCCTTGAGCAAAGACGACTCAGGGGGCAACAAATAGCAACATTCAAGTATTTGAATAGCTTCAACTACGTACCCACAGCGGGACTTTTTGAAAAAGACATTAATGATCGCCTGCGAAACTACGGTCAAAAACTCAATTGCAAACATTGGGAGAGACATCCTCCAAAGTTATGAATTCCTCCTCCAGAAGCCGAAAACTCTTAACCTTGGTTGCAAAAACGGGCACGATAATTTAAAAGTTGCTCTGGAAAATACAACTGGAATACGTAACATATAAATCGAATTTGCTTTCAGTCTGCGTGTTGAATATTCGTTAGACAAGCATAGAATCTGTTGACAGTGAACCGTATGGGCAGCTCCT
>LQNS02007215.1:28411105-28441826 GCA_001587735.2 Parhyale hawaiensis | reverse complement strand
TGCAGTGACCTACGTATCAAGGACAGCACTTAACTAACTTGTGTGTTCACCCGTCCATCATGTTGTCAGCCGGTAGTAATTTCCTCCACAATGCGCAGGAGGAAACCATAATTCCCAGGGCCAAGCACAGCGTAATTTCCCAGCATATAATGCAGATATCTGTACAGCCTACTGCATTGTGACCATCGGTACGTACCAATCGTCCATAGTGGTCGGCTTCTGTCGGCTTATGATGCAATTTCATTGCTTCCAACACAAATCTCAACATTCTGGATTTTCCTTATGCGGTTACTGACAATACGGAAACGCATTCATTTTATTATTCCAGCAAAGACGAGAAAAAAAAAAAACGGAAAGAATGAGGGGAAAATGAAAACTGTTTTCGTCCCATATTTGGATGTTGTACTCTGCATCAATAATCAGATATTCGTTCAAGATCGCATTTGAATCATCATCATCACCATCTGAATGTTTGTGGAAATTCCACTGAACGAAAGCAAGGGTCTTCAATGAAATCTCAGGCTCGTATCATCATGCATACGAAGTGTGAAAATGTGTTCCAAGTCGGAGAACAAATATTTTTGTTATGACCTGTGACCAGTAGTAGTTGCTTAACTTTAAACTGACTCCTGTTGTTCCCTGCCGAGTCCATTTTAAGGATAGTCTTATTTTCTCTTATTTCACTCTGAAAACGTTTGATCATCTAACTAAAGAACGAAGGAGCGAAGGGAAGAATAAGCACAATTTTAAGAAAAGCATGCAACTTGATGCAGCTTGGAGAATTGAACGCCTAAGATTGAAATTTCGGACTAGTTATAGCTGATCGGATTTGATAATCTCGATCAAGGTGAGTGATTCGGAGAGGTCTTTGTTGGTTCAACCCTTGCTAAATATTGGTTCTTGTACGAGAATAGCAAGACTAAGCCAACGTCCTCAAGGAAACCCTCAGCCTACAGTGTTGCACAACCTGTCACGACAACAGTCTGCGATGCATTCTGCGTCGAACACACATTGCTCGTCGGGTTCTGCACCCGCCCGCCTCTGGATACACAAACACACAAGCTCCACTGTCACCATACTGCCCTGTCTTCCGCCTTGCTCTACAGGAAACTGTAGTTATTAATTAAATAGGTAATCCAGGCCGGCCCTGCTTTGAAACACAAACTTTTCTGACTGGCGGTAGTTCTACTCTAAGGCCCATTTTATCACAAACGTTCTTCTCCGATACACGGAAGGTACCGTATAGTACTGAATACCCGACCGGGAAATTTGAGGCAAATAGCGGATATTAACGAATGCTCTCTTGCATGTATCGCTATCGGCCATTGGCTAGGATTTTTTATTGGTGATGTCCTACCAAGTCGAAAAAGCTTCGCATTTACTTTCTGCCATATTAGGGACAGCAAGGCGGGGACGATGGCAATGCTTCACCGAAGGGGGAGAGGGAAACCTCCAGCTGATGTATATATCCTATACTCAAAATGAAGGAAACTTGTACAAATAATTTCCAAAGTAAAACGAGCATCAGCAGTGCAAATGTGCGATGCAGTTTATTTTCCTCTACTTGCTTCTGATGGCCATCGTTTCGCTGTTTACCGCCTACTTCACAGATCGAGTCAAGTGTACCGCACGGCATTTCTTTTATGCTTCTCGTCCTTTGCAAACTTTCTTACCTATTGCTCAACGTCGCCCTGTGTGTCTTCCTCTTCTCGCAGTGCCGGGGGGGTTCCGTTTTTCAAACGGCCGTGAGGCTTTTGGCACCGTTTCCTAGCGCCCGTTGAGGCGTTTTTCTCCAGCTGTTGGCGTCACGAGCTGCGGCGTCGAGGTCGCCATGGAGGGGACGACGGGCTGACGGACAGTTCCTGAGCCATGGTGTTACGGGCGTCTAGTACCGGGGCTACACTATGCAATCGCACGGTCAACTTATGGCTGGATATTCAGCCCGCATGTCGTCCCGATGCACAGTGAAGGTCTGTTGCGTAGATACGGCAGTACAAACGGCGTTGGAGCGCAACATCCACTCATAAATTCAATTTTCGATTATAAGTTGAGCAAGCGAATACATTGTCTGGCCCTGGCATACTATGTAGCGATTCTACGCACGTGGCCACAAAAATGCTACGCTGTCGATAAAAGTAGTTTGGTGAACGAATTGGAGCTAACAGCGGGTATATACATACAGTGGCGACCTGTGCCCTGTGTTTGGGAGTTGCCCCTCGGCATTAGTTTGGAAGCCTCTCTGTAGAAAAGCTTTTTCAGTTACTGAATTCAGGTCTGGACGGGAAAAGATTCTTAATTAGGACTTATTCTTATATTTCTATTTTTCCATTGCATGGTAACCGTGAGGAGTCAACGACTTGAAAATGTACAAACAACACGCATGGATGGACGAGGAGTCAGATAATTAGGATTATAAAAGGGCAAACAGTCTAAAGGGTTAAAGAATAATCGGAAGTGCATATTTATGGGTAGCTAACGTTAGTAAACAATTAGCAACTTGAAAAACTCACCACTGCTGCTCAGCAAATCGCAGCTGTAAAAGAACAGATGATTAATACTAGTTAGCGAATCGAAACTAGAAAAGAACAAATGGAAAATATTAGTCAAAGAATATAAGTTGTCAAAGAATAGATGACCAATATTAATTAGTAAATCGAAACTGTAGAAGAACAGATGACGATTATTAGTCAAAGAATCGAAACTGGAAGCAAAGGGATAGCTAATAGCAGTCAAAGAACCGAAACTGCAAAAAGAACAAATGATTTAACAAAGTCAACGAATAAGAAGTGTATAGGAATAAAGAACTAACAAAAAAGAAGCAACACACATGAACAGATGTCCAGTAAGTGTGTACGAAAATAAAGGCGACAGACTACAGCTGGACGAACCGAACCAGCGAGACGGATATACTGTAAATTTAGAACACCAGGGCGGCTACCACACAACTTAAAACGAATCGAGGGCAGGTATATCTCATCCACAATCAGTGAACATGATGGTAGCGCAGCAGTAATAGCACGTGACTGTCATCAGTAAACATGCAGGTAATTCGAAGGTAAAAAACACGTGCCGAGCACCTGTGAAGATCAAGGTAATGCAGAGGTAATATTACGTAACGCAACGGGCATCGTCAGAAAACATGCCAGTCACTCGGAGGTGATGACACGTGACACAAATAAGCATCATCAGTAAACATGCTACTACGGCACTGAGTTAATACAACATGACACGACAAGCATCCTCCCTGAACATGGCTGCGGTGTGACGTGACGCAATGATATCGTCAGGGAACAATGCAAAGGTAATGTCACATGACGCAATAAGCAGTGTTATGAGCTTAGTTAGCGCAATGCAGCACGTCACAGCAGCACGTCACCGCGCGCACAGCACGACGGTCCGCATTTTTTACCCTCGCCGGAAGGGCGGCGGCGACGGTCCGCCGCTGCGCTGCACCGCAGGGCGGGGTGACGATAATCCGCCGCTATCCGCGGATGATCCCGCGGATCTGCGCATGCGGTCGCGCGCACGTCGATCCTGGCCTTAGCAACGAAACGCAGCATCGCTTCAGCTTGGACGGAGATAGAGCGATTTATCACTTTATTGCATTAGTAAATAAGTGCTGCACCGACGCCGTTTAAAGTACAGGCAGATTTCTCCTTAATTGCCTTTTCACTCTATTATGTCGTCGGTATTTGAATATCAGGCAACTTGATACTTAATTGTAGTTGCAACGAATTGTTACTTTGTTACTATTCGAATATGAGGTAACTTGCTCAATTGTAGGTTCAACCAATTGCTGCTTCGTAGGGGTTTGAATATTAGGCAACTTGTTCCATAATACTATAGCTATCAACGATTTGATATGTCAGTTCTGATGTAAAAGCAAGTAACTCATCCTTTACAATAGCAACGAGGTGTCGTTACGGTTTGACAATCGAACAAGTCATTCTTTAATTGAATTAGTTGAGAATTGCTGCGTCGTTGCGGTTTGGAAATCGGGTAATTCACTTTCACACGGAAAACGTCAGCGCTTCATACTTGAAAAGTACGTGGAGCGGTTCGACAGCTTAAGCTTAAGCTGATACAGCGCCCTTAGTGTATTAATTAACAACTAGGCTAACATGTTTGCAATGACCCTTGTGGGCCAAGTCAAGTCGGTGGGATTGAGTTGCGCGGGCCCACGCCAGGATTTTTGTAATTTTTCATAAACTAATGGTTGACTACTAATGTATATCACACTGACATTAATACAAAGCATAAACCACTGCACAAGCATTCAGCAAAATTAAAAAAAAGACGTTGTATAAAAAATGCGAGCAATATTTGCTAGAGCATAGTAGGGTTATTATCCCGGCGAACGATGTGAGAGAGATGATAATGTTTTCGATGTAGATTTAAGTATATAGATTTGTATGTATAATTGTTTGTCTGTCCACCCAAATAGTAAAAGAAGGAGTTGAGCTATGACCATAATTTTGGCTATGTTCTCGATGTGGCCCCACGCCCCAAAAAACTAGGATTAGCTGGCTATCAAAAATGAGGACGATGAAATTTGCTCCCACCGCGAGTGATGGTCTTACGCCACGAGGCGTTCTAGTTGTATCTGCTTTAACCCAGAAGCGAGAACATGTCTTTTTCCAAAGTTTTATTTAGATTTTAGACAGAGAAGCTTATTGCAGGATGAGGTCGAATTAATTACACGGAGCCAACAATGGGAGCGGCCATTTTTTTCCGCCAACATATTGCAGAGGCTTCTTTGGTACACGTACAGTCGCCTTGACCGCACATCCCAGCTAGGAAACGAATATGCACTGGTTCCCGTTGCAAGTAAATGCCCACTTCGGCCAAGAGGAGGGCACGGCTGCAACTGTCCACAAATTGTCTAGGCTATGGCATCATACTGACGGAGTACCTAATAGACCTTGCGCCCCCTTCGACCCTAATTAAGGTCAGTGCTCTCCCACTGACTATGAGTAAAAGAATTGCTGACGCTACGCTACACATTCTCGAGCGTCAAGACTTTCCTTTCCCAGTTTTGGCTCGAACTCCGACGTTTCGATAGTCAGTGAAGTCAGCAACTTTGGCCCTGGGCTTCTGGGCTAGTGGCCTTCCGGCCTTTTGTATTCCAATGCACAATAGACTGGTGTCAAAAATTCACCGCATAGACATTAATTCGTCACTCCAATAGTCTAGGAAAGGGAACACAATTTACTTCACATAAAGGCGTAGACAGTTTTATTTTTTATGCTTATTTATGTAAGAGCTAAATTATTGGACAGTNCGAGAGTCCAGAAAAGCGTGGGATAGAACTTGAGGCTTATGTATCAGTGGGGCATCTGGCGGGGCAGTGGGTAGGTTTTGAGGAACCAAGATATTGAATATCACCGCAAAACGTCAGGGAAACAGATTGAAATGGATTAGTCTGGGAGCAAGACGATTGGCTGAACAAGAATGATGGTTAGAAAGGAAAGTTTAACTCGTAAGCCAATGTGAGAGACGTTTGAGGGGATTTCACATAACATTGGTAGAGTCAACTAGAAAAGGGAGGACTTTGGGAAAATTTTGTAAGGGGAACGCCTACTTAACACTGTAGGGAGGAGAGTATTTCGTAGGGTTTGTTCAGTTTCATAGACGAAATAGCGACGTGCGTGTTGTGACTTGTGCTCCGCGAGTGGTAGGGATCTTGGCGAACAGCCTTGTTGCATATAAAAATTTAATTACTGTCGTAAAAGATATTAGAGCCAATTTAACTAATTATCTATTGATAAGCAATTGTTTGAATTTTGCGGGACATTCACGTAAAAAAATATATATATATATAATTAAGGGCGCTGTTGGCGAAATTCAGGAGTCGAGAACTCCATGTTTCATATACTGAAGTTATGGAGGGGCAGCGATAACTATTAGTTGAAAACTTCGCTGTGTGGGAGGGAACAAAGAAACAAACAATCGATCAAATAAACAACAACAATAATTATAATAACAAGAACAAAAAGAACGCTGCTCTGTGACTGCAATCTTCTGATAGCCTGCAGTCAAGAGTGGAGCAGAAACGACCGTATCCCCAAGAAAAGATTGTCACCAACCAAATGTGTCAATGATGCTAACTATCACATATTTTATGCAACTCCATTATGTATAACACTAGTTTATGTATATGATAGTGTCAACAGCTACGACGTGCGCCGCTTTATGTCAAATGCTAGGTCTTCTCATGAACGTAGACGTTAAATAATTTCAAAGTACGCCTGTCTTTTGTCCGACTTGTTTTCTTGCTACGCATCATGTTAATTGTGTCGTAGCGTAGGCTAGAGAATCAACGTGTTTGGCATAGAATAAATAGTAAACGTACAAATTTGGTGCTTTCTCCCACAGCATATTATCGCGGTAAACACGGCGTATTTTTCCGAGTGATGTTGAAGGTGAGATGCTACGTTCTAATGCTGTGCATGGCATAGATATTAAGATTCCATATGTGTTTATTATGTCTTGTTCACTCTTCCTGACTCGCCAACATTTAGGTTTGTGAGGGCTCCCGCCTCACCCACACACTGAAACACATCCCATGCTGCTGATATTCTTCATTATGCTGTTGTCAATTGCGTGCTAAATTCCCTTTCTTGTACACTTGGTAAATTTTATAGGCGGTTAATTAGAGCTGCAATTGGTTGCCGAAGCTTTGACCAGGTAATTGAGTTAGTCAATCTAATCAAATTGTGCATCTATTTCGTGTGACTTAGCAACGCAAACCATTACAGCGTCAATTAGTGTCCTATTCATATTCCCTGTCCACTTAATTAGCGTTGTTGTATATTTACGTAAACATTCAAATTATTGTATGCACGTATATATATACACACACACACACATGTAACACATAAATAATCCCAACAGGTATTTGAATATCAGGCAACTTGATACTTAATTAATTGTAGTTTTAACCAATTGTTGCTTTGTTTCTATTCGAATATGGGGTAACTTGCTCAATTGTAGGTTCAACCAATGGCTGCTTCGTAGGGGCTTGAATATCGGACAACTTGTTCCATAATACTATAGCTATGAACAATTTGATATGTCAGTTTTACAGTAGCAACGAGGTGTCGTTACAGTTTGACAATCGAACAAGTCATTCTTTAATTGAATTAGTTGAGAATTGCTGCGACGTTGCGGTTTGGAAATCGGGTAATTCACTTTCACACGGAAAACGTCAGCGCTTCATACTTGAAAAATACGTGGAGTGGTTAGACACCTTTGGCTTAAGCTGATATAGCGCCCTAAGTGTATTAATTAACAACCAACTTGTTTGCAATGACCCTCGTGGCTAAATATAGTCGGTGGGATTGAGTTGCGCGGGTCCACGCCAGGATTTTTGTAATTTTTCATAAACTAATGGTTGACTACTACTGTACTTCACACTGACATTAATGCAAAGCATAAACCACTGCACAAGCATTAAGCAAAATTAAAAAAAGACGTTGTATAAAGAATGCGAATGATATTTGCTAGAGCATAGTAGGGTTGTTATCCCGGCGAACGAAGTGAGAGAGATGATAATGTTTTCGATAAAAATTTAAGTATATAAATTTGTAAATATAATTGTTTGTCTGTCCACCCAAATAGTAGAAGAAGGAGTTGAGCTATGACCATAATGTTGGCAGAGAGCCTGGTGGATTGTTCTCGATGTGACCCACGCCCCAAACAACTAGGATTAGCTGGCTATCAAAAATGAGGATGATGAAATTTGCTCCCACCGCGAGCGATGGTCTTACGCCACGAGGCGTTCTAGTTGTATCTGCTTTAACCCAGAAGCGAGAAAATGTCTTCCAAAGTTTTATTTAGATTTTAGACAGATAAGCTTATTGCAGGATGAGGTCGAATAAATTACACCTAGCCAACAGTGGGAGCAGTCATTTTTTTCCGCCAACGTATTGCAGAGGCTTCTTTGGTACACGTACAGTCGCCTTGACCGCACATCCCAGCTAGGAAACGAATATGCACTGGTTCGCGTTGCAAGTAAATGCCCACTTAGGCTAAGAGGAGAGCACGGCTGCAACTGTCCACAAATTGTCTAGGCTGTGGCATCATACTGACGGAATACCTGATAGACCATTGCGCCCCCTCCGACCCTAATTAAGGTTAGTGTTATCACAGTGAGTATGAGTAAAAGAATTGCTGACGCTACGCTATACATTCACGAGCGTCAAGACTTTCCTTCCCTGGTTTGGGCTCGAACTCCCGACGTTTCGATAGTCAGCGAAGTCAGCAACTTTGGCCCTGGGCTTCTGGGCTAGTGGCCTTCCGGCCTTTTGTATTCCAATGTACAATAGACTGGTGTCAAAAATTCACCGCATAGACATTAATTCGTCACTCCAATAGTCTAGGAAAGGGAACACAATTTACTTCACATAAAGGCGTAGACAGTTTTATTTTTTATGCTTATTTATGTAAGAGCTAAATTATTGGACAGTATAATGTAGTTTTGCTCAGTAGATTTCTGGAGGCCTTCATCCATAAACTTTGTAGAACATTTGTTAGTATAATTTATTTCCTTCTCGGAGAGGCAAGTGTCATTAGATTATATTAGATTGCCGGCTGTAGACGGACCATCAGGCCCATTCCTAAAGAGTCGTCAGGACTTACGTCTCGGCCCTCTATCAGCTATTGCCATCATGTCAGTTTCGTTTAGATATCTGAGGTACCTAAGTAACAGTGAAAATAAAAAGCGCTAGTAGTATAAAAGCAGTAATTAATAGTAATCCTAGCCACTAACCATGAGCATAAGTTTCATCATGTGTTTAATTTTCTTTTTCAGATAGCTGCTACCCACAAATGCCGTCGCCATGACAACGTTTACAGCTGCCGCGGTGAGTACCTTTAAAATTTAAAACTGATAATATAATCAGAGCAGATTTCATTCACAAAGGCCCTACTACTATATTTGGTAAATCTGCAACGTAACGGTGATGTAGAGTTTTCGCCGCGCACTATGCTTAGTACTGTAAGAAAAATTATCTTCTGTGATCCTTTTAGTCAAAGATGTGTTGTTAAAGCTTTGGTTCCGGCAACTGCTCATTCTGTTGTTCAACAGCTGCCTCAACTAAAGTTCGGAATATCGTTTCAAATTAGAAATGATTGAGAAATTAGGAAGCTGCGCCCTTTCCCGTTGGTCAAATGGAGTCAGCAAATCATTAATATGCTGAGTACCACGAATAAAATTATCATATTTTCATGTGAACGAACCCGACTCCCTGAACGTGTGCGCCACGCCATAACAGGTCGGTAGGTGACTTATGTTGATGCCACAGGATAGTCAAAGGAACGAGTATCGTCATTTTTTCGTCCAAATGTTAGGTTGAACTCTTGTAAACACAGTTCTGATATTGCCAAGAAATGGTGTAAAAATGTTTACCGTCAGTTCAGTTTACTCTGCCAGTACCGTTACCTAACTTTCAGAAGCACAATTATATCTGCAGGGATTTATAACTCAAAATTCTTTGCTGGTATGTGCTATTTAAATGGGCAAATCAACACATTCGGAAGAAAATATGACTCAATTCGTTCTTTCGACTAGCGTGTGGCATCGGCATAAAGGCACGATCGATTAGGGGCCAGCAGTAAGTCTTCCAGGCCTGACCTGTCCAAAATTTTAAATAGAAGCTTAAGCTTTGAACTCTGAGCCACGCTGCAAGTGTCACACGCAACCCGATTACGTTGAGATGACTTAGAACTCCATTTTAAGAAGCAAAATTAGGTTTCTGCAAACCTCGTGGACAATCAATTAAAGGCCACTACCTCAAATCAATTGAAGAGGTCAAAGCCAGGTCACCTTCCTGAAGTATTGGACCAATCCAGCCTCGAAGGCTTAACTTCAGCGCCCTATTGAATTCGCCCTTAGTGTGACAACTTCTTTGTTAGCTATAATATGCAGAAGTGACATCCAATCTTACCCATAGCATCCACTGGAAATCGATATCAGTACAATCTGGAATTAGTTACCTCTATTATTAGTATAATTTGTTGTCTAAAGTGTGTCCTTTTGAAGTGACGATAAAGGCTTCTTTAAATCAGTGAAGTAGCAGCATCTACCTCCCTCCCTCCCAACGAGCTACTGCTCATAAATAGACGCTTATGTTAACTTAGAACTTTGCTATTATTAATACTGTCCAGCAGCTCCGATATAACGCAAAGCAAGGTACTATTGCAGCTTAAGGGAATAAAAAAAGGGTATTTTCTTATTCTTATATAGTGTATTTTGACCTGTAAAATCCAAATTTGAAGTCCGTTTTTTTCGGACGACCCTAGTTTATAAGTTATAGGGAAAAAAACCTATCCCATCGTTTTCCTATGGGAAAAAATACCCGACGATGTCACAGTTCAATGGACGACCGTTTAAATATGTTTTTAATGTACTAGGTTAGGTTAGAAACCCATTTAAATAGGTTTTTAGCGTGTTAGGTTACGTTAAAAACCCATTTAAAAGGTTGCCCATTGCACTGTGACATCGTTGGGTATTTCCTCCCATAGGAAAACAATTGGATAGGGTTTTTGCCTATAACTTAAACACTAGGGTTGTTTAAAAAAAACGGACTTCTGATTTAGATTTTGCATGTCAAAATACACCATATGTATAAGAAAAAGTAACATCAATTTTTTTATGCCCTTAAACTGCAATTTTACCAAACAACTCTCAGTCGTTGATTTCAAACAGTAACATCACTAACATACAGTTTGCACTTCATATAATGGTAATCCTACCTATTCTTACGAGATAGATAAACTAATTTNATCAATTTTTTTATGCCCTTAAACTGCAATTTTACCAAACAACTCTCAGTCGTTGATTTCAAACAGTAACATCACTAACATACAGTTTGCACTTCATATAATGGTAATCCTACCTATTCTTACGAGATAGATAAACTAATTTATGATTAACGCCATTTAACGGGGTTAACATCAGGCTGGTTTTATTTTAAAGTAGTTTCCCTAAAGTTGTGGCTCGCAATTATTTTTTATGAATTTTCGTTTTCTGTACGTAAATTGTGAGGCAGACTATAGTACATTTATAAACAGCGTGTGGAGTTATCCAACAATTAAACTTTAATACAGTACGAACTAGAGTGCGTTTGAAAATGCTTTCAGCAGGTGACCTTAATTTTTTTTACTGGCATGTCTTAGGCAATGAGACAGCTGTATGGCTTTGAAGGCTTCTGATTCATGCAATCCTTACAATACTTCTTTATAGTAATATTATACCTACCGGCTTGTACTGTTCATTGATGATGTTTATATGTTTTAGACTTTGCGACAAGCGTGATGCTGCCCCTTCTTAAAGACAGGTTACCTAGTTCTGACACATTTTATATTGTGTGGATGTAGTTGGCAGTAGTCAAGGACTACATGCTGTGTAATTAATATATCTGCTATATAAAGCGAGAATTTAGTTAAAACATTCAAATTCACCTTATTTCACCTAGTGCATTAACCAAGCTTCACTTAAGTTTCACTTATGCCGATGCCACACGCTAGTCAAAAGAACGAGTATTGTCATCTTTTTGTCTGAATGTTCTGATGTGCCCATTTGAATAAGTACACATGTTCAAGGAATTTTGAATTCTATACATTCCTCCAGATATAATGAGATATTCGAAAGTTTACCAACGGCACTTGAGGAATAAACTGGACTGGCGGTAAACATTTTTACACCATCTTTTAGCAATTTCAAAACTGTGTTTACAGAATTTCAACATAACGTTCGGACGAAAAGATGACGATGCTCGTTCTTTTGACTGGCGTGTATTATTGCCATTATTGTGATACCACACGCTAGTCAAAGGAACAAGTTTCCTCATCTCTTCATCCGAACAATATGTTGAATTCTTATATACACTGTTTTGAAATTGCCAAGAAATTGTGTAAAAATGTTTACCGCCAATCCAGTTTACCCCGCAAGTGCCGTAAGTTAACTTTCAGGCACATCTAGATGGGCACATCAGCACAATAAAACGAAAAGATGACGATACTCGTTCTTTTGACTAGCGTGTGGCATCGTAACCTAGACTTCGCCTAATTTCATATTTTGCATCACCCCAACTCAATCTTATTCAATATTTTCATTAACCCGTGGTACTTCGTTGACGCCTTTAGTTAGAACAGTCACCGTCAAGAATATCTTTCAGGAATCCAGATCTCGATGAACGTTTATGTTTGTAGATTATAATTTATCACAGTACTCATCCGAAAGAAATTTGCTACTACTCAAACTTTACTTGAAATCCTACAAACCGAAGGCATTTGGGGGTGGACGTCGACGGGATAATTTCAGCCGTAGCTACCTGCGGGCACTGAACAATGGACATCCGGCCGCCCTCTGCTCGGGGATATTCTGAGACAGGATGACGACCGAAGAAATGAATCGAAGACGCAACCAAACTTTGGCGTTAGCATCACCAGCGCGTCTCTACCGTTCTCAAAATAACCACGAGTGTCGTGTGTTTCTTTCTAACATAGATGGGCTCGTGCGGCCATTTGAGACAGTCACAACAGAAAAGAAAGCAACAGGTTTGCAGCTTTCGACCTTTCTTTATTGCGCCCTTGTGATTGAATAGTAGGTGGTCGCAAATGCTCACTTCTATATTTCATTATTCATATTTATGCTTTGCTAATGTTGAATCTTACCCAACTATCCATTTGTCTCCACGCCGCGACATTTAGTAGCTGACAGAATAAGATAAAGTATCATCGACACCGTCTGTGCAGAAACATTACCGTACGACTCACGAGTCCTAAAGAAGCATTGGCTGCCTCGCTTGGACAGATTTTCCCACTTGTGTCTATCATATATCTGCCGGTCGGATACTAAATGGAGAATAAAACTTTTGTGTGTAGAATTACCACAGGCAGGGCCCCGTGAGCTGTTACTATTGCTGGTGGTGTACTCACAATTGACGGTCAGGAACATCTGATGACATGTCTTCATAAATAATACTTTCGTTGCACTTCAACGATTAACTCCAGTTTCCATGGGAGAGGATCGAGTACTCTCAGTTCCAGCAGTACAACCGTTCTTTTCTTTAGATAAGACGCCAAAATATCACATTTTATTAGCCAGCAATCAAACATCTCTGAATGCAGATTTCAGCAGCATATCTTGTATGCACAGTACAATGAGGCAACTTCAGTAGATCGAAGATTTTAAGCTCAAGCGAGAAGCTGTACCAGCAAGGAAGAAAACATTTTGGAAAATTAATAATTGGTGCGTCTACTGCACTCTGAAAAATTGCCTCCTCTTTGCTTCGTTGATCATCTACTCAATTTGCACTTCGTGAATTTAAAGCAAATAAAGTTTTGATGCGGAGAGAACCTAACAATCAGACTCTACGAGAGCACTGAGAGAGCTGTAAATAGCTTCACTGTCTTTATTTCAACGGTGGCAGAGTAAGGACTGCATTTAATTTTGAGGGAAAAAATTCCCACTTTGGCCATTTTCTGCAATGTGGCCTGCCTTTAGCCTGCTGGTTTATATCCGAACCAACAGATCGCTAAAGTTTCCAATATGGCATATTTTTCGCATATTTGTTTTGTTAAAAGCGTGACACAAGAGACACAACCTTATATAGTATAATCAAATAGATATCTCACTATACACACACACACACACACCCACGATGGTGTTGATTATATTGTTTTGATTGGCTTGTGCCGTCATTAGTTTTCGGCAAAAAATAGTTATTCATCTAAGCCGCATTTCTTTCTTTCTTCATGATTTTGCTCTCAGGGATACATCTTTTCCTTTATTGACTTTCTGATCAATTTGAAAACAAAACAAAATTTCTTGTGGAAAAATAAAAGTTCCATTTCTTGGTGAATATGTTACCACGCAAAGCTGCAGTGCGTATAGTTCTGACGCTTTTATAGCTTAGTTTAAAAAGAAAAAAGTAAATCAACAGCTTCCTATGATCTGCCAGTAGATGCATTTCTCCTAGCTAATGCTTCATATCGAGCCCAACAAATAAACAAACCAACAAACAAACAAATAAACCGTGCGTTATTATATAAACGGGCTTGCTACAATAGAGAGCTTTTTCATGTAACTTCCTCTACTCGTGCGCTGTAGCATCACGCTCTGGTAAAAACGACTGCAGCTCAATTTATGTTTTTCATCCCGCCATTATTGGTACTGCAGTTTTGACCTTCAGTCTGGTCACCTCGCGCTCAGCGATGTATGGTGGCATTTGTTAGAGTTGGAGGGAGGCTATCACATATGCACCAACTTCATTCTTACAGCGGTAGAGAATCGATAGTGAGGCTGTCTGGGCAGCAGTACGGTGTATGAACGGGACTCGATCTGTACGGGGCCTGTCTAGGGGTTCTTGACACAGTGTCTGTCATACTTCTGTCGCCGGAGATTCTGCTATGGGACAGGCTGTGTATTTCCGCGGAGCTTCCAGTCTTAGTCCCTTGCTGGTCACATCAAGCATTAGTTTTCGAATAAAAAATATTATTAGAAGTGTGACTCATTTCCACTTTTCGGTAGCAAAAGTTTAAGAGGCTTACTGTACGTATGCAAGTATCTCTGTAATTAAAAATCCAATGTCAGAAGTGCAGTTTCCCCCAAAAAAAAAAAACGTTTCACTGGCTAAATTTGGGTGATTTTTATGAGACTTACTGTACTTGTGAGATTAGCTCTCCTCAAGTTGCGGTTTACTGGTGCGCGACCTTAAAAGAAATCTTGGCCACCACAGAATAGAAGCTAAAACCGTAGTATAGCTAATGAGGCAGCAGGAAATTCTGCTGGGGGGGGGGGTCACTATCGCGCATCACATAGTAACAATGCTCGTACTTACAGAGTTGAAATCGGCGTTTAATTCCACGAAGCCCTTTTTTGCGGTGATAATCAAATTTAATAACAGCAGCTTGTTTGCCACTACAGGAATTTTGAGCACAAATCCAAGGACATAGTCATTCCTTTGTACACAAAGCACCAGTGTGCCAGTATCTAGAATATGCTGTTCAATTCTGGTCGCCACACATGTACAAAAATATCGATAAAATGGAAAGAATCCAACGCATAACAACAAAGTTGATACCTCAGCTGCGAAACAAGCCGTGCAATTGTCGCTAGCGGCCGGGAAGAAGGACTCATCTCTCTCGAACAGAGACGACTCAGGGGGCAACTGATAGAAACATCCAAATACCTACATACATGGCTTTAACCAAGTCATGAAAACGGGACTTTTTGGGAAAGCTGTTATAGCTCACCTGCGAAACAATGGCCACAAACTCAAGCACAAAAATAAAAGAACTACTCTCAGCCCACAGTTCTTCCAGTACTTCACAGTGGTGCGGAGTCAATCGATGCGTTCAAAAATCGTCATCACAAACGTTGGGACCAACTTCCTCCACAGTTACGGATTCTTCCTCTAGGAGTCCCAAACTCGTAAGCGCCCATGATTCTACACCACCATAATTCACTTTCTCTCATGCCCCAACTTACTTAAGGCCGCCGAGCTCCGAGTATGTGCAACAACTGATTGTGCACGCTCGAGCAACGCTTCGGCCGAGTTAGTTTTCTTCATTTTCTTCTTTTCTTCTCCGACATCTCCAGTCAAATTTCCAGTTAAATTCATTGAACGCAATGCTTGTCTTCTTCATGCTTTATCTTTGCCAATGAGCCCATTTTAGTTAGAAAAGTTTCCAAGTCTAATCATACAAAACACTATTTTTCATAGTATTTCAACCGGAACTAAACTATTATTATTATTATTATTAAATCACACCAGACTGGCGACGCAGGAACGGAGAAACTCCATGAGGTTAGCAAACCCCCACGCAACCAGCCGAGCGGGTGGAGAAAACANAGACAGAGCCATCAAGACCATTCCAAACATCCACACACGATGGAAAAAACGAACGGGAAAACTGGCCCGTACGGCATCGTAACGGTTCCAAGGCAAACTCATGTAGAGCACCAGTCCGCCGAGTATACCTCACCCGAACAAATGGATCCGGAAGAAACTCCGGATATTAACCACGACTTGCTATATGATGCACAAACGTTACGAGTTAAGAATTTTGGACGGTCTGCTGCTCTTTTGAATCCGAAAAGGTCCGAAATTAAACGTCGGTATCTCTCAATAGCGTTGTTTGAAGCGTTATTAATGAAGTAAGTAATCCTTATGGTCTTCAGTGCTCGAAGTGGGTATCACCTCGGGGTGCCTCATTCTTGCAGTAAGGTTGAACAACGTGTATGTGCGTAGCGCCATAGTAACCTTTGGCGAAGAGAGACCTATAGGCTGTGTAGGAGGCAGCGTTCCATCTTACTTGTCTGTCCATGCTCCGCAGGGGCTCATTGCCTGTCAGACCATCGTCGCGCAAGATTGTGGTACGTTACTGGCTGTGGGCTTATGTGACGACGTTGGTATTTAGCTTTTTGAACATATCTTCCTGTCGGGAAGTAAGTCGAGAAAGTTCCAGTTCTTTCAAGTTTCTTCATTTTCTTTAACGACGTTTTGATGGCCGTTTCTTCGGCTCTCTTGAAGCTACGCCGCTTCTGCATTAAATGTGCGAATACTTGAAATCGCATGCGGCTTTACATTTTCTCTCCGCTGCATCCAACTGGCAAATGGCTAGCAATTCGTGTCCGATAGATTCTTTCCACTGGTCTATCGTACAGGTACGACAATAAACATATAAATGATATTTAGAGCATTTTTTTTACTTATTTACTAGGAATTTTTTATTTAGTTTATTTTGCTGAAGGGTAAGGTAAAATACGAAACGAAACAATTATTTTGCAGTATATTTCACTTGCGGACTCCTACTGAATTAACGATGATGGCGGACTCAGGAACGATGCTGAGTATAATAAGTTCGCAGTTACTCGTATCTTTGCTTTAACCGATACATTTTTAAATCTAAAGTACAGTTACACTTACTTCTAGCCAGATATAATACTGATTTTCGTCCCATTTGCCAACCCATTTCAGTTTCGTTTTTATGTTGAAGTTGGAGTTACTCTGCGAGTTTTACATTATTCTAGTCATACATTATCCTATATAAATTTCACATTTTACACGTAAATTGTTGTTAAGCAAGATCCTATGTAGGATCGGCCTACATTTTTCTGCACCAGATAAGCCCACGTTCACGTTCTAGCAATATATGGAAATACAATACAAATCAGATATAAGTTACTAAATTGTTGCATGGCTTCAGCTATAATGCGCATTTAGTCGTCAGCACAACTGCCCAATGTTCAATGCTGGAAGTAGCAATGAAGTCGAGTAACACCATGAAACTGTAGAGTGAAATTGAGATCTCGAGCCCCTTACCGTTCACACTACACAGCCACTTCGGGTGTAGCTTTCTGGAAGCGGCTGTGGCGTTGCTGCAGCCGCTGCTCCGAGTAGGTCGTGATTGCGGGTTCGGTGGTGACGTGACCTACCTCGCCTACCTCTTCTGTCAGCCATGGATGGCTTCAGATATACCATCCTCCTTACCTGTAAAACGACTACCTCATGTTGAGCGAGAAGCCATCGAAACGCGTGCGGAAATTAATATCCTCCTCGATGCTGCGAAGACAGGATTGTATCGGCTGTGGCATTCTTTGGAAGGCTGTTTGGTGGTTATCAGCTGTAAGGCAGGTGGCTGTGAACTGGCTTGTGAGTGGCTGTTCCAGACGTCGTTGCAGACGATCAGTTGTTTTCTTCTTCCATCAGTTGACCACTTGAGTCGTGCGTGTGAGGTTGCAAGGTCATTTTTGCTCGCGAGTTCCGTGTTCGATAGTTACGATATATTTTAAGCCTTTTCGCGTGGTTTTCGCTGATGAACTGATGTCGTGTAATATGATTGAGCTTGCGTTCCACAAAGTGGGAGTTTTGTTGCTTTGTTACAGCCTAGAAATTTCAGATTTGCGAAATAGTATTGGCAAGACCTCCCGCCTACCGTCGTGGCGCCGCTGCAACAAAAGCGATCTCTCCCTTGAACCTTCGTTCCTGGAAAGATCAGCCTGAAATGCTTTTTTGCTCGTCATTACGTCCTGTGTGTAATATATAAAGTTACTTAAAGCAAATTCAGTTTGCGAATATCAATCCGCAATATGGATTATCCCGAGAGCGTTTGAGTTTACTTTTCGCTGCTGTGATTTTTCCAGTGTCAACCCGTAATTAAATTTGGTTTGAGCAAGGACTAATTAAAGACGCCGGTAGTGGGTGGCTCTTCTTCGCTCCTCGTTGTTTCTATTTTAAAAAAAGAAATATTTTCCGTACTCAGCTACTCATTCATCGATTCTTTACTTCATTTGTTCCGACGAATCAAAGCTTTGCTATGAGAAGGAATTAAATTCACTATCCATGCTACCGCTGAAATGGAATTCAGACGTCTTTCACATCCGAATTTCGACTTTAGTCAGAGCAGCGGCTTCTTTACTGTTGATCAAATAAGTTTATCAAAGTCATACTAATAAAGGGGGAGAGACTAAATCTGAATCTACACTGTCCTGCTGCTTACCTATGGCAGGTTGTGGAGTTTGGCCGAACGCTCGTTCAGATCTGGAACAGTCAGGCCACTCTGTATCAGTGGCTTACAGTTGTTTGTGCCCCTGCAACCAGGTCGCTGTGCAAAAGAAGGGCCGGGGCCGCAACACCCTCAAGCGATGGCCGCACCCAACCATAAACACTATATGTAGGACCAACCATAGTCGTAGGTAGACACGTATGGTCCTCGCGTAGGGCCAAACGGTCGTCGAAAGAGTCATCGATCAACTCACGCTGTGGTTAGGTCAATGTAACTAAGATTCACTAGCCAACTCCAGGCGCCCATCAATCCACACTCTGCTTCGGTAAATAGAATTTACTGGCCAACTATGCATTCATCAATCCTCATTAAATGTAGCAATGGTCTGCGGCCTCGCTGCGTACCTACTCACACGATCATTCAGTAGCTATTCGTATATCGTTCCAGTCCTAGNCACTAGCCAACTCCAGGCGCCAATCAATCCACACTCTGCTTCGGTAAATAGAATTTACTGGCCAACTATGCATTCATCAATCCTCATTAAATGTAGCAATGGTCTGCGGCCTCGCTGCGTACCTACTCACACGATCATTCAGTAGCTATACGTACATCGTTCCAGTCGTAGAGGATTTTCTATTGTCAATTCAGTGCGAGCGAGTTTGGGCGAGGAAGGAATCAACGCGTTCGCTATGTGTTTCAATGCCCTAGTAATAGCAGAAGAGTGTACTGTTTCTGTAGTTTTATTTACTCAATATTTGAAGAGATTTCCTTAACATACCTAGTCATAGTTGCAGAGGAAAGTGATTTAACGGTTAACATTTCACTAACTTTTTGTGGTGTACACAACGTTGTGCTGACAACAACGCTACAAAACATTCGGACGAGTGAATGAGTTAACGCGTTCATATGAAGGACGTGTGAACTCGCCTCTAGACACAACACACGAGCCAGGACAGTTGTTGCAATAGTCCTTCCATAGTGAAAGTATTGTGCCATTCGTTTCAATACTGCCGACTACCGTAACTAACTACACATATACGGTTCGGGTGCAATGGATATTTGATTTTCGGTGATTGTCACTTTATTATAGTGTTGAAGAACATTGATCGGAGTAATATTCTTGGCCGGAAATTCTTGATATTTCGGTTGTGTGCTCCTGGAGGTTGATTTTTCCCCTACACGCAGTAATGATGCAGGTACTAAAGTAACTCTGGGACAAACAACTTTGGTTCTCGTTTTAGCTCTGAAGGAATGTTGTTAGTTATAATTACCCTGCCACTACCAAGCTTAAACTACCTGAGGTGCGGTCCAGAGTAGGTAGCCTATTCCAAGAATTGGTTCCTGTGCTCCTGAACGTGGTATGCGCCGTGCGTGGTGAAAAAAGTGTAATGAGCGTATCGTTCTTTCACCTTTCACTAACATTTTTTGTTTTACCTCAGTTTATGTTGAAGGTGTTATTGTAATGAGTTGTATTAGCCGTGTAGCTACGTCATTCAACTTCAATTCGCTTGTAGAGTTTAGACCTTTTTGTGGACGGAAAAAATCGTGTCACTCTAACCAAAACTTGCTGTTCTGTTCAGGCACTATACGATTAATGCCCATCAGAAAGGCACCATTTGAAACTCTCCGTGCAACGAAAGCTGTAAAATATTTCGTGGTGTATTAGAACACTTTGGGTTTGCTGTGAGATAAATATATTCTTGGATTGAACACATCGGTAACTCGTCTATGCATGTGCGATGCTTAAAATTTTCAACCAAGAAATGTTCAGTTATATCATAATTATTGCCTTATGTACTAATGCAGGCTAAGTACATATGCATTGCAAACAGTTACACTTATAAAACAAAAAGTGGAATTCGTCAATTGTCGTGGTAGAGCTGAACAGGCCTTTGGTAAGAATCGCATCTTGCGGCAATGAAGCAGAAGCTATACTATGTTAAAAGGGGCAATGGGGGTTCTACACTATGCTCCTGTGTACGTGCCTCGTGAACGAAGGCCATGAGGGGTTCAGTGTCACTTAGACCCACATGTCGAGAAGGATGTGCTATGCTGTGGGCTGCATGTTTCCGTGAAAATAATAGTTCGTTGTAACCCTATTGCGACCTAAAAAACTTCGGTTTCTCGTAAGGCTAGCAATGTTTGAACTTTGAAAAGCCCTCAATGATGAAGAACCCTGGCTGTTGTGCATGGGAATAGGCTAAAGAAAAAATTGATTTTGACGAATATTCATTCTCATTCATATGAACGTTACGCTGTTACGAATGTTCAGTATTTCAAAATGAAAGACGCCATTGCAAGTTAATGGAAATTAGTATCGTGCGTGAAATTTCAAATTTACTACTCTCATTGCAGTGTGAAGTGTATTTTGTTTCAGTTGAAGTTTTGTGATGTATATGTAGAGAAGTGAGTAGGTAGGTGGCTCCGGCGATATAAATAGCGTTGCTAATATTATTAGTATTAAATCATAGGGCATTGAACTTAATCAGAATTCACAAGGAAGAGGGACCTTACCTACGCGCAAAGCTTCGTCTGCACAAAACTTTCTCTCACCGTCGCAAGTAAGTTACTTTATATAAAGATATAGGTTATCTATATTAACATTTTAACGTGGTTCTCATTCATTTTGGTCAGGTAGGGCATGCTCTGATTTAATTCCCATCTCGGAGAGTGTATTCAACAAACCGACAGAAAATTTCTTTCATGTTGTTTAGTCTATTTATTCCCCAGAACAATACGTGGGAGGGGAAGGAGGAGGAGGGGTAATTAAGGGCCATGCAAATAGATATAATTAATTTTTCTTGGCAATGTTTTTCAAACTACATAGCTTATGTAAGTGTGTTTGTTTCGTAGAGTTTACAGCTATCATAGCTATAGTGCGTAATAAGTGCAACTGGCTTTCATGTGTGACATTATTGGTTAAACTAGAGGGCCCAGCCGTCAAAGACGGCAAAAATTTTGTGATTGAGCTTTCTATTTTTCCGGTTTTCAGTATAGGTTTTGCTGTATTACGGGTCTCATCCCTGCAGGCCTGATCTTCCATTAGTGCAACGCAAGCTGTACAACCATGAGCTTTGCAATAGCAAAGTATCCCCCCGGACCTGCAAGATAGGAAGTGAATATCAGCTTAGAGTGGGGCAAACGTTAAACTGCACTAAGAAAATATGGTTCAGTCAAAATAATTCACTGGAAATGCCCAGGGCGCACAGTAGCGTGGATACCAACTGATTGTTGAACCTCAAGCGTCGAAATATGGCTGCGATGCAACTGCAATATACAAAGACGTCTGCTGAGCGTGAAGATTGAACAGCTACGAGCCTACGATATGATTCAGCTAATGAAAGCATAAGCGGAATGGATTATTCACGAAAGGAAAGAAAACTCCATGATTGAGAAGCGTGACTGAGCTTCTCTAACTGCTCTAACTGCCGGGGATTCAGAGTCTAGGATATAGAGCTCGGGATTCAGAGAGCGGGATCCAGAGGTCGGAAATCCAGAGCCAGGGCCCTCAAAATTCAAACTACCTTATTCCCATTCATCGGATCGCTAAGCCCTTCACTTTATCCCTATCATATCCCCATAGAGCGTGACGGAGAGACGGACCAACATTGGAGCAAGCAAGCGACCAACAACTGTGTTTTATTATATACCTACCGTAGTTAATTCCTTTTTAAAGCTTTTATTACAATCTTATTTTCCTTGAACATTTCCCATAATTTCGGCATAAACAATAACTGCTAAGCCTAACAAGAGTTGAAGAGTCGGAGTCGAATAGTTTTGAGGCCCAAGGAGTCGGAGTCGGAAACCGGTTTTAGTCGCGAGTCTAGATTGGTGAAACGGTCCTATTTTATGAAGAAAATAAGTCGTTAGAACTCGGATATTTTCGAAGTCCAAGGATTCGGAGCCGGGCAGCGGCCATGCCTAGGAATCGGAGTCAGAGTAGGACTACAAATATGTTACAAGTAATAAAGGACAATAACCAACCGGATAAAACCTTATCTCTTTACCCAAATACTGCCAATAGTCCTGCAGGGTACGTATTTGATCCTTTCGACTCCACAACCCTAGACACATCTAGTTTAAGCTGTTGCGAATTAGCTATATATATATTTGTGCATATGTTCCTAAAAGAAAATTTAACTAGACTTGTAAAATTAGAAACTTAGCATTTTACGATGTAGGCTGCAATTAGAGTGTAATGTGTGTAGTGCTGTAGAGTTAAATAGACTGTGTGCTACAACTGTATTAGTTTCTCTCTCTATTTGCCCAAAAAGTTCGTGATCACGTAGAAATATAGTATACCTATTTCTGCATTGCGAGATAAAAAAATTGGTCTCGAAGTCNGAGGGCCCAGCCGTCAAAAATGACGGCAAAAATTTTGTGATTGAGCTTTTTATTGTTCCGGTTCCCAGTATAGGTTTTGCTGTATTATAGGTCTCATCCCTGCAGGCCTGATCTTCCATTGTTGAAATAACCGTTGTACAGCCATGAGTTTTGCGACAGCAGAATATCCCCCCGGCCTGCAAGATAAGGAGTGAATATCAGCTTGGAGTTGGGCAAACGCTAAACTGCACTAAGAAAATATAGTTCAGTCAAAATATTTCACTGGAAATTCCCAGGGCTCACAGTAGCGTGGATACCAACTGATTGTTAAACCTCAAGCGTCGAAATTTGGCTGCAATGCAATTGCGACATACAAAGACGTCTGCTGAGCGTGAAGATTGAACAGCTACGAGCCTACGATATGATTCAGCTAATGAAAGCATAAGCGGAATGGATTATGCACGAAAGGAAAGCAAACTCCAGGATTGAGGAGCGTGACTGAGCTTCTCTAACTGCTCTAACTACCGGGGATTCAGAGTCTAGGATATAGAGCTCGGGATCCAGAGCGCGGGATCCAGAGGCCGGAAATCCAGAGCCAGGGCCCTCAAAATTTAAACTACCTTATTCCCATTCATCGGATCGTACGCCCTTGACTTTATCCCTATCATATCCCCATAGAGCGTGACGGAGTGACGGACCAAGATTGGAGCAAGCAAGCGACCAACAACTGTATTTTATTATATACCGTAGTCACTTCCTTTTTAAAGCTTTTATTACAATCTTATTTTTCTTGAACATTTCCCGTAATTTCGGCATAAACAATAACTGCTAAGCCTAACAAGAGTTGAAGAGTCGGAGTCGAATAGTTTTGCGGCCCACGGAGTCGGAGTCGGAAACCGGTTTTAGTCGCGAGTCTAGACTGGTGAAACGGTCCTATTTTATGAAGAAAATAAGTCGTTAAGACTCGGATATTTTCAAAGTCCAAGGATTCGAAGCCGGGCAGCGGCCATGCCTAGGAATCGGAGTCAGAGTAGGACTACAAATATGTTACAAGTAGTAAAGGACAAGAACCAACCGGATAAAACCTTATCCCTTTACCCAAATACTGCCAATAGTCCTGCAGGGTACGTGCTTGATCCTTTCGACTCCGCAACCCTAAAAACATCTAGTTTGAGCTGTTGCGAATTAGCTAATATTTGGGCATGTGTTCTTAAAAGAAAATTAAACTGGACTTGTAAATTTAAAAAAAAAATTAGCATTTTACGATGTAGGCTGCAATTAGTGCAATGTGTGTAGTGCTGTAGAGTTAAATAGACTGTGTGCTACAACTGTATTAGTTTCTCTCTCTATTTGCCCAAAAAGTTCGTGATCACGTAGAAATATAGTATACCTATTTCTGCATTGCGAGATAGAAAAAAAATTGGTCTCGAAGTCGGCTTCTGTATATGTAGATATATTCTGCATCCATGCATTATGAATTCATTAGGTGCTTAAGTACCTTACACTTTCCGGTTTGTTTTAGCTGGTTAACTGACTGACGAAGCTATAGAAAATGTACTCGTACAATTTTCTGGAAGCTCAGTGGGTCTATATTTTTCATTCACCTACGTAGTATTGTAAAATGTTATTATGGAGCAAAGACTTAATCTTTTTATTATACTGCATCTTTGTGTGTAATGAAATTACTAGACGTTAAATTCAGCATAATTTTTTTAGGAAAATAAGCACAGTTTATGCCGTTACATAATAGTTCGCGTGAATGTTGATAGGGTTATAAGTAACTTGTATTTAATTCTGTGCCGACCTATGCTCGTACGAATCCTTGCCACCAGCGATTGATTCGTCTGTTCTCTTATCGAGTTATCGTTAATAAACTCTCGAAATTCTTGTATAATTTCTCCGCATCAACGTATATTTAATTACCAGCAAATTTGTAGATGAAACTAAGCTGTCATTCTGCCGGGAATCGAGCCAGGAATCGAGCTCCAACAAGACCTTGACCGCTCTCGAAATAGACTGCAACGTGGCAGATGAGCTTCAATGTCGACAAATGTACAGTAAGGCACGGAGGGCCAGAGAACCCGTCAGTCCGATTGAAAATGAGCGAGTAGAATTGTCGGTTGTGACCCAACAACGTTACAGTGGAATAACTAACACATAACAAACTAGAACACTGTCAGCAGGCTGACAAGTGTGTGAAAATGGCAAGCAAAGTTCTAGGATTCATTACCATCACGTTTAAAGGGATCGTGTTTTAGAAAAGTCAACTTCTATTTTCCCATTTTCAAAAGTGTGCTAATGTATCAGTAATTTCTACGTTTCAATTTTTCTGAAAGTGTAGTGACGTACAGTATCATTAAAGTTTCTATATTTCCATTTTGCAATGCGTGTTCTGAATCAGTGAGTCAGTTTCTACTACATCATTTTTTGAACCGTCTTCTGTAGCAGTCAAGTCAATTTCTACATTTCCTACATTTTTTTTAAAGTGCAGTGTACCAGTAAAATCATTTTCTGTAGTTCTCAAGTCACGTAGGTACTTCCTCCATAAACATATGACCTGTCGAGATTTTTTTCTTGATGGAGCTATGTTTTGAACAAGCGATGCCCTTACTTTGAATGGGGTCACTACGTTTCTCTAGATATGCCAAGCGCTACCGTAAAATTCCTTGTGTATTTATGTGTCCGTGGATTCATTGTCTTGTTATGGTCCTTGTGATATTTTGTCTCTAATTCCCAGTACTCGTTGCTGACGCCTACCATTTCCTCATACCATGTTCGTGCGATGTTTGTCTGCTGCGCGATGTTGTTTGTCTTTAGCGGTGGGCTAGTATACCTATACGTATGTCTCATCCTGCGTGTCCTTGCATGCTCACCTGACCCAACAGATCTCGTGCCATCTTGTCTCTGCGGCGTACCTGCACCTAAGTGGTTACGTGCAACATCAGGTCTGACACACTTCTGCCCGGCCTCTGCCTGCGTGGGCTTACAGTTCCGGTGTCATTTTTTGTCGGGTTACGGTTGAAACAGAAGGTAATGTTAAGGGTTGCGGAGCCCGTTGGATGGATCAAATCCGACTCCGGGTCCTGTCAGTTTCCGACTCCTCGATCCCCAAAAATGTCCTATGTATTGATCCCCAAAAATGTCCTATGTATTCTAAACAAAATAGATCCATTTATACCAATTCCAACTTTAGTTTGTAACCAGTTCCCGACTATGACCTCTGGACCATGAAATGTCCGACTTCTACGAATTCCGGCTTCGACTTTTCAACTCTTATAGCCTTAGTTACCATCCGTGCTGGCACCATTTCGCCAGCATATCTACATATATGCGAGTACTGCTACGTAAGAATGCCCTTGCATGCTGAAAGTGCTCACCTCGATTCAACTCTCGCGCAGTTGGCACTTCGACATTGCATCTGACTTGCATTGCCATTTTCATTCTGTCGCAATTGCGATTCGCTCATTTTTTGGCTTTTTTTTCTCCGGGGAAAACCGGGCGCTTCTCCTTCCGCATTTTTGCGCCATTTCATGTCTTAGCAAATGATGTACCTCGTGCACCGTCCCAGTGTATTGCTGGGACCGTTCGTATAGCCCTGGGCAAGGATGAAAGGTCGTCCGCTGTCTCCTCTCCATGCGGCGCCACTGCCAGGGACACCGGCGGGAGAAAGGCGCACGCTGGAGCTCACGCGACATGCCATAAAGGGTTGTGTGGCACAGCGCCGTACTCTGGAATGTTGCGGTTGTGCCCTGGTTCTGGCACCTTGTGGTCTGTCGGTGCGTGGCTGGAGACAAGGAGGTATACCACATTGTTGCAACGTTTGCTGCAGAACTTCCCTGTCCTAACACCTCCTGTTTTGTCGATAAAGGTTTCTGTTTTGTACATGGTTGGCAAAAAACATGCTTTTTTTGTTTAAACCAAAAACCATGTTTTTTTTTTGTTTAAACGAAAATCTATGTTTTTTTTGTTAAGACAAAAACATGATTTTTGGTTTATTTTATTTTTTGTTGTTGCTTTTTTCTAGTTCTAGAAATTTTATCCCACATTTAAAGGGTTTTCTGCTTTGTAAACAAGTAGTTAGCCAATCATCAACAATATTAGACACTTCATTTCAACTTCATAATGTACAAGAACGACTTTAAGAAAAGGGGTTAAGAAAAAGCAGTTGGGCGAGTACCTGTATTTGCCACGGCTAAATTTAATATCCAAACTGCAGAGAAGCTATGATTCATAATAATTGCAACGTAAAATCCTTTGAAAAACTTGAAAACACTTAAAATTACAAATACAAATTAATAGAATTAGCTGGCTACTAGCTGATTAAACACATAGTAATATAATGGACTGAAGAAAGTGAAATAGCTATAAAATTCTTTGAATAAACTTGGAAACATTTTAATATACATGAACGAAGAAAACTCGATAGATATAGCTAGCTACTATGCTAGTTAACAGCAGAGTATTGAACTAAATTAAATGAAATGGCTACATGCCTACGTCGTTCTCATGAGCTCACTAGGTATCTTATAGCAACTTTAACTACTACTTCTAATTTTCAGTAGCTGCTAGAATAACAATACAGTTAGAAATGCATCTCTAAAATGAAATAACAAAAAATTCTGTAGGTTATAGGTTCATAATAAACATAAGCAATAGTTGACCATGACTGTCTTAACAGTCAAACGGATTTTCAGTTTGGAACATATTAACTCAGCCTTTCAGTTGTGTAAATAAACTTTAGTAATTTACACATGTAAAATTTTATTTTGCAATATCTATGAATAAAGTCCAAGCAAATTGAATAAAAACCAAATAAACTAAAAAACATATTTTTTGGCTGGTTTAAGCCATTTTTTTTATTTGGTTTAAACCAGCCAACTCTGGTTTCGAAAATGAAACAATTAAAATTTCTGTAACACTTGTTGCTGTACCTTGTTCTAACTCTTGGGTTTGGACGATTTTGGTAAGGGTTGAAACAAATGAATGCACATTGTTGTAGCATTTACTCGTGTGCCCTGTGCTGCCACTTCGTGTTTTGTCAATGCAGTTGCTTTGACGGGAACGACTTTGTATTATCGTTATTAAATAAATGAGTTTTCGTATCGTAACACTGGCTGTTATGGCTTTCATTCCTATTTTGCTAGACAACGGCGTTAATTTTGTCACAGCGTTTTCATGTACATTGTGCTGGCACCTTATGTTTGTATCTATAGTACCTACCTACTGCACCTTATGTAGTTATGTTTTGCCTCTACAATTACTTATATGCAAACGACGTTGCGTTTACCACAACATTTACTGTTACACCTGGTCTGCCACTCTGAGATTTGTCGATGCAACTTGTAGTTGACAAAAGGGCAAAACCTTGTCTTTTCATTTACTGACTGCTGCCTTTGGTTTTGCATGGCACTTGGTTGATGCTTTTCTCTTGGCTAAAGGATGAGCATTTTCGTAAAATTTACTCTAGTGGATGGCGCTGCCGCCTTCAGTTGTGTTGGTGCAATTATTACTTATTGGAAGACCCATGGAGGCTATACGTGTTATCATCGCCTTTCGTGCGTAGGCTTGTGGTAGTGTCTGATCGTAGCAACTTAACAAGGATAAAATTGTGTGCGTGTTACTTGACCCTTGCAGTAGCAAGCAGAGCAGGATTCGGCATACATTGTTAATCGGTGTCGAGTTAGCTTATGTACTCTGGGACATCTCTACAATGACAAACTTGTTGATGGTCCAGATATTGCACGGCAGGCTGGCACTTAGGTGCCGCAGGTAATCATCGTTGCTCCCTGAATGTGTAGATTCAACTATTCGAAACGTATTGCTATCCTATATGCGAGTGCGGTATTGCAACTCTTTTTGGGGTAAATTCTCGAGACAATCCATCAACAAGTTGTCTCCAAGGCCTGAGAATATCGGCTTCCTATAGACTTTAGTAGTTAGGTTTGAGTCCTGCTTTTTTACTAGGGTATCTAAAAATGCAATAGAATTGTTTGATTCCTTTTCGGCGGTGAACTTTATGTTAGGATGCTTGCTATTTAAATATTATAGAAATGGATCAGAATTAGCTGGATCTTTGAAAATAAGGAAAGTGTCATCTATGTAGCGTTTATAACATTGAGCAACAAGAATTTGTTGCCGAAATTATTTCAACTGGATCATCATCAGTTCTACCTTGTGATTCCAAATCTGAAGACCATTTTTGTCTATCACGTCCCATTTCCAAGCAATCACGTCTTGCTTCTTGTACTTCATCAGTGCTATTCCTATACTGAACGCCCACTGGGAACATTTTCAGAGGAGTCCTGTAATGCTATTCCTACGAGAATAACGAGTACGAATATACATAAAAAATGACGTGCTAGCGAAATTTCAGTCACAGATGTAACATCAGGGTGAGGTATTGACTTTGAAACAGTTCCTAAAGTTCAGGCAACAGGGAAAATTTAAAGTTTTGTTGCCCTGTGTAATGGATGGGTTTGAAACTATTCGGGCAGTCGTTGAGCCATATTGATTCGTGATGGCATAAAAATGTATTGGCTAGGGTGGGGCCGAGCGGGGAGCCCATGGATACCCCGTCGATTTGTTTATTTATATAACCTGTTATTAAAATTAAAAAAAGAATCTTTAATCGCCAGATGAAGGAGATTTCTGAATGTAGGTTGGTCCATGTTGTGGAACGAGTCAGAGTTATCAAAAACTCTATTGCATATAATATCTATGGTTTCGTCAATGGGTATATTTGTAAATAGGGAAGTAATGTCAAAGCTAGATAAGTATGCATTGTTCGGCAGTTGAAGGTTTATAATTCCATCTTTAAATTCATAAGAGTTACGCAGTGTACATTGATTAGTTGTCAGAGGTTCAAGTAATGGAATGAGGAATTTAGCAATTGGGTAGGATGGGGTATTGTATGCAGCTAAAATTGGTCGTAAGGCGATATTGGTTTTATGTATTTTAGGGAGACCATATATGATTCCAGGTGACGCGTACAGTGGTTGCGTACAGTGGTTTCAGCGATTGCCGGGTGCTGCTAGACCTAGATACTCAGGAGCTAGTGAAGTCTGAGATGTCTTTATGCCCTTGTTCGTAAATATGCAAATAGCCTCTAGATGAGAGTGGAAAATTCGCATAACTCGTTGCTTCAGGGGATGAGTACGGTATGTCCTGAATCACATATCAGAGTTCGGCGCTCAAGCAGCTCTGGATTAGGATTTTGTACGCGGGGCGATACCCTACTTGATCAGAATGACCTTTAGCTGCTGAATCTATGTATTACCTGCTGCTGCTTGTTATACATTCTTTATAGACGTGGGCTGCTTCAACTAAACGCTATCTTTCCTCTCTTTTTTAATGTTCCTTTTTTAGCCGTTAGAATTACTCATAAATGATAATGCTTTTATTCACGGTACAGTCAGCCTATATATGGACCTGTTTATATATTGATGATTGAGTTCTTGATGAAATTTAAACCATTATTAATTTATTATTTTTACTAGCCTTTTTGCCGTGGAAGTTATTGCATGTATGCTGTCCAAATATTGATATATATTCTGTGAAGAATGTTGAGCAGTAAAAGGCCTGCATCTTTTTTCTTTCATTTTGTACCCAATTGAATTGATAATCACTCAAAGCTCTCGTGCCTAGGACCTATACTGTCCACATTTGTGGGCGTTGGCGCTAGTGCTATTACTACGAAAATGAGCTTTGATTCAGGCACGAAAGGATTAACAGTTTAATAACCTTCAATGGGCAATTTATGCGATAACTAGAGCACTCTGAGAGCGCATACCTCCGCCAAGTGAGCCAACGGTAGCAAAAATTCAAATTGGCTCTGAAACCATAATTTTCTTTGCATAAACTCCAAAATCTAATCATTTGTGCC
>LQNS02007215.1:28375809-28387176 GCA_001587735.2 Parhyale hawaiensis | reverse complement strand
CAGAGTGCAGTGGTATATGGCGAATCTCCTCCGTCTTCCGCATACCTGCCGTGTCGTCGGCACTGCACTCGCGGCGTACGCGTGGTGTCCTCTGCGGCGTGTCTCCCTTGATCCTCGCAAAAAACCCATTTGCATATCCTTCCTCCACTGAACTGCAAACGATGTCTACACTATCCAAACTTATTAACGTCGTAACCCGCGATAGTTCGTGGTGTAGTCTCCAGAATTATTTAAAGTGCTGGAATGGGCCCGTCGTCCGGTACCTACGTCTATGTTGGCCAGTAGGTATCTAATTTAAAACATCCTTTTAAATAGATCCGCGTTATTGTCTTCATGATAAAAAAGCTGCCATTTTAATCTTTCATTGTGCATTAAAATGTAGGACGTCTTAAGTCTTATATTTTTGGCCTTGTTAGTTAAATAAAACAGCAAGTGTATTTATTTTGACATGTCATAGAGTAATTTTCAGTTGGCAGATTAAATTACTAATATGTTGACGAGCGTCTAACACTATTCATAGTATCCTGATATTGGCTGAACTGAGAATAAATTGTTCCTACACTACAACGTAAAAAAACACGTGGGAAGTTCGCTGTTCCTTGTGCGCTATTTTCGTAATGCTTAACACGAACACGTATAATCTAATAATCTAAACTGCTGAATTAAGCCTTTGGCGTAGATTTACTCCAGCCGTTATCTGTGCCGAAAAGACAAACAGTTCTTACATTTATCTACACTACAACGTATCTTTTTTACGTAGGTACTGTAATAGTAACCTCGTCAAAAAGCCAACGCAAAGATAAAGTCTGGATAGCGGTAGTGAAAAGCGAGATATCTATTTATGTATGTGAGTAAACTGCATAAAACAGAATCCATCTTAACCTTTTGGTGTCAAGTGCACGCAGTTGTGGGGCATTACAAATAGTGCTGTTCTTAAAGTAAATAATGTTTTATTGAGGGACGAAAGGAATCAATGGCCGGGGTAAATAAGTCACATGTAAGGTTTCCTGTTCATGAGGAAGTTCTTGTTTTGACATGACACAGCGTCGCAATACCGTTAAATGAAGTTTTTTTTTCGCACTGACGTACGATGCCTACCTACGCATATGGTTCATGGAAGATGAATGGTGAGTGTCACCATGCATCAAACTTGAAACGTGACCGATTGCTAACGAGTCGAGAAAGTTAGTGAACAAAACAAGAATAAACACTGGCCACTCTATAGCATTCCTTACCTCGTATACTGTTGAGAAGTTTCAAAACAATGCTGTCTATCCTGGGAGCGTGCGGTGTGTGTTTAGCATGTTTGTCCACACTAAGCTCCCTGGGGCAATTTCTGCTTGAGAAGAAATAATCCACTATATAATAAAAGACAGTTGTTGGTCGCTTGCTTGCTCCCTTGCTCGCTTGCTCCAATGTTGGTCCGTCTCTCCGTCACGCAGTTAAGAGTTCAAAAGGCGAAAATTTATGTACTGAAAAACAAGCTGAGATAACGTACAATTTCAGCGCTTGGAGTACCGGTGACAAATATAGCTCTGAATCTCCGGCCTCTGGATCCCGGGCTCTGGATTCCCAGCCTCTGGATCCCCGCTTTCATTGCTGAATGATATCGTAGTAGTTGAATCTTCACGCTGAGCAGACGTCTTTTTACATTGAATTACATCGCAGCTAAATTTCGACGCTGGAGGTTCAACAATCAGTTGGTATCCACAATACGGTGAGCCCTGGGCATTTCCAGTGAATTCTTTTGACTGAACTATATTTTTCTCAGTGCAGTGCAACTTAACGCTTGATCAATTCCAAGCTGATATTCACTCCTTATCTTGCAGGGGGGGGGGTATAGTTTGCTATTGCAAAGCTCATGGTTGTACAACTTGCGTTTCACTAATGGAAGATCAGGCCTGCAGGGATGAGACCTATAGGCCTACTGGGAACTGAAACAATGAAAAGCTCAATCACAAAATTTTTGCCTTCATTTTTGACGGCTGGGCCCTCTAGTCATTAATATTCAGGAGTAAAATATGTCTATTTAAAGTTTCGCTAGCAAATTCAGTATATATAGCCGCTACTGCGAAGATGCCAGGGTTGAATTTGCTTTTGACCGAGTTTTTTACGAAGGTGCAATCACGTGAGAAATGTACTGGTGCGAGAAGCTCTGTTGCTCTGACGGGCGGTAATGTGAATGTAAACAAATGACGTCGTATAGAGAATACATACTGCGATCATCTATCGGTAAAATCGATTGTGCGTGTGAACTGTGGCAAAAAAGTTGCTGCGAAGCTTGCGTTCGTGTTTTTGCTTTAACACTCCCCGGTAGAATACAGATTGTGAAATTCGTTTCCGTTGTTTGTGGTTCTTTAGAAAAAGCAGGGTGCCTGGGCTGGTTCGAACCCAGGCACTTTAGACTTGGAGTTTGGAAGCAGCGCCCTAGCCAATCGAGCTTTCAAAGCTCTGCCTATTCACTGCTCAAAAGAGGATCGATTGTATCCAGCAACCATTGTTTTTTGCAAAGTGAAGTGCACACTTGTGTTATTTATATTGTTTGTGAATAATTAGCTGACACCTAAGTCTATCTATACAATATTCATATAACTTTTAGGAGCAAGTATGTGTGATTGTTGCTGATTGTTCTATTGTATGAGTAGCCGAGTTTCGTCAGTGAATATTTTCGGAAAAGCTTGCTTCTGCGCTTTTGTTTATTAAACCAGAGCGTTTACATTTTTATAAGACGACTCTTACAATATAAGCTGATTGTCAAAAAATTTTCGATAATATTTAGTATATATACTGTAGATACGCACATATCTGAGAGGTGCCCAAGTAATGCAACATTAATAGCACATCATTACCTCCACCAAGGATGTTGTGTTTGTGTGTTTGTCTTTTTGTTTGTCTACTTATTTGTCAGCTAGATAACTCAAAAAGTTATGAACGGATCTTCACGAAAATTGCAGAAACTCTATATATTATTGAAAGGCCCGAATGATAAGACTTTGGCGTTGATACGAAGAAAATCATGGCTTCAGAACCAAATTGAATTTTTCGTTACCGTTGCCTTGCTTGGCGGAGGTGCGCTCTCATAGTGCTTTCCAGTTGGTATTGTAAACATATTCTCCATCTAACCGTTAATTGCCCGGTAAGTTCAAGTAAATTGGATAATCACGCTAATATAGAACTTGTGGACCTGGGATCTGACGGACACGAGGGAAACTTGCCGGTAGCCTGCCTATCAACAGACGCTTCCCAGTGATACTCCAGAAACAATGCATTAATTTTCGTTATAAAATAGAACGTAACATTACTTCTGTAAACAATGTGAAGTACAGGCTCTTCCAGCGAAACGACGGACACTTTAGGCGGCTTTTCAAAACGAAGAAACCTACAGACGTTTTTCTAGTTTCTACCCGTTGAAACGCTGAAGTTTTTTACAGTGTAGATTCTACCTCCAAGTTGCACTGGAAATACCAATAGAACGTCAAAATTGGAGCTTCCTTGCAACAGTTACGTGAACTGGCTTCCCATACCTTGCCACAGCAGGAGTTTCTTTCAGCACAATAGTGCAGCCTCTGCGCGATCGGAACTTCGGGATAATGTCACGAAACTGCTAAGGTCGTGAGGCTCCACTGCCTGGCCGCAGTTCATTTAGGCCTACAGAAGATAGTTGTGTCAGATCTGAGTGTATGCGCCACGCCTTGAAATCTTCAAAATTGTGACGTCAAAATTACGTCACGCCACTGTGAAAATATCAAAGAATCCTCGCTACAACAGTGGCGTGACGCAATTGTGACGTCACAATTCTGGAAAGTTGAAGGCGTACCGAATACACTCAAATCTGACACAACTGTCTTCTGTAAATGAACTGTGGCCTGGTTCAGTGTAGTGTGGTGCTACCAGCTACCGTCAGTGTAGTGTGATGCTGCTGTCAGTGTAGTGCGGTGCTACCGTCAGTGTAGTGTGGTGCTGCTGTCAGTGTTGTGTGGTGTTACCGTCAGTGTAGTGTGGTGCTACCGTCAGTGTAGTGTGGTGCTACCGTCAGTGTAGTGTGGTGCTACCGTCAGTGTAGTGTGGTGCTACCGTCAGTGTAGTGCGGTGCTACCGTCAGTGTAGTGTGGTGCTACCGTCAGTGTAGTGTGGTGCTACCGTCAGTGTAGTGTGGTGCTACCGTCAGTGTAGTGTGGTGCTACCGTCAGTGTAGTGTGGTGCTACCGCCAGTGTAGTGTGGTGCTACCGCCGGTGTAGTATGGTGCTACCGTGAGTGTAGTGTGGCGCTACCGTGAGTGTAGTGTGGTGCTACCGCCAGTGTAGTGTGGTGCTACCGTCAGTGTAGTGTGGTGCTACCGTCAGTGTAGTGCGGTGCTACCGTCAGTGTAGTGTGGTGCTACAGTCAGTGTAGTGTGGTGCTACCGTCAGTGCAGTGTGGTGCTACCGTCTGTGTAGTGTGGTGCTACCGTCAGTGTAGTGTGGTGCTACCGTCAGTGTAGTGTGGTGCTACCGTCAGTAGCACAGTAACACTTTCAGTGTAGTGTGGTGCTACCGTCACTAACACAGTAACACTTTCTGTGTAGTGTGGTGTTACCGTCAATAGCACAGTACCGGTAACACTTTCAGTGCAGTGTGGTGCTACCGTCAGTGTAGTGTGGCGCTACCGTCAGCAGCACAGTAACACTTTCAGTGTAGTGTGGTGCTACCGTCATTGTAGTGTGCTACTATGTTCTGTGTAGTGTGGTGCTGCTTCCACTGTAGTGTGGTGCTAAATTCAATATTGTGTGGTGGTCGTTGCCCTGTAGTGTGATGATACCTTTAGTGTAGTATGGTGCTGCTTTCAGTGTAGTGTGGCGCTACTTTTCGTGAAGTGTTGTGATAGCTACAGTGTAGTGTGATGTTGATTTCAGGCTAGTGTAGTGATACCTTCAGTGTACTTTAGCGATACATTTAGTGTAGTTTTGTGCTACTTTTAGTGTATAATGTGGTGATACTACCTATCAGTGTATTGTCGTGCTACATTCAATGTAGTATGGTGATACCTTCAGTGTAATGTTATGATGTCTTCAGTGTTGTGTGGTCCTAATTTCAGTGTTGTGTGCTGCTTCATTCAGTGTCGTTGCAACGTCTGAGGTCATCACTACGCTAGCTAGCTTCCGGGTCATCACCTCCTAATAGGCCTGCTGACCACCTCACTATCTGGAGAATGCGTATCCGACAAATGCTATTTTTACGGAAATGACCTCGCTCAAGCTTAATGCGGTCCTTAGCATCTTAGGAAGAGTCCTGCTGAATCCGCTCGTACTCTTTATCAAGTCTGCTAGAGATATTAAATGCATGCGCGCTTAAATGTAGATCTCCGGATACGATAGAGATTTATAAGAATTTCATCATGGAACGGCCGAGTGACTTAGTTTAACGAACTCATATAACGCGAAAGGTTTAATTTTTACACAGTTGAATGTTTTTACAAAGTTTGCATACACTCATTAATCGATTTTGTGGTTAACCATATCCTTGATATATAATACAATTAATAACTGTAGAATCGCCTCGTCAACCATGAAAATAAACCTATATACGGTACGCTACAAATTTGGTGGACCGGTTCATTATTCTTAAGAGGGCAAACCTAGAGCAGCCTATATGTCTAATTTATTGAGTCAGGTACGAATTATTCTTTGCAGTGTTACAGAATGGAAAGGGAAGACTTGAGAAAATATTATGATATTCAATATCGATTTTTAAAATATTTTAAAATGTAACAAAGGACACTTTACCTGAAAAATTATATCTTTAGTTATAACCGATAAAAATTAATTCATAAAATGAAATAGTTTGAAAATAGTTCTGCACCTTGATAAAGAATATTTTACAATGCAAAATAACATACGTTTTACAGACATTGCAGTACATAGCATATGCATACTATGCTTTGTCATCGAATATAACAATACTGTACAAATATGGTATATCTGAAACTATATAATATTTTTAAGAGAAAATGAAGAGCATTGAACTGAATAGCCATTACATGCGGTACTGCTCATACGCAATAGATACGTCACGTAACAATAAGTTGAGGGTTATAAATTTACTGTTATTTCCCCTTGAGAGTTTGTTTAAGCGTAAAAAAACTCATGTGGCGTTCCTGGGCAGACTATCGTAAAATGGATTTAACAGCCTACCATTTTAACTACCACAATTTTTCTAATTTCCTATTGTTTAATTAGACTCTTTAGCATTTTATTATCGCCATTAAAAGAAGGATAAATGCATTCAAACTCAGTTGATGGAAACTCAATACGCGGGCAACTTTAGCAGGCTGCCGGAGGCGAATTTTACCTTTATAGCAACCAGGCTGTGTAATTTATTTTCGTCAAAACCAAATAATCGTTGGTCGTATATTATTATTATTATTATTATTACGTAAAAGATTACATCACTTTATTTCGCGTGTGGCGAGTATAAGCTGCATGTAGGCTTACATCTGATTGACTAGATCACCAATGAAAATTTATGATACTGTGTCATGGATAATTTATTTTATATCGTTTTCAGTAGATATTTACTTCCGTGTACCCATGTGACAGAAGATGACGGCAAAGAAATTGCACTAACACTAAAGTGTCATTCCAGTTATGCCTGCTATCATCTATATAGCGTACATACAGTATCCTATTGGCAGCTATCTATTCTATTCCTGACCCAGTGTTGTTGAGAGCTGAGTTCTGGCAGGCAGCTCAGATTCAAGCAAATCAACACAATATTAATTCCTCCCTCATGTGCGGGCTATAGGCACACTTACTTGCAAGAGCTTTTAAATATTGTACTACGTTAGAGTTAAACCCATCGCTCACTCATGTGTATCTGCGGGACACCCACCAAGCGCCGAAAAAATCAAATATAAAAAGTAGTAACGCTTCACGTAACATGTTGATATGGACAGTATTGTGAAGTTAGTCCAGACAAGGGAGTTGCAATACTGTTATGAGATAATATGTTTTCAAGAGCTTCACACTAAAATTTGAGGAGCGCGCACTGGAACTACTTACCTTCGTATCTAAATACCAGGGGTACCGTATCAGGGCGCCTTTCCTGTCTGGGATTATCATTAGTATCACTATGGGGATAATATCATTTCATGGGATGTACTAAGTAGGTATGCAAAGCCATGTACCTACACAGGTTAACTCAACACCACTTAAATTAAAACTGTCCAAGCTTTTGGTCGTGATCTGCCTGATAGTAGCGTGTAGTGCCAAAGTATATTCGAGTGTTAATTACCTCCGCCAAGGAGGTTATGTTTTCGTCGTGTCTGTCTGCCTGTTTGTCTATTTGTCTGTCTGTCACCAAGATAAAAGTTGTGAACCGATTTGAATGAAATTTACTGGGATTGTTAGGTATGTTAGAAGGAACAGATGATTACCTTTTGGTGAAGATATGTCCATCCTTTTGTTTGTTTGTCTGCGTCATTTTTCTCGATGCCATAACTCAAAAAGTTAAGGATGGATTTTGATGAAATTAACATGAGTTGTTAGGTATATAACAAAGAGTAAATGACTAAATTTTGGTAATGGTCCGTTTGTCACTGTTTTAATTTTATGCTTGTTAGCACAATAACTCAAAAAATAATGAATGGATCTTTATGAAATTTATATGAGTTGTTAGCAATGGTAAAAGACATAAATGATCAACAAATTTTGGTGCAGATCGGTTAATTCGTTTGTATATTTGACTCATATTTGTCATAACGTTTGTTAACAGTATAACTCAAAAAGTTATAAACGGATCTTCAAAAAATTGAACAACCTGTTATTAATATAAGAAGGCACAGATGATTAGATTTTGGAGTTTATGCAAAGAAAATGATGGTTTCAGAGCCAATTTGAATTTTTGCTACCGTTGGCTCACTTGTCGGAGGTATGCACTCTCAGAGTGCTCTAGTTATTCTTGTACTCTTCGTGGCTTTAACTTCTATTGCTACGTTAGTGTAGGTTTATCTCGCCGTTTTTTAGACCTAGTTCTCAGAGTTGCTGGTATACCAGACCTTCAACCTTGGTGGTAGATCCTGCAGTGTCGTAGATCCATCTTCTCAGAGTTGCTGAAATTCCAGACCCTCAACCTTGGTGGTAGATCCTGCAGTGTCATAGAACCATCTTCTCAGAGTTGCTGGAATACCAGACCTTCAACCTTGGTGGTAGATCATACAGTGTCGTAGATCCATCTTCTCAGAGTTGCTGAAATACCAGACCCTCAACCTTGGTGGTAGATCCTGCAGTGTCATAGATCCATCTTCTCAGAGTTGCTGGAGTACGAGACCCTCAGCCTCGATGACAGGTCGTACAGTGTCGTATCAATGGCCGGAAGTTAGGTTTACCGGTACAGATGTTCGCCGGTGCTACGTTGCTTTCATTCTTTTCGCATTGCTTCATTGATCCCTGTAGTGATACGTCACAGTGTAGTGAGACGAATCCCGTCCGGGTTGCTTGCGTAAAATCAGACGGTGCAACATGTGGCTTGTCCTGCACAATATTTTTTCTCGTGTAGTTCAACTGTTGCATTCTAGGTTAAGCTCGTTAATTGCTTTCATTGGCTCCTCAAATGTTTGCCACTTTTAAGAGCCTGCTAAAACATTTTTCCACTAGAAAATAATGCACCAAAACGCAAAGAAGGCAAAAATGCCTTCAACAAATTATCTTAAACCAAAGGTTCGTTGCTTCTTACCTATCGGTAACCGTTTCGTCAACTCGTCTTTGTTCATGATATGGAGTTTGGAATTTAATTGTCTTGTTTGTGGTTCTCAGTGCTCGTGTTTCTATGTATTTTCGTATACCTTCTTATCTGGAGTTAGATTATAATGAATAGTGCTTTGCTCTCTTTATGTATCACCAAATTCATCGTCCCTGGCCTCCAGCGATGGGATGTTAACGTCGCGAGATCGCGAAATACGAAACATTTTTGCAACCCTCCAGATTACTCTGCTGTGGCCACGGCTTCGGCTTGCACATTGTAACATTATCCAAACTATATGTAGCTTAAAATTTCACCTACACTTGAATGTATGCACTCCAGCAAGTGCTAATGGGAAACTTTCGAATGTCTCGTTATTTAGAGCGAGTTTAAATCGCAAAAACGGTTATTTTTCGTGAGGTTCAAACTTTCCAAGTTGTAGACATGGTCACGGAAACTTTTGTATGTATCATGAACTTGAAATGCTTCCGATTTTGTGCTCCCTTCGGGAATGATCTTCACAAAATTCCTTGTGATTATCTCTACTTAATCTTATTTTTCTGTTTTATCTCTCGAACCTTTAACGCCTATTGACTCATTAATGAAAATTACATTAAATATCATAGCGTTTGCAAAAACTTATGTTTCTCTGAGACTGGAAAATGTAAAGAAGCATGCAGTTTATAGAGTGAGTGTAATATTTTAGTACCTGAAGTGAAGATGTATGCAATTTGTTGAACGATTATTAACGGAGGATATAATATTCCGCACCAGTACGGTATGCGATAAATACATCCGACGTCAACTACAATAGTAAAATACTAATTCGGTATGCCACCTACGTACCTATATCCCATCTCAATTCAACCAATCCTAACTTAACCTAACCTAACCTAGCTTAGCCTACCCTCGCTCCAAATCACGTAGCAGCGTAATACGGGACACTAAGCACACAAGTGCCAAAAACACTGAATATACTGTTTGCACCATACAAGCAGGCTGCACGCAAAGGCGTGCACCAGGCAGACAAACAAGTGCTGCAGGCAGTGGCAGTGAAAGCAACAGACAGCTTCCTACATTCCTCCTGACTGTCGCACCAGCAGCAGCAGCAGGTGTCTCCTCCACCTGCAGTGTTTAGGCCGAAGAAATAATGTGCTCGGTGCAGCCTTACTTTCGTTCTCTTTGTAAACGTTCTCCTCTTTACCGTACTTTACAGGAAGTGTGTGGTTATTTGTTCCGTATAGAAGTTTCTATTTTATTTATCTACCGTATTGTACAAGAACTGTACACTTATAAGTTCCGTAAAGAGGGGCTTTTTTATGAAACCATTTCTCCCCAGCGTCCTACTCATAGGTTGCCGAGTGTAGTCTTATTTATTCGTACGAGCCCAAAGTGCACATCTTTGGGCATAAATAGGTTAATGTACTGGATCTGTGCGATACTTATAGATCTCATGGAAGGGCTTGTTTTTTATATATCTACTGTCTTATACAGGAACTGGGCCCTTAGAGGTCTCATTCTCTCATATAAGAGGGCGTATTTGATAAGTATATGTGCAGGAACTTTGTACATATAGGTAACGTATTGAAGTTCTTAATTGCAAAGTTGGAGAGATGGAGTCGGAGATCATTAGATGCCAGTAGTCGGAGTCCCACCCTTGTTAGTTCCTAGGATCATAATGAAAAAAATGAGTGCGGTTGGTAATCCTTTTTGACCATCCGATTTTTATTTATTGAATCGAATTGCTACGGGCTCTAAGAGTCGAAGTCGAACACCCATTGGTACTGTAAGTAGGAGTCGGAGCTTCTTCCGTCCAACTTCTCAATCCTGCTAATGTTTTCCGTGGCAGAGCAGAAATATGTACGTTCACATATCACTTTTCCTTGATTGTAGGTTGTCTCTGTAATTTTTGTGTGCATATCTCTAAGAGAAAATCATATAAATATTGTGCCAGTTTTTGCCTTAAAAAGAAAGAAATTCTACATAATACTCAACGTCCTCAGGAATAGTATTACACACAGTTATCTTTCATACGCATTCTATTAGAACACGGATGTCACAAGCGTGATCATTGATGCGCATGAAGCAGGACAACTTCTCCCAGCGTGCTCTGAACGTCTCAACCAAGTCTCTGCGTAGCGCAGCCTACACACGACGATGAACAAAGTGCACAATCATGTTTGTAAACAAATCTAGAGATTTATGCATGCCGTGATGCTATCTTTGGACCAATGAGTGAACCGGTCATGAGTTTGAATAACAGAGTGATTAAAAAACTATACGAAACAACTGGGATAGTTAAATTTACGTAGATCTTCCGCTTGGCTTCCAAAATTGACGTAGAGAAGAAACGCGTGCATGCTTTTAGATGCACAGTCATGTGATTGGCTGATAGCAATGAGAATTGTTTTTTTCTTCTAGTTTTGCTTCTTCTCCTGAATCGTGCATTGTTGATTGGATTAAATCAGGATATTTGATCCATCTTTTTTTCTGTACCTAGTTTAGTCTTGTTGCTACCAATCTATACCTGAATTTTCTAATACGTAAAGAGCTACTTGGCTTTGTCGCTCGTCTTGCCGCTGTTCACAAGAGCACAAATGCGAAACTTGCTTTATGCAACCCCTCCGATAACGATGCAGCGGGTGGGGCTTC